>JAOWCC010000577.1:144149943-144553017 GCA_030867875.1 Actinernus sp. WN-2022 | reverse complement strand
CCAAGTTTACAAGTACTCTTTGGGAAAAAATAACCCTTTTTCAAAGACTAACAAAATCTGTGGTTTTTGAAATATAATTTTCAGTTAATTATTTAATAAGTTATTAAGTAAAACAACGTAAAATTTAACTTTAAAAACATTACTGGTACACATACCTTAACTTCGAAAATGTTCTGACAGAATAAACATTCAAAAATGTAAATGTTTGAACAAGACTAGTAAATAACATCCAAACATTTAAAAGTTGCTTACAGGTTTATTTCTTGAAATCATAATAATTAATCTCCTAAAAGGCAGTTTAATTGCTGGGGAAAATAGTCCAAAATTTCCAGCATAAAGGTCGGCACACACAAAGGGACAAATCCCGGGGACAAATCCCTTGTTGGGTACACACAAAGGGAGAAGTCCCCTCGTGTGAACTAGGAAAAATCTTGTCATTTTGTCGAGGGGATTTGTCCCCTCAATTCAAACCAGTTTGATTTGAAGGGACAAAATTTTGTCCCTGCGACAATATTTTTCCTAGTTCAGACGAGGGGACATTAGTCCCTTCATGTGTAGCGACCTTAAAACATCTGAAATATGCTAAATTTAAAGCATCCAAAAGATTTTTGTTGGAAAGAAAGAGGTTCAAACATTTTATCACTTCATAAAAACTTCACCTCGCTGTCTGAATTAGTCTTGTACTTAAAGAAATAAGGCTTCCAGCTCGTTATGCATGCGAGTTTAGCCGTTTCTCAGCTGGTGAGTGGTGGCAGATTTTCCCACCGATCAGTCACCTCCATTGATATTCTAACAGTTGACAAGTGCATATATATATTTAGCTTTGAAGTATTAAAGAAATACAGCCTTTAAGTGGAAAAAAGAAATCTGAGACCCCCCAAAAAATTATGAGTTATTAGCAGCTACATGTACATGTACTGTACAAACTCCCTGGTTCTTCATTGCCAGGGTAAATTGTTTTGGTCTCAGAGTCTCATTTTGGGGGGAACAGAACAGTTTAATTAAGGTACCTACATGTACAATGTACTTACATTTGTAGATGCTGCTTACCTTGAATGAGATTTCATACTGTTCTCCACCCCAGATAAACATGCCTGGATCATACTGACCCAGCTCACTGAAGAACTCCCTGTTGATTCCAAACAAACCTCCAGCCATCACTGGTGACCTGGATTGAAAATATTTTATTAGAATGCTATAAGAGAAAAACGACCTGGAGTGAGCCTGAGCACTACCTGTAAGCAGGAGTTTCGTTAATTCTAAAAGTAGGTATCAGAGGCATTTCAAATTTGCTGTATGGATATTTAATACTAGAAGTTTAATAGCACAAGTAGGTGACCTGCAGAAAAAGAGCCGGCAGTGCAAGATCAAGTACATGTAGGTAACGGAGCTCCAACAGTAGCAGGCATGCTTCTATTGAAACCCCTGTGCAAGTAATAACATTTTAACGTCAGATAGCTGTCACTATAAAGGGCATAAGTTATGATGTGTAAATTGTACAGTTAATCAATTAGAGCAGATTTCATATCAGTGGGACAAACTATGGCATGTCTGTAACCATGCTGTACTGTAACTCTGTGATTTGATTGGATCAGCAGGACAAAAACAATGGGAAACCATTTCAATGTCACGGCATGACATATGGTAACTGTGCTGTATTTTGTCCCACTCATACAAAATCTGCTCTAATAATATATTCATGTGAGTTTTCATTTTGAGGCTCACAATTGGTTTGCATTGATGAAACACTTTGGTCTTTGCATAACTATGGCACAATAACTATTTTCTACACTTAGAACCCAAATATTGGAACATTTGAAATACTTCCTAATGGAGCTGTACAAATGTAGGTGTCAATCTTATAAATTACAGTAATTTGTGGCTTGTGACCAACTTTGTGTTCCTCTTTGAGACACCAACATGGCGGCCATAAAACTATGATACAATAATACATTTCAAAACTAATGAGTCTTTTTAAGGATTCATCAAGTTAAAAAAAAAATTAGCACATGCATGTACCGGTTGGATTTAATGCCTTTTGGAAAATATGCTGGGCTGTTCTCATAAAATTCTTTTTTTTATGTTTTTCCCCTTGTGTTATACCATACATCATTACACAATCTTATAGTGCAGCTGCATTGACTGAGCTTGTTTACTGGGCAACAAATATAAAGCAATATGCACACAAGAGCTTTGGAGTATTAAAAATGGCTGAGGGCAGATTAACCCAAAGCCACTTTTATTGAATAATAAAATTGTCAGACATAAAATCTTCACAATCTGATAAAATATTTTAGCCTGGAGTAAAGGTGAAGGGCAAACTAAACACCAAAAGCATCATGATGAAATTATGATGCTGCTCCATTTACCGTACTCAAAGGAAAAACATCCTATGGAAGTAAACTTTTCTGTGAAGACTTTTGTTATTGATGTCTAGAATCATACACAAAGAACAGCTTTGTACAATGTATGTGCTTCAGTCAGCTTCAGCCAACCAAAATTCAAGTTAATTTTCAAGTACTAGCTAATACTTACAGTACATGGGAACTGCTTAAGACATCATTATATTTGAACCGAGCTGTTAACGTAGGACTTATACATGTAGTTTAGATTTTTGATTGTATCACATGCAAACCAACAATTATACAATCATGTACATGTACCATGTTAATCAATAGTGACTCACTTGATCTCTTGTGTTGGATCTTTCCTCTTTGCCATCTCCTCAGGTTTAACAGCCCTCTCCTTATAATCAAACCTCCAGTTAAACGTCCCCCTGATATAAGGGTCCATTGGCTTGTAATGGAATGTTTTATGATCAATAAAATCTATGGTAGGGCACACTGCAGTGCGGCGGTCCAGGGCAATTCTCTCCAGCAGTGGAGGTAACCATCCTTTGTTTGTCTCACAATGTGCATCCAAAAAAATGATCACCTCACCAACTGCATTATTTGCTCCTATGACTCTGGCTTTTATCAGCCCAACACGCTCTTTGGTTCGAACCATTGTTATTTTACCAAGCTTCTGTGTGTAATCATCTAGCTTCTTTTTTAGGTGGTCTGTTGAGAGATATGACAGCACAAATTGTAAGGTGGACTCTTGTCAATGATTTGAAAGCATGAGTCACCAATTTATGGACATTGTCAACAATTGGAGTTCCACTGAAATAAAGTGTGCAAAAAAATAGCCTCTTGGGATAAAAATGTATTTCTCTTGTAATGGACAAGGAATGCAATGAATTGGTAGTGCAAAGAGAAATAAGTTCCTATGTGGACGAGAGGACCTGGAGGGCCAGTGTTATGATAATTAGGGTTGTATAAACTGTCAAGAGACAGTCAGTCAGTTCATTGTGGTTCTGGCTCACAAACAGTTCAGTGTTTAATTTTATGACAATTTACTATTTAATATAAATAACTAGGCAAGTCCAGTTATATATTCAAGTGTATTTATTCATCCTGGATGAATTTCACATCAATATATATGTACATGCATAATTATATTAGGGGCTTGGTCCCTTACATAAGTACTTTAAGTAAGTACTTAAGTCAAGTGTAACTATGGATATGATGGTGGTAATAATAATGGTGGAGGTTGTGGGCCTGGACCCATCAACGCAAAGTGTTGCTGTGGTATATTTCAGGGCCTCGAGCGAACTATAGGAAAAGAAGTATCTTGTGAATGTCCTTAAATGATGGCAGTAAAAGATGGCAAAAAGTCAGGGTTTAATCACCAGAGGTTTCTCCAAGGAACTGCCCCTCCCTTCACTCTCATGTCAAGTTCCGATTAAATGTACACTGTACATGTAGCCACTGAATGTCACAGATCACTGAGTTACACTGTACAATAAATTATAAATGCATTCACCCTAAGTCAGTCTCAAACATGTTTTTCCCCATTCGTTTTCTGACTTTGCCGACCTTTCCCCCAAAGATCATTCGAAAAATGTGCTAAATTCTCCATTATAGTGCAGGTGTATGTAGAGTCATTCTATGAATGATTTTGGGGTTGAAAATGGTTAGGTTTTTTTTAATTGGTGGATTACGTTTTTAGACTTGGTTTGTGTGAAAATTTTAGAAAATGAGTTATTAATGACCCAAATGGCCGGGTATTCTATAGTTGCTCCCATTTTTAAAATCATTCCTTTGTGCACAACTTCTTTGCTGTCAGGTTTAATATAGAAGCTGGTTTACTTCAATCCATAATTTTCTTGTCAAAGTATTTTGCTCCGACTCGAGACGAGAGTTCTGCAGTCTATAAACAGAGTGTCAGAGATTCTCTTCCTTCATCGCTTTTTACAGATAATATCGCTTCACTCTTCCATAGAAAACTTTAAATAGAAAGCGAGAGGTGAAATCCTATTCTCTGGCTTTCTTTTGGTTCACTTTTAACTCTATAAAAGTCAGTTAGGTTCACAGTTTTCCGCTTCTGATCATGCAACTCGGCAATGTTTTCCAAGTCCAACTTTGTTAGAAGTGTGCATTCATTGAATACAACAAGAGCTCATCTGGGCTTTCACTCACTATGTAGCGATACTTACTGTGACGTCACACAGGCCAGTCACGCCACATTTGTTGTATTCTGTGGTTGGCAGAAAACGAAGCATGAACGCAGTCAGTTGCTTATAAAATATCACAGGTCGGTGCTTATTCATTGCCAAATTATTTTCTTGTTCTTCCAAAATGCAAGCAAGCCCTTTCTTCAAAGCTTATAATTATGCTCTTAACTTATAAGTCTTATAAAAGAATTAGAATTCGCTAAATGACATACAAGTCATACAAACATGCAGATCTTTTTTGCCAACCACATTATACATGCAAATATATAAATGACGTCAGTGTTTACAAACAGTAAGTTTACAAACAGTAAGTATTGTTGCATTCTAATCACTTTGTGAACCGAATACAAATCATTTAATACCTAACTTTCCAGACAATGAAGATCACAACAATATCAGGAAGGGGTATCTCGTTTATTAGCTAAGCCAATTGAAAAAATGCCTACAAATAGTTAATGTATGAAAAATAAAGTTTAGTTTATGAATGGCTTTAGAGATGCCTTCGGTGGCAACTCAATTACTCTCAGTTCTTATATAACACAGTTGGTAAAGTCCTGACCAATGAACAGTACACACATACATGTACACAAATATGGCAGTCTATGAGTAGCATCTTATACATGTATCATTCTGTGAAAAAAAAAATCAATTTCTAACAGGACCTGAAACAATTACCTACAGTAGTTGCTGATCAAAGTCAGGACCCAGCTATTATCCACAGATTGAATTGGAATTTAGTATGTTGTTTTTTGTGGAGGGAGGAAAACCGGAGAAAAATGGCTAAAGTGAACAAGTTGCACGTGTGGTAAATTTGTTGTCAGTAAGTGGTCGCCCGACCACTTACCGACCACTTACCAACCACTTACCAACAGCTTACAAACCACTTACCGACAGCTTACCGACAGTACTTGAGAATGGTTTCCACAGGGAATTTTCGTCTCAAAGTAAAATCCAGCTGATAGTACAAACAGGGAATTTTCGTCTCAAAGTGTGCGTATGTGCGTACATGTACATACACGTACACGCTACGCTCTTGATATGACGTTACTAGCTTTCCAATGTTAGAACGAAATTTGTCAATAGCATCTTCTTACTACATTGTAGATACTGTAGTTGGATATTGATGAAAATAGTGTACTCAATATAATTATCTGTTATTGAAGGCGTTTATCGTTGCCAGAACATTGGAAACTTAAGAAGGTATTAAGCATATTTTGGTTCAAATTGAGTACAGTGAAGGAAACAGCTACACGTAGCAATTGAGTCAACCACTTACCGACACAATTTTACCGACCACTTACCGACACAATTTTACCAACCACTTACTGACCACTTACTGACAACGTATTTACGGTGCAACTTGTTCACTTTAGCCGAGAAAAACCCTTGGAGCAAAGGCGAGATACCAACAAACTCCTCACATACAGTACATGTATGGAGCCGCATCCAGGTATCAACCCTCCGGGCCACAGAGGTGAGAGGTGAAGCACTTAACCCTTTCACTAGTTCCCAAGAGTGCCATATGGCACTATTACTGGTTATACTTGCTTTGAGGGTTTAAATCTGACTAAGTTCAAAGAGCAATGCCCTGAGATTCCCACACACCTTAATGTATAGACAAATGATCCTATTGAACTGCATAAGGCATATTAAAAATGAATAATTTCATCTAAATCCTCCTTTCTTTGCATAAGTTAACTATAGTTGACATTATTTCACTGCAAAAAAGGGACTAAAATGATAGTTACAGGAAAACAAATTTGTCCTCAGATTCAAAATTTTCTCACAAAAATGCATATTTCACATAACATTATTTTAGAGTTTCAAGTTTGCACTAACATCACTTATACTTCATGACCTGTAGCACAATCACCATGTACATGTGTGTAACATAGGCTTTTTTCAAGAAAATCTGCCAACTAGCACCAAAGTAGAATTAATGATCACACATCAACTGGATAACTCATTTTAATATATTTTTCGGAGTTTGTGATATTTATTAGATATTTACAGCTTATTTATAGATTACCCATCATGCATTTCGGGCGTGGCACATTTTTCTCTTTTGATTTAAAGTGACTTTTAATGTATAATTCCAATGGAAAAAAGCGAAACAAAGTTAAATACACTACATTCAGATCTTACAGAGACGCAATAATGTCCTCATTTACAGCTAAAGGGACTTGATACACTTGATTTCGTTTCCTCTTTAATTCCCCGCACACTTGTCTAACAGTGCCAGCTAGTACGAAGGCAGTCTTTTTTAGGTCAAGCTTATAAGTCATGTCAATTATGTTTTCCCTGATAAAGAAGTTGCCCTTCAGAACAGTAGATCCCCTTGGGAAGCTACAGCCATAATCATCTGTGATGGCTTGATCAAGATCTACAAGGCCGTCACTGGTTACTTTGAGTAAATAATACTCGTAGTCAGGGTCATCTCCTGCTGCAATTGCAACCACGCTGTCCTTAGCGGCCATGTCTGCAATTCTTACAGCAGTGTCACCAAGGGAAGCTTCGGTTTCTTCCACAGCTTGCCTTGTTGTAGCAACAGATGACTCCCGCTCAATCTTTATTTCCCTCCACTCATCCATCCACTCTCTGTTGCAACAAGTTTCCTCTTCGCCAGAGATGCAGCCAATGCAGTAGCATGTGCGATCCCTGACGAAGATTCTTCCTTGCTCTGGTGTTGTCCTCACACAGTGCAGCTTCCGGATTCCCTTGAGCTCCTTGAAGGTTCTGTCTCGTCGTTTTCGGTTGACGGCCCCCTCGCCAGTCGTTGGGACATAAAAAAATACCCTGCGAGCCATTCCCACCGCCTTTGTACGCGAAGCGAACGTGGATGCTGAAGGTGTGGAAAAATTCTTTTCAAGGTATTCTTTTATGTCCTTGGCGTTGCGTATCATTGCAGTTTTCCGTAGAACAGCCTGGCTCACCTTCTGCTTTACATTGGAACCAGCAGCATCCTGCTCGCCCTTCGCATGAGAGGTCTCAAAGAAGCTGCGCTGTATTTGGAATCCATAGTCGGAAAGGCAGCACGACAGATCTCCAACACAGTGACGAGACTTGTACTGTGCTGCGCACCCATCTGTGAACTCGTGAAACTTGTTGATCTTTATTTTCAAATCATCTTCCAGGTAGCTTACGATAAGCTCTTGGGCCTTGTGGACTGAATGGTAGTCCTGGACGTCATCATCTGAGATCACAAACAGGTGCTCTTTGATAATGTAGGGATCGTCTTCTGTGCTGATCTTGCCGTCTATGGATTCCACTGCATGCCGGTAGAGAATGGTTATATGCAGGGAGACCTTGGCCACGTCAAAATATTCAGACTGTAACTCGTCTTGCTGCCTGCAACTGTATCCCTCCGAGTAGTCATGGACACACAAAACTTCGTTCAACGGGATGTTGTCAATCAAACTGTCCATTTGATCCCGCTGCCATCGAGCCATAAACGAATGGTGAGGATATTCTTGTAGAAGACTACGAAAAAATAGGAACAGTTCTTTGGGCTTGGTTTGTTTTGTTATTAACGCAATCTTCTTTTTTTCTTGCCCGTTTGAAAGAAATTTTCCTGTTGCAACATAAGCATAGTGCTTCCAAATCACCTGTTCGTCTGTATCGTCTGAAAGCTCCTCTGGTAGAAAGGTAAACTTCTCGACGCCACACTGCCCACATTCGCGTTTCAAGCACTTCAACTTGTGATATTCCTGATCTGCAGTTGCCTTCTCGCACAAAGTTAAATCGGCCGCTTCTGTTAGGCGAGAGGGAATGACTACATCAGCAAAGCCGTGTTTTTTGCATAATGCCTTACGAAATTTCATGCAATCTTTGAAAACTATCTGGGCTTCCACGTGTTTTCTGCACAGACAAGACCTTCTGTCTTTCTCTCTTGCAGCTCGGATAAAAAACGGCTTCAAAGACTCAAATTTTCGCTGATGGATTTTTACATCAGGGTACTGAGCGGTAAAGTCCAAGTAGGCGTCTGTTTGTGTTTTTTCGAGCACGTGTTTTGCGTGCTCTAGGTACTCTTTCTTTGCGACTCTCTTACGAATGATGTCCTTTTTGTCTCCAGTTGGACGGCTGGCGTCATATGTCCAATAGTTGAAAACAAGCTCCTTTACTTCTTGGCTGATTGCATCTCTTCTTGTTTTCCTCTCCAGATACAGCCAGCTTTTTCTTTCCCCTGATAGAATTTTCCGTCTTTCCTTGACTGCTTTGCCAATACTTCTCCGACCAACGTTTACTAATTTGGAAAGCGATTTTTTTGCTTTGCACTTCCTTACATTTTCACCGAAAGCTAAAGTTTTCAAAGCCGAATAAGCAGCCCTGGTTTCTTTCGAACCACTTTTCTTTACGTGCTTTGCACCTTCGGAGATATCTGCAGCGAGAGCTCTGAGTGCTGACGTTTCTTCAATTTCCTCAGGAGATTTCACTAGCCCCTTTTTTGTTAGAATTTTTCTTGTGCGCGGGCTGGAGGAGATCGACTCTAAAAGTTCCGCCTTTTTTTCCGGAGTTTTAGGAAGGGCCTTGACAGATTTCTTTAATGCGCGAGACTTCGCCATTCTACTTTTAAACGCAGGTGTGGCAGCGGACGTACTTCCTTCGGAATGTTCGGAATTTTCCGCTTCAGGCTCCTGTCGCAATAATTCTTCTCTTCTTTTCTCTCTCAGACGTTTAACTCTTTCTCTTGTTTGCTGGCGTTTCTTTTCCCTCTTCTCTTCAGCGTTAGTGTCTTGTTCACGCCTTAGCTGTTTCCGTGCATCGACATTTAGATCTTTCTGTCGCGATCTCCGTGTCACGCATTTCGGTCCCGTCTTTGGTTTTCTGCACTCTTGAACTTGGGCGATTTTATTAACACGATTCTGTTCGTAATATCTCTTGTCTGCTGACTTCTTTTTTGCTATCTTCTGTTCCCTCCATTTCCTCATCTTTTCAGCATTAGAATTCGGGGAGACTTCCTTTTTGTTCTTCATTTAAAGGTCTTTGAAATATTGTTCTGCTCTACTCACGCGTGCACGCTTCTGTCTAGTTGTGTAATCAAGTAACGCAACGCCACGCCGCATGGCATTTGATGCCGTGATTTTCTCATTATACCCCTGGAAATGCATTAAAACACCCCGCAGATAACCAGGGAAGGTTACACAGTCTTCCGGGACACGTTCATAAACGAACAGAAAGCGAACTTTTGCGAAATGTAGCTTCGTTTGGGTTTGATTTTGATTCATTTTGCGCGTGTAATTTGATCACTGCGCTTCTATAAACACAATACAAGACAGCGAGAATGTTTCCGAAACAGCTTTTTCATGATTTCTTCGCTTTCGTTGCACAGAACTCTTCGAATTTTAGGTGGACTTTGATGGTCAGTTAATGAACCTTCGTGATACAGTGTTTCGCCGGTCAGTATGTAACAACGACCGAGATACAGACTGAAATGTAGGTATGTAATTATCAATTTTGAGCAAAATAATTGCGCATTAAACAGGTTTCCGAAACATAAAAGAAAGTGGTTGTAACTATTTTGATTTTAAACTTTCTGGAATTATTATTCTACATTTCCGTAAAGATGATAATGAACTCTCCTAAGACCCGCTGTCTCGCTTCTGGATCTTTGCTTGCGCTTACAAGCTGCATTGGTTTGTCAAGCGAATATATGAACAGAGTACAGCGTTACATAAGTTCTTGGCATCAAGCGGGCCGTAATATTTTGTACTGGTTTCCTCAAAACCTAACAAAACAAGCTGAAATTTTGTGTATAACACAGTCATATGATTATCTTCGAAATACTATAAGTATATTTTGAAAATGAAATAGTTTAGAAGTAAATATTGAAGTTTTTTAGTCAACATATGCAAATGAGGTGTTACGCGTTACACGCATATTTACGCAAAATTTCCCCTATTTTTCGGGATTATCTCAAACTTACAATAAATAAATACGGATTTTTACAATTGATAACTAAAGAGTTATCATTTCTACGTTATACTACAAAGTTTTATTCTATTCGGTTAAATATTTTAGCGCATACAATTAATTTTACTTGAGCGACCTCAATTGTACATGGTGATTGTGCTACAGGTCCATACTTCATACTTTATTTATCTTTCCTTAAAAAGGCTTTTCAAAGACAAAATACAAATACAATACAACTACAGTGTACATGATAGTTTGAATTACATCTATTAATTTAACCTATTTTGAGTTTGATATAATTTGCTCTTCAGCTTTCGCTTGAAACTTAAAACGTCTTTACTTAATTTCAGTTCATTATCTAGTGAGTTCCATATTTTTACTGTTCTGTAATAAAAACTTCTCTGTAATAAAAACTTCTCTGACTTTCTGTCTCCCAACACCTAAACTTGCCCAGAACCAAGCCATTCTGTCCACAAGCACTTCACAGCAAGCTAAATTCATCCATATATAATGACCACAAAGCATGCCGGGAAATTCTACCAAACAGCGACATGGCCCTTCCCCCATCTTCATTCTTCAAAATCTAGAAGAAGTCTAAAGCCATTTCGACCTAATACCTTCATACTGGAATCAATGGCAAGTAAATATTGTCCAATATTCCCAAAAAGCTATGATAGGTGGCTCCAGACCCCATTTATAAAGCCCATGCTAAAGTGACAGAAGATGTCCTGACCCATTCACGAGTGGGAAATGAGGCTCTTTCTCTGTCACCATGCATAAACTGGCACAGACTCGGTTCTTTGAGAAAGTGCTGATTGAAGCTCTCATCAGACTTAATGATGTCCTCCAGCACTGTAAATGACAGAAAAGGCTTTAAAAAGCCTGAAATTCTCTGTATTCCTCCAAACAAACTTCCCGCCAGCTCCGTCAAGTAATCCACAACTGCTTTCAAAATGGCCGTCTAAAAACTTTGAGCCCCCAGTATTATAGGTCAGTTGAAAATTCCATGGTAACAGTGACTACAGTTTTCTTAGGCTGGGGGAGGGTTCATTGCAGTCTAGAAAGAGCCAAAAATCAGTGAAAACCGGCCATGGGAGTGAAAGGGTTAACAACTGCATCACCCTGGCTCCCCTGTAATGGAATTAAACACAGACTATTTTCTTACTGGAGACTGTCCAGTCTTGGTCACAAGTTACCTTTATCGCTGAAATCATCCACCATGACAATCTCCTGGAGTAAATGTGGTGGAGATCTGAATATTACAGTATGTACTGTCCTCAGTAGTGTCGACCAGCCTTCATTGTGAAAAACAATCACAACACTTGCTTTGGGGAGATTCACAGGATAGGCACGCTGCTTACAACTAGTATGTAAAAAGGTTTATAATCAGAATTAGGATACAAATGTAACAAAAGGCTGCATTGTACTGTTCATGTACATGTGTTTATTTTGAGTTTGCTTTGCATTATTTGCTTGCATTTACTTTGGGTTTACATTATGGCTTCCAAATTTCTTGTGAAATATTTGCAAGTATTCCATAGAAAACCATGAAATAACCAGTAAATATATCTTAATAATTTATGAGTTTAGTGACAGTGTAGTTTATAATGGCCACATATTTTACAAGTCAAAGTACAAATTGAGGAGTTAAATATCTGCCATACAGTACACACTAAACTGTCTAATAAAAAAATATTACCCACTTTTTCTCTAAATAAAAGAAACAAGTTTCCTAGAGTATGTATTTGTCCCAGGCTCTCAATGGCATTATTTGGGCTCCACTGAATACAGTTCAGGGCCTCTGACAGGATGCGGTGATGCGGAACCGCATAATTCGGTAAAATCCGCATCTTCTGCACTTTCCGAGCATTTTCCGCATAAACAGGGAAAATTTGTTCAACATCAATAATAAAAGAGCTAAATACCTTCTTTACAAAAGTTAAAGCCGGAGATGTGCATATTTTTAGCGTTTTTTCTTCACATATTGACGATAACACATCTACTTCGTTCGCATTACGATTTCCCTCATGCAAAAGCCTCCAGGCGTTCCTTGTATCTTTTAGAGATAAGCCTGGATACGAGTTTGATTCTAACGCGGGTTTCTATTGGACAAAAAGATTTTTCATTTTAGCCAATCGTAGTTGCAGATAAAGAAAACTCTATTTTTTAAATGTTTTTTTTCGCGGAAAAACTCTGTCTTTTCTTGTTTTCATCGTTAAATATGGATAAATTTGTTATTAAGAAGAAAGATCCCCACCTAGCTGTTAATGTAACAGCAAAAGATAGAGCTATTAAATATCCTCCAGGAACCTTCCACGCGGATAAGAATCTGCTATTCTGTTCTTCGTGCAACATCATTGTTGACCATGTCAGGAAATCTGTCATCGAAAGGCATCTCGAATCAGCCACACACAAGGAGAAGCTCAAACAAACCACGAGAAATGGTAAGCAGCAAACGATAAAAACTGCTTTTGAGTGTAAAACTGAACCCCAAGCCGAAAAAATCAAAATTTGCCACGAATGGATCAAAGTTTGTTCATCTGCTAACATCCCACTTAACAAGTCGGACAATACAATCATGAGAAAATTCCTTCAAACTCGAGTGGTTAATGGAGGCGCAATTCCTAAGGCGTCGCAGCTCCGAGAATATTACCTTTTTGATGTTTATCAAGTTGAAAAAGCTGAGCTCAAAAAGATGGTCAGTGGCAAGGAAGTAGCGTTAATTGTTGACGAGCTTAGTGATGACGAGGGAAGGTATGTCCTTGACATTATGGCAGTTTTGATGGACTTTGACGAGCTCTCCCCTTCTGGAAATTCTGTGGCGTACTTATTGGATTCGCATTTTTTAAGTGCGACTAACAATAAAACGGTGTCCCAGGCTACCGTGAGAACTGTGCATGACTATGGTATTGACTACGACAGTGTGCGTGTATTCAATTCGGACAACGTAGGGTACATGAAAAAGGCATTCAATGACTGCACCTTATCATGCCTGTTTCCCCTGTGTGTCCACATTACATGCCACAGTCACGTTGTAAATCTGGTGGCCTCCGATTTCAAAAAATGTTTCAAAGAAGTGAATGAATTCGTCAAGTGTTTCAGGAATCTGTTCTTCAAACCAAGTGGCAGGAAGAGCAGATTTTTAAACTTCCTACAGGATGCACTTCAAAAACAAGATGGAGCTCGAGTACGAGTCACAATGCCACCTAATCCAACTACAAAAAGTTGGAGTGCATGGTTTGACTCTGTGCTTTATCATGCAGATCACTACTTCCTTTTTGAGGACTTTATCCAAGATGAACTTGAGCGAGGTAGAAACGTTGCTTGCAGTTCTCTTGTTCGACTTGAAGAAATGTATAGTGATCATAGCTTTATGAAGAAGCTTGGGGCTCATTTGGCGTTTTTAAAGGAGAAGGCCCCTACCCTTAGAGTGTACATTAATTACTTCCAGCAACAGCTACCACACGTCACTCAGGCACATGACAAGATGGAGAGTCTCATGTACTTTCTAGAGCAGAATACTCAGTTGACAGAAGACAACCTCGAATTTTGTTTTAAAGGAAATGACTTTCGTTGTGAAGAAAGAAAGGAACTGGTTCTTCTCGCGAATTCAGCCTTCACTGCTGCACAACAGAAGTTAAAAAAATATGTCGTAGAAGGTGCTCAGCCAGCCGTTGATTTTCTTGAGCAGATTCGAGTACTTGATCCAAGAAAAATTATTAATGCAGAAGGGAGATACGACGCAATTGATAGCATCCCAGGATTTGAGGCAGTCTCTAGAATCGAATGGGATCTCTACGTAAACCATATAGGTCCTGCAGCTGTCAAAAGGAGCAAAGATAGTGAACTAGATTTAGTCCTGTTTTGGAAGTCGAATGCAGCTGACCTTCCAGAGCTCTATAAGTTGGCTTCATGCTATTGCACGACCACGATAGGCTCCTACGACGTAGAACAAGCATTTTCTGCATACAGTGAGATTCTTGACAACAAGCGGCGATCTCTCGATCAAAGCACAATCAAGGCTCTGCACTTTTTGAACTGGAATCTTAGAGTTAAGTCCTCATTGGAACAGGAAATGGATCAACAAACAAAAGCATCATCGGCACCCGTTGTAAAAAAGCAAGCACTGCCTGTTACTCCAAAGCAAGCTACTGAAAAGCAGGTTCTAAAAAACATCCCCAAAGTACCAAAAGAACAGATGCAACAAACCAATGCAACCACGCTGAAACAGCGCAGCACTGAAGACGTGGAAGTAACAAACAGAAGGGATAATCAAAAGGGACCCAAACGTAAAACCTGTGATAACAGTAACATCTGTAATTCTGTGAAAAAAAGGAAGGAATCAAATGGAAAGGATTTTAGGGCCTCCCTAAACACTGCCTGTGCTAAATCATCCAGTGCTTTATCATCTAGTATTACAGTGGAATATGGATTGGATCACAAGATAACTACAGTGTTTGCGACAGAGGGTACTTGCATATTTCCGCAGTACAAAGAACCTCTCCTAGATGTTTTACTGGATGAGACAGTGAAGTTCATGGAAAATAATCAGTTAATCGACAAGAAAGACCTCCAAGGGCTTGTTGGCGGTAATGCTCAAGACCAAGACAATTACTTCAGTAACTTTATTATTGACGAGTATGTACAAGCTCTTGTGACTGAAGCTTCTTCAGAGGGTCTGAAAGCTGAACAAATAGGATGGGAGACTTTCGAGAAAGGGATTGGCAAGAAACCAGCCAATGATGTGTTAAAAGGTAAAGCACCATTGCTTGAGCAAGACATTGTCCTTGTACCTTGCAACAGAGGACAAAGTCAACACTGGTCACTTTTAGTTGTCAAGCCCAAAGAAAGGGAAATGTTTGTGCTGGATAGCAAAGCTGCTGCACATGTGAAAGCAAGCACAAAGAATAGTATTTCAAAGATGTGGGGTCTCTTACAAGAAATTGATGATACCCTGGATGCTGACGATTGGTGTTTTTCCACAAACACCCCACAGGACATTCCTCAACAACCAAATAGTTACGACTGTGGAGCTTTTGTTTGCGCTTATGCCAGATGTTTAGTTTTAAATTCTCCGCTGCCCGATGATTTCCCAAGCTTCCGAAAGCACATGGTTGTAGAGTTACACCATGGTGTAATTGAAGGCTTTCATGAATCTTCTTCTCCACAAGAGGGAAAATACTATGCAGTCGAATACGATAAGTCTTTTTATATCGGCCGTGCGCTGAAGTCATCTGATGTCTGTGATGTCGTACACACGGATTACAAGTTTCTCCACCAAACCGCAAAAGTGTTCCAGTGGCCAAAGTTCAGGGATGACATTGACAGATGCCATGATTCATGTGTGTTTTATGGGCCTGTGTGTATCGTTGGCAATGATCCATTTACGATCACACAGTTAACGAAAATTGAACTAGTCTTAAAATGGCTCAAGAAGATCAGGAAAGCAGGAAATTAAGGATACTGTCAACCTTTGAAGGCTTTATGAGTATGTAGAAGACGAACGACGAGTTTTTCATGGTGTTTGTAATTGACCATTACAGCTAATTGCAGCTGTAATACAGTATTACTGAAGTATTGTTTTTCATTCAGATATTCCGAATGGGAAGAAAACGAACTACATAAAGCGCATAGTTCTAGTTAGCGGCATGTACATATTTTCAGACGAGTCATGAGTCATACGCGAAGTTGTTATATCTCATAGTTTATTATTTTGTTACAAATCAGAAAAGAGACATACTACAATTTCATTTATGATGATCAGATATTACTGTTTAGGAAGTGTCTAGTGAGGAGATATACTAGTTGTAGTCTTCTTTACCAGGATTAGGGAAGAATATACACTTTGTGCTGAAGTCTAAATGACGCATTAAATATTCATTTACGTTTCCAGTATAAACATTTTCATTTCCTATTCACCGTTCCCAGTACAATGTATGAATGTCCACCCTTAGTTCCAAGTCCCTTAGTCTAAGCACCACGTACACGGGAAACGGCAGACGGCAGAGAGGAATTATCATCAACAAACTGCCGTCAACAAACTGCCGTGACAGTAGACACATGCACTCATAGACAGGGCCTATTTTTTTGTCATGGGAACAAGTGTAAAAGCGGTGATTTGTGATTAAAAAACACTATCGCGTAAACCCAAACGCAATTGCATCGTGGGAAAAAACGTTTTGGCTGCACTGTACCATAATAAATTCACTGGAAAGACCCAATTAACGATTTTAAAGATCGTTTAAATTTCCGCATAATCGAGCACTTTTTCCGCATAATCAACATATTTTTCCGCATAATATACCCCCAAATTTCCGCATAATTCTTGATTTTTTTCCGCATCCTGTCAGAGGCCCAGACAGTTGGATCGTGCCTATTGCATGAGAGAATGGGGATGATGCGAGTTGAAAACTGTGAGTGAGTTGAAAAATGCAAGTACAGTTGCAAGTTGAAAAAAGAGAGTTGCAAGAAAAAGTAAGAAAAATGAGATTAGAGTTCCTGCGATGGAAAATGATTTGAGGGAGAACATTTTTTTCCCCCATATACAGGAACTCTGAGTTTCGATGAAACGTGGACCCCTAGAATTTTTTATTATAATTATTTTTTATACCAGTATTATACCTTGCTGGATTTATTATTTTGTTCTCTTTGCCCTCGCAGTTATTCAGAGCTAAGTATGTTCTATTTCTAATTTACAAATTTCAATTGCAATATCACAATTGATTCAGTACTCTTCCATGTTTAATTCGTATCACGTGTATCTCTATGAGCTATGACACTTTGGTTTATATTAAGCCATACAACTCTCACATCGGCCCCTCAGGATACTAGAACGGTGCGAGAACTAAGTTGCCTGCCAATAAATCCTTTATATCAGTTTAAACATTCCTAACGAAATTGCTATGCTAAATATTCACAACAGTTCAAATTCACATCTCAAGACAATTCTAATATCTCGAGCAGTCATATTTTGTTTTCTTCTTGACCATTTAATTATTTTCTTCTTGACCATTTACATTTAAGTTCTTTCTCATTGTTTCCATTGATTTTCCAGTGAGAATCGAAATCGCCTTTCCAATGAAGTCACCTTTTGTTGATGTTTCCACAGGGGTCCAGTCAGTTTTACAATTTTCTCTCAGAGTTCAGTTTCACTTGTTTTTCTTGTTCTGTCATTTTTGTTCCGTTTCAATACTTTTCTTCTTTGTCCTCCTAGTTTGTTCATGTCATTTCCAGTTCGATAAATTGTTTTTGCAATCCGAAAAGTTGTATTATTCAGTTCTGTATATTCTGATTCATGTCTGTAAGCCATATCCCATTTAGACGTGGTTCTGTTCATTTTCGGTTCTATATTATTTTATACTCAGTTCAGTTTTCTCCATTCCTTTGTGTATGGGAGTCAAAGAGTTTCAACATCGGATTCAGTTTCTAATTCTATTTCTTCTATACATGCACTCAGTTCAGTTTTCTCGGTTCATTTCTAATCATGTTCATACGCTAGTGGTTCAGTTCAGACTCTCTTCTGTTCTCCAGTTTGCTCAGTTTCTGTTTATCTCGGTTCTGTTCATCTCGGTTTTGTATCTGGAGAATGGGGAGAATACTGATTCCGAAGCTTGTCAATTTTTTTTTTGCTTTTTATGTTTATATTCTATCAGAAACAAATGAAATCATGACCTGAAGTCAAATTCTCTTTGACTTGACTCAGCCTTCGAAATTTCCAGAGGCTGGGTCTTTCCACACGACAGATCATGTCTTTTTCCTGCCATTTTTTCCCTGCAACATTTCAACTTGCAACTTGCATTTTTCAACTCGCAACTCTCACTTTTCAACTTGCACTTTCCCTATCCCCAGTGCATGATCTGATCAATTGGCTATACAGACTCAAACTCGGAATATTTACATGTTTTCTTGGGTAAACATGAGTTTACAATGAGCGGCAAGCTTACCGATTCACCATAGGCATTGGCTCACAGATCACCTCACCTTTGCTGAGTCACCTCAACCACGTGCAAACAACCAATCACATTGTCAAACTAGTCATGCACGTGGTCATGTGACATAATCATTGTGTCTCATGCATAATCAAAACCAGTCAAACAAGTTCTATGCCCACTAGTTCGCCCAACTCTTAATGCCTGAGTGAGCTTCCCAACCTCTAAATCCTACAATACTTTATAAATAGTACCACTTGTGTACCGAAATCCTTTGTTCTCAATTAACGGTGAGGGGAAAAATTGTGCTCCAGAGTCACACGTGCACCCCCCAGTAATTGTGTGCAAATTAACCTGAATACAGTTTTGGACCTCTACCAAGTTGGCCCAACCTGTGTGTATGTCGGCTAAAGTGAACAATTTGCACTGTAAAAAAGTGGTTGGTACGTGGTCGGCCAACCACTTACCGACCACTTTTTTTACTGTGCAGATTAATTGTTCACATGTACATGTAATTGTTATATTGCATGTTATTTTGCATTTGTTTGTCAGTTGCTCCTTATTGCTTTTCCCTCTATCCCTCCCTCACCTGTTTTCTTTTGTCCACTCTTATGTGTGACCCAATGCTCTGGGCTGATTGGTTATCATGGTATCCTGGCAACCAGGCTTGCAAGCAGGTGCCAATTACATTAGTTTATTGAGCAGCTGGGTTATTTAATAAAACTCAATAACCCTAGAAGTATTGGAAATTCCTTTACACTAAAAATGTATCTTTGCAGAAGAATAAGTACATTATTGTTCTGCTACACGTAAAAAACAATACACCATTCTCAAACCAACAAGTGTTATCTTTAACCCTTTCACCTAATCTAAAATCATATATTATTTAACACAACTCATAAACTCAAGTTAAAGTGGATGGAGATTGTACTTACGCTGTATGTCTCGTATCTTGCAATGAACGTTCAAGGGATATTTGATCGCTGACGAATTGATTAAATCCATATTCACTATATGATGCTTCTTTCTTGCTTTCATCCTCTGGTTTAGTCTCGACTGGCTCGCCATTTTCTCCTGGTCCAAATTGAATAGTCTTGTCTTTCTCCGGCGTCCAAAATTCCTCGATATTTTTCATCGGCCCAAGCCCTCTGTTCATAGCAGAATTCTCAGAATTCTTGACCCGTCCAAGGTTAGCGATGAAATAAAGAACAACGCAGGAGAAAGCGAGAAATACTAACTTAAAAATTCGTCTCGCAGAGACCCTCATCTTGAAGTGAGTCGACGGTCGAGTCGACACAGTCGTCGACTATAATTAGGGCGCGGAAATTAAGCAACTTAACGATGTTTAAACGATCATAAATGAGATATAGCTAGTATCAACTCCTCGATCGCAGCCAAAATAATTGCCATGTCTTGGGCAGCTGCAGTGAATTATCAGTCATGTTTTGGTCATAATCAATAACCCCAAAACCAAATAAAATTGAAGTGGTTCTTCCCTTCTCTTTATGTAAGTTTTATCTTTCCCGTAGACTTCAGCTATTGTCTTCCTTCCTTCTTCCTGTGTTCCCAGTAGTAGTAGTTGTGTGAACTGATGGATAGACATAAAGTGATAAACGCCTTGTCCTTCAGCCTCAGGACAGGAGACGAAACGAAACCAAATTCAAAGGATGATTCTTGTCGCGGGCGCTGGCTAGTGAGTAGTGTCCAACAAAATTGATTTTATCTCCCCAATCTGGAAAAGATATGACCATATCCAGCTTAGGGGTATTTTAACACGCGTTCCTCCTAATGTAAACGGTTTTTGTAGTTTTTAGATGCTTTCCAAAGGCTAAATCCTAGTACAAAGTGGTAGTTCGGGATACACATCAGCTCCTGGCCCTGAGTCCGCGATCCTGGAGAAGCGGCATCAAATCGGAGGACAAATGGCTGATGAATGAGTGTCTTTTTCCATTTTTCCTGTGATTATTATTTTATGTTTTTTTCCTGTTTTCTCGCGAGTTTCTTGGCTAGATCTTCATATTTGCGTGTTTTTCCCCAACTTATGAAATCAGTTAGATTCTGCTAAGAGCGAAAATTAAGTCCCAACCCCTCCCTTGCGTGGGGATACGAGTTTCTAAATTTACAAACTGATAAAACGTTCGCTCACCACAGGCAGCCCAACCAAGAAACCGGAAGGTTTGGGCATCGCAAAATGGCGGGATCGGGAGTAGTAGTTGGAGTTGTCGAATATTACAGTTTCTTAACTGTAATATTCGTTACTCAGTTCTTAATCTTGGCAAAATCAGAGAACCTCCGCAAAATAGAACAACAAGGAAGTTCAACAACAGGTGGTTTCACCATGGAGAATACAGAAGGTTTGGTAACACTCCCTTTCATGATCTCGCCAATGGATTTTTACTCTAAGTTTGTAGCTAAACACAAGCCTGTTAGGTATAGTGGCACTGCAGAATTATGGCCAGCTACCAAGGTAAATACAATCTATAAATATTTAAATAATTTTTGAATAGTTTTACAAACAAGTCATGATGTTGTCTTATTCACTCTCTCTTTACACGAGGACGAGGTCATGTTGGACTTTGATTCAAAGCGAGGCAATGCTCACGTCGGGCATAAAGAACGTCAAAATCGGCATCAGTGAGCGTGGACAAATAATTAAAATTAACACCATTTCTTTACTTAGAGTCTCAATTTGGAGAAATGTTGGTGAGTTGTTACTAAATAGGGACCATTCATTATTTATGCCTGGGGGGGGGGGGGGGGGGGGGGGGGGGGGGGGGGGGGGGGGGGGGGCTGGCAAGATTCGTTCTAAACAACAACAAAATGTCTTGACCCCCCTCCAAACAAAACAAAAATTTCATAACCCCCCCGCACACAATTCTGAAAAATATAGAGCCCCCCCCCTCCCTCACACTGTTCACAGTTTTACATTTACAGAGGACTAAACACGGACTGAACATTATGTGGATCGGCTCTACTAAGGGGGCCCGGAATTATTTTTTTGAAATTAAGGTTTCTGAGAACGCTGGAAATGCACCCAAACCTACCTTTAATTAATTTCAGATGGATCTAGATGATATTTTTTTACTAATGGAGTTTCAAAATTAAGATCAGGCAAACAAAATATTAGGCAAGACAATTGAATGGTGGTTGCATTAGGTGCTCTGTATGTTTCTCATTGGATTGGCTGATTACTATTTAATAAAGCAAGGTATTTCTCTGGGGGGGGGGGGGGGGGGGGGGGTCTGGGGATGCTCCCATGGGGGAAAATTTTGAAAATTGCGGCCCCTTAGATGCCTGGAAATGCACCCAAAAATATAGACAGCCCCCCCCTTCTATGCTTATTTTTTTCTGTGACCCCCCCTCTCATGCTCTTGAATTTTTGATGACCCCCCCTTCATTCTTGCCAGCCCCCCCCCCCAGGCATAAATAATGAATGGTCCCTTAACAAAATGAAACGTTTTATGTTTTATGTTAGTATGTTGACGTTATTGTGACGTCATGAGTGATGCTTCCTTTTTTGGTGAAATTCCCCCTTTAATAAACGTTGCAAACAGCCTTCATGACACACATTCATTTGTCGCAAATTTGAACGTTCTACGACTACTACAGCAAAAGTTATAGAGGAATGACTGTTGCTATGACGTCATATTTAGTGACGTCAGGAGTCGTACCTAATTGTTGAAAAATCAAGAAAAGACAAAAATGTGACTTTTGAGAGCCAGACTAGCACATTTCGTCATTAAAACTTGAATATCACTCAAAGGATTTTTTTCTAAGGGCATGTATAAAAAAGTATGACGTCATAATGACGCTGCTGAAAATATTGCAACAGCTATATTTACAGATGAATGAAGCAATATTTTCATAAATGCTTTTGTGTTGTTTATTTCCCACCAAATTTTGGCGGGAATCGACATCGGGTTTTCGATTTCTTCATTCTCATCATGAGGAGATAAAAATAATATACGACAAATCCGTTTTTAGAGGCAATGAACAGTTGATAAGAAACGTATTACAAATATATAAATGACATCATTGTGACATCACAATGGTAGTAACATAGCTTAAAAAATCAGGTTATATTCCTTTTACGATTCTACATCCTTCTACCAAAATTCAATCGTCTGCATTGAAAACTTTTTAAAAGATAGAACTCATGCCGTTTTTAAATCCAAGAAGGCAAGATTGCAACCGGGTGTAAATCCCTTTTCCCTTCCCAGGGACGGCGGGAAGCCAGCCCCCCAGCTGTGCCATCCATGCTTTCCCCTCCTGACCTATATACTCTTTAATATTGCATTATTCACTGCTCTGCCAATTTGAAATTCAAATTTTGAGTTAAATTAAAATTAAGGTCCTTTTATACTGCAATCTCATGCAAAACCCTTGAGACACTTCAAAAAAATTCTTGAGGAAAAAAACTCAAATGATATTAACCCCTCCTCCCCCTCTCAATGTTTGTGTTGTGTTGGGTGCCCAAGAGATTAAACAAAACTGGGAGATAGGGGAAGGGGGTGGGGTGCGGTGGGTATATTCTTTGTTTTTTCTTGCATGGGATTGTGGAACTTCTTCTCAGTTTAAGGTCTCGTAAATTATCAGTAATTTACAGTTTAAGTAATGATCTGACTTATAAATTATTTCTTGGAAGCTGTGGACAAATGACTATATCTTATCTGCATATAACAGCACAGGCCTCTCAACATGTTCAAGTATCAAAGCAATTTAACACTCTCAGTTGCCATGGTAACCAGAAAGGCAGCCACATCTCTCTAGATGAATTCCTAAAAAGGTATTTAAATGAGAGGCTAGTACTGATGGAAAGAGTAAAAGGGAAAATGCGTCAAGATGTTGCTGCTCCACTGTGTCTAACGTTGGTGATGAAATGATGAATAGTATACAGCTCTCTTACTGGCTGCAACATGTCAATACATCACTGTCTAGTTATCTGAATCTGAATACTCATGAACGGGATGATGACAGTGATTGATGGAATGATGAGCGTTCTGTTGGTTTCAAGTTTGCAATCAACAGCAGTTATGAAAATTGCTGCAGATCAAGGTATGTTGTAAAGGCTTGGCTTCCAGCCTGGAGTTCTGGTGCACCACAATCCTCTGAAACCATGCCTTGGGACATTGTTACTCTGCATCAGGGGTGAATTTAGTGGGGGGGCTGAAGGGACAGCCACCCCCCTTTCGTTAGCTGGGCCCTGCACCCCCTAGCTTAATCGTGCCTACATGTATATGGCACAAGGTTTGGCTTATGTCCCCTCTTTCTGCATTTTTCCTGGATCCATCCCCTTTGCTTGTTACACAGGACCTGAAAGTCATGAAAATAGTATTGCTTTAAGTCACTGCTTTTTATTTCCTTTTATATATTTACAATGTATATACATGTATTATGCTTTAATTAAAATATAAATATAAAATAATATTGTAATAATGTTAGGTTCAATGATTTAACCAAATGTTACATATTACATTTATTAAAATTACCTAAAAATGCCTTTTTGTTTGTTTTTGTTTTTATTTAATGACTCAAAATATCTGTTATTCTTAATCTTGGTAACATTTTTGCTTATATTTAGCCTTTTTCAGCTGGTACAAAAAACAAATGTGTGAGCTAATTTATTTATATAAATAATAAACCTCGATGACTCTTAACTTTATTTCAATCTCATAAACAAAACATTAACATATTTTTCATATTTATTTTGATGACCTTTCACATCTCATGCTAAATAAAATACAATTCCAGTTAATTGAGAGAGCAAACATAATATTTCGAATATTTACGACTAGTCATATTTTATAGAATGAAAACTAAAACACTTGTTAACAAATGTACTGAAAAAAGCCACCAAACTCCTTTTACTAATGATGCTTGACTGTGTAGATTGACCAGTGGGGTGTGGTTTGATAAAGTCAGTAATTGTGACATTTATTGAAGAGATGTTATCACTCCTTGTTATGAAGTACCCATAACCCAAATTTTGTATTGTTTATTTTTTTAAATCCTCATAATCTTTAGAGTAATTATGTGAAAAACGTTTTGTTTTTGCATGAATCCTTGATTGTCTATGACCTGTTCAAGTTAAAAAGTATAAAAAAGTATAAAAAAGTATAAAAAAGTATAAAAAAGTATAAAAAAGGTGAAAAGCAACCCGGCTATTTTCACAACCAAGTGGCAGTACACTAATAATAGCCCACTCTTGATATATGCTTCACTAATTGTTGATACACAACCGTCTTTCTCCCTTTAAGGCATAGACAGTGTAGTAGAACAAGGCATCCCACACATCATCACCCATGTACACAAAGGTGACATGTTATATATCCCTCAAAACATGGTGGTAAACATTGTGACTGTATCAAGTGGAGGAGCCTAGTCATCAACTTTGATTGGATGACAAGGACTGACGCAAGCTAGCTTGCCAAGACTGGAGGCAAACATCTTAATCTGGGTAACTGTCTCATTAAGCTATAAGGTGTGCTGTGAGACAATTACATAAGCATATTGTTTATCAAATTCCAATGCATAATTAGTACTGTTTTCTGTACATGTTGCCTGCACTTACTATGTAGTAATTCTGCTAGCTAATAAGTGGCTAGTGTGAACAAGGTCTTATATTGATACGGTGCTTGAGTTAACTACCTCTTTCATGAACTACACATACATACCCATTGGGCTAGTGGTTTAATTTCAGTTATTTATTGATTTACCACTTATAAATACCATGGATCGTAAAAAGACTGGATTGGGCACGCGCTGACGTGATCGCCGCAACCAAGTGTAAAATCGTGACGTCACCTGTAACAAACATTTTCGTAATTTCTCAGCGCGCTCGATTTCGCGTAGTATTATTAGCTTTAAAGAATTGGAAAAATAAACATCGACGAGAAGAGAAAAAGATAAAGCCTTGAAGGATGTGAGATCGGAGAAAACTCCGAGGAGTGCTCAAAAGCTTGTTTTTGGAGGAGAAACACGCAGCTAAAGGAGAATGAATTACGAAGATGCCGATAGCTGTATTTCTAGTCAATTCCGAAAGTGAGAGCGAAATATTAGTGTTAAAGGCCAAACCGCAAAAGAGCAAAAACTGTCAGAACATCAAACGGAAACTACAACGCGGTTTGCCAAAAGTGAAAACACGAGTATTTTCTCTATTCATTCTATCTTGACTGTGTACGAACTCGTTTGGGAAGGTCCTTGTTGACGAAATTGATGAAAGCCGAAGGGGATTAAAATAGCTCTTACCGACTGAAATTTTGTAACGGGACCTCAAACAACCATAGGGTCTGATCATGCAAAGTCGGGACCTGGCTAAATCACAGAGAAATTGGAATTAATTGCATGTCGTTTTTTGTGGATGGAGGAAAACCGGAGAATCCAAAGAAAAGCAAGGACAATCGATACCAACACAGTACAACCACAATAATTGCCATTCCTCCAAAAGGCCTATAATTGGGTTAGATAAAGTGGGAGGTACTCTATAAGTTTCCCACCCAAAGTCACGCCCCTTCCCCATACTACTCAGTGATTTTTAGATTGTATCCAAAATCTAAGATTTTTCGCAAAAAAAATGTCCATTGTTGAGGCCTTTCATTTTGTATCATGACCTCTGGTATATTAGAAGATAATACTTGGGGTTTGTACGAATCATAATTAATATTCCACTCTAGCTGGATGATATATGCTATTTAAATCTGTATATCTGAAGTGAACTAAGATACACATGAACAGTGAAAAACAATAATTAAAATAATTCAACTCTTTCCAGTGCACAATTGTTATTGAACTCTGACTTTTAATACTGTACATAAAATTATAGTTCATGTACTGTACAACATAGTGACCTTGACAATAAACCTATCAACATGTACTGTACAACATAGTGACCTTGGCAATAAACCTATCAACATGTACTGTACAACATAGTGACCTTGACAATAAACCTATCAACATGTACTGTACAACATAGCGACCTTGACAATAAACCTATGAACATGTACTGTACAACATAGTGACCTTGGCAATAAACCTATCAACATGTACTGTACAACATAGTGACCTTGACAATAAACCTATCAACATGTACTGTACAACATAGTGACCTTGACAATAAACCTATCAACATGTACTGTACAACATAGTGACCTTGACAATAAACCTATCAACATGTACTGTACAACATAGTGACCTTGACAATAAACCTATCAACATGTACTGTACAACATAGAGACCTTGACAATAAACCTATCAACATGTACTGTACAACATAGCGACCTTGACAATAAACCTATCAACATGTACTGTACAACATAGCGACCTTGACAATAAACCTATCAACATGTACTGTACAACATAGTGACCTTGACAATAAACCTATCAACATGTACTGTACAACATAGTGACCTTGGCAATAAACCTATCAACATGTACTGTACAACATAGTGACCTTGACAATAAAACCTATCAACATGTACTGTAACAACATAGCGACCTTGACAATAAACCTATAAACATGTACTGTACAACATAGTGACCTTGGCAATAAACCTATCAACATGTACTGTACAACATAGTGACCTTGACAATAAAACCTATCAACATGTACTGTACAACATAGTGACCCTTGACAATAAAACCTATCAACATGTACTGTACAACATAGTGACCTTGACAATAAACCTATCAACATGTACTGTACAACATAGTGACCTTGACAATAAAACCTATCAACATGTACTGTACAACATAGAGACCTTGACAATAAACCTATCAACATGTACTGTACAACATAGCGACCTTGACAATAAACCCTATCAACATGTACTGTACAACATAGCGACCTTGACAATAAACCTATCAACATGTACTGTACAACATAGCGACCTGGACAATAAACCTATCAACATGTACTGTACAACATAGTGACCTGGACAATAAACTATCAACATGTACTGTACAACATAGCGACCTTGACAATAAACCTATCAACATGTACTGTACAACATAGCGACCTTGACAATAAACCTATCAACATGTACTGTACAACATAGTGACCTGGACAATAAACCTATCAAAATTATCTTATAGTCAGATGTAATATAACTGAAAATAAATTATTAGAAATAAAGATTTGAGGCTCAGTTAGAATTAGCATAGAACTGAACCATCAAGTTTCATTGAAAATGATCACTCTAGCTCTATTAAACATGTCTAATTTGCATAGCAGAAACCTTGCTTATCGACTCTTCTGATATGGTGCAGGATTCGATCGACAGTAATGCTTGCCCACTTGCCCAGGACAACTAAAAAGTTGAACTGGCCAGGTAATTTTTGTACCTGGACAACTAAAAACAAAGGCATAAATGCATACCAGATCTTAAGGCAACCAGCCTAAAATCTAATGTTGAGCACTGTGCTGGCCATGTTGATAAATTGAGTCCCAGGAGGATTAAAAAACCTTTGTTTTTTGCTAGTCTAAAGTTGTTGTGAAACTGCACAATACTTCAGGGCATTAATCTAGAGTCAATTTCATTAAGTGAAATCATCATAAGGCTAATAGACAATTAATACAAGTACATTATGGGATTCAGAGTTCCAAGCATTAGAACTCTATCTACTATGAAGGACTCTAAATTCCATAAAGCATGAGTGTTCATTGTCTAACAACCTTAGAAAATGGTCATGCACTGACCAACGAAGATATTTTTAAATAATTGCACAGTATTTTTTTTCCAAAAATAAACACTTTGTTCATGTGCTCACTTATTCGTACTTCTCTAAGACTGCCTGCACTATCGGTTACGAAGTACGTATACAGTGTCGCTGTAAGATACAACCGTTCTATTATAGCTTCATTTATAGCTTAATTTCCATGAGGAGTGAATCTCGAAATTTCAATGTACTTACTATGGGGCCCGATTATGAAATGTCTTGACAAGTTTTATAATTTGTCATCTCGCCCCTCTTCCTCCATAAATAATGATGCATGGTTCATGTAAAGTATAACACATTTTGAATCATGAGTAGTATAGGGCGCATGGAATTATCCTGTTTTTTGCGGCGTTATTTTTAATTTTTGCGGCGTTATGTTAATTTTTGGTGAGCTCTCATTAATTCAATGACGTCACGGTTCTATTGTCTTAGACTCATGAATAAAGTGCGGTGGTTTCTCATTATCTATTGTCTTTCTGCATGAATAAAGTGCGGCGCGCTCATGATTAAAGTACGGCGCTCTATGAATAAAATGGGGGTGAATAAATTATCTATTGTCTGGAAATTGAAGTGGAATCTAATGACGGCATAGACGGTGGAGGATTTCAATTTCAGCTATACAGCAGAACCCCTACAGAACTCCTAAAATGTCTTTATTATTTCCTTACAGGTATTACCTTCACCATCACTCGTAACGTGATTCTGAGATCAGGAATATTTATAAACCTTTACAGTAAATCCACTATGACTCATAAGAGCAATTTTGCTATTGTCCTTAGGATTAACGATAACTGAAGGCCATGAGTACATTTTGATAGAAACAATAGTCCTATTGTTTTGAGGAAAACTCTTGTGATGCAAATTCTTCTCTAAAACTGATCTATAATTACCATACGAATAAAAACAAACCACCAGATAAATTAAACAAAGTTTATTTCAATCTCAAAAACAGTTCGTTTTCCTTATCCTCGCGGAGTTGATAACTTTCTTATTTCTCAGTTCTTGGGTTGATATAATGTACCGTTGTTACAAGATTACACTGATTTATGTTTTATTGTTTTTTTTTCTTGCTGACAAATGCTACAGACAGTTGTGTTTTTACCGAGGAGAGGAAAATTAATGAGCAAGGTAGTCTAGTCTAAAAACTATACTTCAGCTATCATTTTCTAGTCTAATCTAGAATTTTTTAACCTAGGTAGTCTAGTCTAAAATGTCGTTCTAGACTACAAATATCTAGTCTAGAAACTAACAACACTCACAAGCCCTGAACGTCCGCCGCCCGTCAACGCCTGCCTCCTCCTCCCTCCTCCCTCCCTCCCTCCTCCCTCCTCCCTCCTCCCCTCCTCCTCTCCTCCCCTCCTCCTTCTCCCTCCTCCTCGCGAGGAGGCGGGAGGAGGAGGAGGAGGAAGGAGGAAGGAGGAAGGAGGAAGGAGGAAGGAGGAAGGAGGAAGGAGGAAGGAGGAAGGAGGAAGGAGGAAAGAGGAAAGAGGAAAGAGGAAGGAAGAAAGAGGAAGAGGAAAGAGGAAAGAGGAAAGAGGAAGGAAGGAAGGAGGGAAGGAGGAAGGAGGAAGGAGGAAGGAGGAAGGAGGAGGAGGAAGGAGGAAGGAGGAAGGAGGAAGGAGGAAGGAGGAAGGAGGAAGGAGAGAGGAGGAAGGAGGAAGGAGAGGAGGAAGGAGGGAAGGAGGAAGGAGGAAGAGGAAGGAAGCGGAAGGAAGGAGGAGGAGAAGGGAGGAAGGGAGGGCAAGGGCAGGAAGGGAGAGAACGGGGACGGGGAAGGGAGGAAGGGAGTGTTGTTAGTTTCTAGACTAGATATTTGTAGTCTAGAACGACATTTTAGACCTAGACTACCTAGGTTAAAAATTTCTAGATTAGACTAGAAAAATGATAGCTGAAGTATAGTTTTTAGACTAGGACTACCTTGGTCATTAATTTTCCTCTCCTCGGTAAAAACACAACTGTCTGTAGCATTTGTCAACAAGAAAAAATCAATAAACATAAAACAATCAGTGTAATCTTATAACACGGTACATTATATCAACCAAGAACTGAGAAATAAGAAAGTTATCAACTCGCTCGAGGATAAGGAAAACGAACTGTTTTTGAGATTGAATAAACTTTGTTTAATTTATCTGGTGGTTTGTTTTTATTCGTATGGTAATTATAGATCAGTTTTTAGAGAAGAATTTGCATCACAAGAGTTTTCCTCAAAAACAATAGGACTATTGTTTCTATCAAACTGTACTCATGGCCTTCAGTTATCGTTAATCCCTAAGGACAATAGCAAAGTTGCTCTTATGAGTCATAGTGGATTTACTGTAAAGGTTTATAAATATTCTGATCTCAGAATCACGTTACGAGTGATGGTGAAGGTAATACCTGTAAGGAAAATAATAAAGACATTTTAGGAGTTCTGTAGGGGTTCTGCTGTATAGCTGAAATTGAAATCCTCCACCGTCTATGCCGTCATTAGATTCCACTTCAATTTCCAGACAATAGATAATTTATTCACCCCCACTTTATTCATGACAGCGCCGTACTTTATTCATGAGCGCGCCGCACCTTTATTCATTGCAGAAAGACAATAGATAATGAGAAACCACCGCCACTTTATTCATGAGTCTAAGACAATAGAACCGCGACGTCATTGAATTAATGAGAGCTCACCAAAAATTAACATAACGCCGCAAAAATTAACATAACGCCGCAAAAAAAACAGGATAATTCCATGCGCCCTATGCTACTATCATGGAGTCATGATATGAAAAATAAAAACATTCAACCCTAAGGCAATATACTGATGTAGACTACTTCTTTTAGAGTAATATATGCACATGTAATATGGAACATAAGGAAGAGTTCTGAATTATTATAAGTACACCATCATTTGGATATAACTGTGAAGACATAATAATAGTTGTAGATAGAAGGCTAGTTTCAGACTGCTGATGAAGGAACATTGTGAATAGGAAACTGAATTTCAATGGCAGACCACAAGGCTAGGAGGTAATCTCGATCCGCAGTAGATTCACTGGGGCATCCTTGGTGCCTTAACGTTCTCTCAGCCATCTTGACATATGTCTATTAAAGTGGATAAAATGAAGTGACATTTACATTTTGTTCCGCATAACAACCTTGGCATAAGCTACACCACTGTCCTCAAAAGTCACCATATTGATCCATAAGTTTCGGCTTCAAATTACAACCCTAACTCGTAAAACTATGTCTAAGCCACAATTTGATGCAAATACAATCAAGCATAGGAGAATTTGAACAACGACTACGTGAAGAACTAACAAATATTTGTGTCCCAAAATACACAACATTCTTCCAAATTTGGCCGTAAAAAGGCCCGTTTTGGGGATGCGATTTTCTCCAAAACAGAATAAAATGAAAGTAAACAACAACAAGATGGGCTTACCTTGACGTTTTACGTGTGGCTTAGGCGGGTTGGAATCGTCGTAAAACAACGGAAAAAGAAAACATTGTTACTTAAAAGTGAGAAGAGCACTAAAACACGACCAAAAGAACATAAGTAAAGGCAAAGAAACAGCGAAAAACCTTTACCTACGCCACCCTTCACGTCACGATTTTCCACTATGATTGAGCCATGTTGAAGTAGAGTATCAGCCAATCAGCAAACCGGAAACACCCCACGTGACCTGTAGTTTCCAATCCAGTCTTTTTACGATCCATGATAAATATTACAAGAAATTATTTAAATAAGTATTTAAAAATAATGAACTAGTGGTAAGGAAGCCTAAAAAGAAACCATTAGGCTTATGGGAATTTAAGCTTAAGATAATGATGGTAAACTGAATTAAATAGCAAAAAGGAACAATGTAACAAGCATCTTAAAATACCAGTTAGATTCTCTTCCATTCCCTTCTTCATTGCCTTCTCAAAGCTCTGTACAAAATGCTCGGCTAAACAGTTTGTGGCTGGATGATATGGAGCTCACAGAGGTGATAGGTTTGATGCCATTTTGCTTAAGAAAGTGCTGAAAATATTGGGCTGCAGTACATCGAGGCCAGCCATTGTCACTGACCAATTTATTGAATCTTGTGAAAATAGTTTCTCAATGGTCTTTGTTGCACTTGTTGACTGCATAACTTCCACCTCTGGCCATTTTGAATGGGCATTTACTCCACCAAAGTCTGTATCCATTGCCATGGTGTGCCTGGCCATTCCCAAGGACACAATGTCGCTGAAGCTGGCTCATTTTGCAGCAGCTGACACCCAGTCCAGGCAGTTCTTTGCAAGCAGCTCAAGTTGTTGGCCACCAAATAAGACCCGCAGTCCCCTTCATCTTGCAAACTCCAAGATGTCCCTGATGTAGCTCTGTAAGGCCTTGTCATGACCTTGCAGCTTCCCTGGAATTATGACTTTGCCTTCCCACATCTGGCATCCGTTCTGCACTGTCAACTCTTGTCCATCGTCATAGAAGGGTGCAAACTCTATGCTGTGCCATCCCTTCATGGTGAATCCAATACCAGCCTTGTCAGTGTTGGGTTCCTCTGGGTTTTTCTTTTTATTTCTTATCTTCTAACCCTAACCTAACTCCTATCAGGGTTCCTCCACGCAGAATGCTCTTCCATCGGAGAGGAGAAATACAGGCCGAAGATGCTGTGTAACAGTGTATAATAGAAGAATCACCTTGGAGCTCGTCAGTAGTTTTAGTAGTCAAGAAAGATACGATGGCACCAAAAGGTTCTGTCTAGATTATCGAAAAGGGACGTTTATACCTTAATTAATTTACCACGTTCTGACGAAATCTTAGTAGCACCGGCTGGCTCCACAGGCTAACCATCCTCCCATTTTGTGTATTTGTCACTGATGTTTTAATAATCATTCGTGCCACATTGATGCGCCCTAAAGGCGCCTTAATGCGCCTTAATGCGCCCACAAACGCACCTTCACGCGCCCACAAACGCACCTTCACGCGCCCACAAACGCACCTTCACGCGCCCTAAGAATCTTCATTTTGTTCGAGGAGCGCCGAGTGAAATCTTGTGAGAAATGTTTACGAGATGCCCCCGAAAAGAATCCCTAAAACTGTCCTTTGCCGGTGTGTTTAAACTAGCTAAAAAGAACGAACGCTTTGAAATAAACTCGGCCCGCTAACACCGTCTTTTGCCGGTGTGTTTAAACTAGCTAAAAAGAACGAACGCTTTGAAATGATAAATTCGGCCAGCTAACACCGTCTTTTGCCGGTGTGTTTAACTGGCTAAAACAACGAACGCTTTGACATAAAAGCGGCCCGCTGGCACGGAAGCAAATCAGAGACAAGCTGCCAGCTCTTTTAACTTTCTTTGTCCTTTGTTCATTGTTTTAGCCAGTTAAAATGTGCCCTAAACGCGCCCTTGCAAGGCATTTATAGAATTGATTTTGTTCAAGAAGCATTTAGCCTGAATTTCAGCCGTCTCCTCCGGTTCGTTCGTCCTCAATAATCTCATTTTCCTCTAAAATTATTAAACACGAAGAATGAGGTACTTATTGACTGAGTGGAAAAATCAATTTATTACGGCAAAATCAATTTATTACGGAATAATCAATTCATTACGGCAAAATCAATTCATTACGGCAAAATCAATTCATTATCAGTTACGGTAAAATCAATTCATTACGGTAAAATCAATTCATTACGGCAAAATCAATTCATTACGGCAAAATCAATTCATTACGGCAAAATAATTTCCATCACGGCAAAATCAATCAGTTATACGGCAAAATCAATTCAGTTATACGGCAAAGTCAATTCATTACGGAAAAATCAATTCATTACGGAAACTGATCATTTTCATCACGGCGAAATCAATTCAGTTCCGGAAAAATCATTTCATCATGGAAACTGAAATCATTTTCACCTCGGCAAATTCATTTTCACCACGGCAAAATCAACTGGATTCAAACACTCAAAGAGGAGAAATTAATTGTGTTAAAATGCGCCATTTACGCTCCCTAAAAGGCGCCTTAAAACTCAACCTTCTTCAAATGCGCCAGTCAACAGAGCCTTTTGTGCACTTGAGGGCGCGAAAGGTTTCCTGTACTTTCGTTCGATTGATGTAACGCAAATGTACACGAACTCTGTGCACATAGCCTGGGGCATGTATCAATTGAAAGGAAGGTATCAGCACAGTAAAAGTAAAAGTACTGAAAGAATGGCCAGTTTCGTTTCTTGGCTGTTCTGGATACTACAGACAATTCATTGAGAACAAGAAGCTACACACAGCTTTAACTCCGATCCGACCGGGTTTAGGACAGTTCGGTTTTCATAAAACAACCTTGTCTGTTGAAGCTATTTGCATTTATGATAATAGCTTCTATGTCAGTGGTCGGGCTTTGAGATCAAAATATTGCTTACGGAGGGTAGAACAGTTTATCAAGAGAGAATGATAACTGATTTTTGGATTGGTCAGTGATATTATGAAGTGTGTGCTCAATCTTACGAACCCTACGATCCTACGAACCCATATACTGTGAGAAGGGAAGAAGGCTCAATATTAAGATATCTGATTTTGGAGCCGAAAATTTTGACCTTGTCAGTCATCACAGTATACCCTGGTTACCAGAGCTTCTAATATCTCTCTCTGGGAAAGCGAGGAGCGGTGCGACGACAAGTCAAGGAGCATAGTGACTACCAGAGCTTCTAATCTCTCTCTAGGAAAGCGAGGAGCGGAGCGACGACAAATCCAGGAGCGTAACGACGAGGGAGAGAAGCTCTGGGCGCAGGAGATTCAGGATCCTGAATGTAGCATCTGATTGGTCAGTTTTAATTAGCATGCTTTCATGATGCGATCCGCTAGATCACCTCACGTGATTTTTCTCTGACACTTTCGCCTTTGCTGCAAAACATGGAGTCTACTAAACTCAACGAGTCATTCGTCTTGCTTTCTGAAGCTACAAAGGAAAGTGTAACGAAATAACCTATTTTGTTTGGTTACCGACGAAGCACACGTTGTACCGAAATGATGATCACAGCCGTAGCAGATTGTGAAACGTGTTCTGTGTCGCTTAACTATCTGTGTAAAATGTCACTTGTGTCGTCTCCTTTCAAGTTTAATTAACAGTCTTTTTAGAGTTTTCATCTTTGTTCTTATTTTGTTAATGGCACCCCGCTCTGTGGGGCTTCCCTGCCAGTTCTGGCGAAGTTAATAAACACACAAACAAACGAACCGAAAGAAAGAACGAACGAACGAAACAATTCACTCACTTACTCACTAGTTTGCACAAGTTCCCTAAATCACGTCAGACCACCGAATAAAAGATTTAAAAAAAAGGACCTAGTTCTGTGGTACTGCAACAACTCGTACCGGTTTTCTAATTCTTTATTTTCCTCAAAAATCCTGCTATTTCAATGACAACAACCCGATCTCTCTTCCTGCTCTTCCTCGTGGCTCTCGACTCGTGCCCAGGTTCCCGGGGTAACAATAGTGGGTAATGCCTGGCGTTTTTTGGCTCCAACACTCTTTGCCTTTAAGAGCGGATCCGGGATCTCGCTCTTCTATGCAGCATCAATGTGGGGCACACCCTGACTATGGGCCTAATGTAACTGTGTCTCTTAACCTTTACCTGGATGACATGGACTCGTCCTTCTTGGCCTGGGAACAACCTCTGGACACGTCCCAATGGCCAATCTCCCCGCGGAGCAGTCTGGTCGATGACTAAGACGACGACATCAACCTTCAGGTTGTCGCGTTCTTCGACCCACTTCTTCCTGGTCATTGAGTGTCGCAAGGTACTCGCTCCTCTATCATATCGTCTCCAAAAGGTATTCACTAAGCTCTGTACTAGCCTCCAACGATTTCTGGGGTTGAAGGCGACTTCATCTACAGTTCTAGGGACGAGTTGTCCACCTAGCTGCCCAATTAGAAAATGGTTTGGTGCCTGGCTCGTCTCGATGGTCGGTTCCCTCGTAAGTAAGGGGGCGGGAGTTCATCAACCCCTCCACCTGTTTTATCGTAGTAATTGAGCTTGTCATCGGTAACTGACCAGCGTTTCCCACGATCATCTTCAGGGTCTGCTTCGCGACCTTTACCAGCGACTCGAATACTCCGCCAAAGTGCGATCTAAGTTGGGGATTCCAGTTCCACTTGATGCCCCGGTTGATATTGTCATTGGAAATCTTTTCATGATCCATCAGGCCAAGTAGATCGCTGAGCTCACGGCGGGTCGCCCCAACGAAGTTCGTTTCATTGTCGCTTGTGACCTCATCTGGTTTTCCTCCGCCACCATGCGACTGAATGCGTTGAGGAAGTCTGCAGTACTTAACGAACTGGCCATCTCCAAATGCACGGTTCTAGTAAACAGACACAAATATCTCTTGGCTGTAATCCTCCTTGTTAGTTTGGTAATAAACGGCCCTGCATAGTCTACACAGCACTTCGCGAATGCTCTCAGCGATGTTCCGAGTATGGTGACGGGCAAGGGTGCCATGATCTGGATGGCTGGCTGTGCTCGTCATTTCTCGCACACCATGCATTTTCTGTCCCAGCTCTGCACTTCCTGCCGACCGTCAATGCTCCAATATCGATGTCGCACTTCTAAGAGGACGTAGTTCACTCCCATATGATGACTGCGGTCATGCACTTCCGTTATGACCAGGCCAGTTATGTAGTGCTTCTTTGGTAAGATTATCGGTACCTGGCGTCATAGGGTAGATTTGCTCTTGTTAGACGACCTCCCATGCGCAATACACCTTCCTTGTCAAGTATTGGACTGAGTGCTTTCAATTGACTACGCTTGTCGACCTTTCCTCCATCCTTTAGGCTTTTGATTTCTTCCGGGAATCTCTCTGCTTGAGTATTTCTCTGCTTGGTGAATCTCTTGAGGGGACAGCAGTTTCCCTCCGTCATCAGCAAAACATCCTGACTCATTTGATTCTTCAGCTTCAGCATGCAGCAGTTGGCAAACCTTAGAACCCATGCTGTGAGTCGGCGTAACTTCGTCCAACTGGAATACTTCAGTATGTTCATTAGCGGGTGGGATACCGCAAATGCCAGCTTTGTCTTTGATACATCATTTTGGCACTCTTCTGAATTCTCTTTTGCGTTAGTATACTTCTGGGTTGCCATCTATCTTCTCCTCCATACAGGAACTGCGGTCCTCTGAACCAGCGGTGTTCAGGAGTCAGCATGCCAGCGTCCCAACTTCGAAATGCGTCATCAGCACAATCATTTTTCTTTTGTGGGTACGTACCTCCATTGCTTCGGGTTCGACCTCTGATGAATCTCTCATACACGATTTCCTACAAAGGTTTTGTATCGTCTCGACTGCCCCTGAATCCAGTAAATGACATCCATGCTGTCCGTCCAAAAGGTACAGGTGGTAAGGGGGATCTCCAGCAAAGCTGTCACCCTTTCTGCTAACCTCAGGCCTAACACCGCTGCCATCCGTTCAAGACGTGAGATGCTTACTGCTGTCGTCGGGGCTACTTTAGCCTTTGAAGCGACGAATCTCACAGTCACACTACCGTCTTCATACGCATGATGTATGAAGTAGACTGCTGCATAAGCCAGACGCGATGCATCCAACATAATGTGAATTGAAGTTATTTTGCTCAACATCTTGTCAGCTGCACGATAACACCTTGGCACCTGGATTTCTGCAAGGTGTTGTAGCTGATGAAACCACTCTGCATTATTCCTTGAGATTCTCTGGGAAATCTCGTCCCATCCCAAGTCAAGTCTCCTGCATCATCATATGCGCCTTTATAGTGAATGGAGCAAGCATCTGTAACGGGCCAAACAACGTGGCATGTTTCTTCAAGAAACGTCGTTTTGTGTGCTCGACATCATCTGGTGGGCTTAACTTGAATGTAAACACATCGTCTTGGGCACTCCATTGGACTCCAAGCGCTTTTATACTCGGCAGCTCTGATTCTTCAATGTTCACGTTGGCAACGCGCTCTTCAGGTGTCACGTCTTCTAGAACCTCGATTTGGTTACTGCACCAGCGGCGACAAACAGTCTGTGTTGTACTGCGATCCTTGGGAGAGAAACGTTTTTAGTTATTTCGGTTCTCTGAAAGAGTTGGCCGACGTGGTCAAAACCGGTTTAGTCAAAAGCACATTTCACTCGTTTCTCAGGTGTCAATCAAAAGGGATTAGTCTGGGCATGGAAGTGAGATTCATACGTGGGCCGCCCAGATCCCGTCGCTTCGCTTCTCGCTGACTTTGGCTAAGAGAGGGCATTATAATCTCTGGTATCCAAGGTATCATCACTGCAAGCCCGGTAGCGAAACGATCAAGCAACCCAAATGAACTCAAACAACAACAAAATATATCCTTCGCAGCTGCAACTTTCTCGGCTCGGTCACTGAAGATCCCCCTGTAGAGAATTGGATACGGGGAAACCCCCTCTTCTCTTTTGCCACAGGAAGCGCAAAATAAGAGATGCCTCCGGAGGATTCTTATTGGTGGTGTGCAGTCAATCCCAAGAGATTCAAATAAGAACTAACAAGAGAAGCTAACCAGGAATATTTTGTTAAAGGGAACCAAGATGGCGGCGATGACGTCACATGCACCCCAGCAATATGAAGACATAGATACATGTAAGCGTGATTCAGAGGTCCCTCGTATTGCCAGTTGTTAAATCATTTAAATCACAAAGCAAAAATAGAGATGGACTAAGTCATCCTCTAAAGCTGTACGGTGTACTAACATCGTTTTACAACATGAATATTAGCCCAGAGTTCCTAGCAGGGTAGAAAATTAGCGGGCTCGAGTGCTATTCATTGTCCTGCCACACTTGTAAAAACGAATGCGTCTTAAATATATGCGCATATATTCTGAACTGTTTGCGTGACAAAAGCCATGAGTACGTAACCGATCTATTCGGCGCCTGCAACTTCTCGCTACTCGTGAGAGCGCTCAAATGCATGCAAAGACCACACAATTTAACTCGTGCGTACTACCATTGTGTGATTAACCCCCTGTAGCTGTGCATAAAAAGTGCATTCTGTCTATGGGGATCATTTTACAAACCATCCTTATGTCTTCTTATACTTACTTTACCGTCGACTTTGGGTGCGTTTCTTTGGGAGAAACCAAGATCGGATTCTAATCCCGGATCACACGGATTTTTAATTACCAAAAGAAACAAAGAATCCGAAAATGGATTAGTTTGGCACGAGAACTCCTATAGGCCATTTTGACGATGTTGCGCACGCATCAGTAGAACAACAGACGCGAGCTGCCAAGACTCGTTATGGTTCACCGGCCTACAGACAGCGATTGCTCTAGTTGCGCGCGCAACATGGTCTATATGCAGTTCGCGCGAAAATGGCGGCAAACTGGTTTTGGTTTTTCGACTGAGAGATTTTCTGGCAATTTAATTCCGCAAGATATTTCTCGAGTGTGGAAAGACAAACCAGCCACTTCTAATTAATTCTGGTAGTTAAATGTGCCATTCTCAAGATGAAGACCGGTTGTCACATGTACTCAAAGGCCTGACTCATAATTATAATTTATATTTTTTGTTAATACTCTAAAACTTCTAAAACCTGCACATATCAAACCTGAACTGCAGTTGGCATTTTGCATTTTGTCACGTGAAATAATCTTTAGATCATGATCACTTGGTGAGAATATATATTTATGATTTTTTATCATATTTGCATGATTCTAATCTTTTTTTCTGCAAAAATAACAGGTGATCAAACAGACCGCCAGTTCATTGCAAGATTACTAAAGGCTCATGAGGAGCAGACACAGAGCGCACAGCCCCGGTCACTCCAATGTAGTACACAAGATAGGCGCATGAGTGAATACACATTTGAGACTGGGAAAATGTCACGTGATGACTATGAGAAAATCCACAATGGTCCTGACTTAACAGAGGTGAGGACAGCAAACTGTCAGGCACACATACCCGTACAAGGGAATTTTAAGGTTACTGGATACCTTCCGGGTGTGTTTCCAGTGTAAATTATGTTGCGCCTCGAGGAAAAATCGTATATACCTCAATCATATGTCGTTTCAATGCTTGTTAAAACTTGTTAAAATTGGCTACAAGAATATATAAAATGTTTTGAGTTATTTGAAAATCTCGAATTTCCCGCCATCCCGCTTCTCCAGCGCCGAAAATATTTTAAGGTTTTTAAATCTGTTTGCTTTATATCATTTCGGAGGAATTGTATTACACAATCGTGTCAGGGGTAATCAGATAATTTATAAATCGAACGAATTCGTCTTGAGTTGGAAGCTCGGAAGCGCAGAAAAGAGCACACATGCCGATATTCGATCAAAGCTAAGTAGTCACCGCTTGTTCGTAGTTTTCTTCTTGTGTTAACGGCTAATGCTAAAAAATAAGAAAGACGTAAAGGTATCGAAAGCGAAGGCATGGAATATCTAAAAGCAAAGAAAGGCCAACGGAATCCAAGATGAATGCTACCGAGAAACAACACTGCAATATATACATGTTTAGGTCGATGGTGTAGATCGCGGCAAGCTAGTCAGTCACTCAGTCTAAGATTCACCATCAGACTTTATGCTCCATCTAAGCTTACTTGGAGACAAATCTTCTTGCCAGCCTGAAAGTGAAAATTGGAACCCTTGTCCGCGGGTTTTGCGAGGACTTCTCTTAGCTCGTATGCACTGTTTGGCCTAGTGTTTTTTTTGTCCAAGGGCATCCTGCTTGCTTTTTGGAAGACTTGGGCGAACAACCGATGGAATTATTGAATCGTGTGTGGATTTTTTCCCCGCAATAAACGTAAACCCTCGTTGATGTAATACGCGCCAGTTTTCCCGCACTTTTGGTAAACGACTTCGTGAGCAGTTGTCATGTGTTAAACAGAAACTTTTTTCCTTCCGGTTAAAAACTTCATTTCGCTATTTCTCCGTCAATATTGATTTTTTTTACTGAGTTTTTGGTATACGAGACATTGCTACTAAAGCTACATGTCTGCGGGAAAACATAAAGATCGTCCGCTCATTCTTTATCTAGTACTTCAAAACTCAACCGTGAATCCTTATATAAATCCCTCACTCTTACTATAGCTAGTCAGGGACGCAGCAAAATTTTTGGTTGGTTGGGTGTTGTGGTGGTGTTTGTGGAGCGGAGGGTTCTTTGAGTTGAAATTTCACAATCGTGCGTCACTCCGAAAAAATCCTGGCTACGCGCCAGCTAGTGAAGTCCACATAAAGACCTCCAGCTGATTCCTTATAAAACCAAGGGCTTCGCCATGAATTTTTATAAAGACCCTCACTCATAAGTGAAAATTGGTATAAAGCTGTGTGGAGAACCTCAGCTAAACAAGACAAGCTCAGAGTTGTTCTCCCAAACAGATGGTCATAGGTGCAACGCCCCGATATCCCTTATAAACTGAGCATGCATTAAGTACATGGATGCAGCATGCATATAATCATGTTTTTTTTTAATTGAATTACCAGCAAGAGCATTGCATTTTTGATGGAGAGAACAAGTTTAATCCATGTAACTATGATGCTTGTGTGGAAGACGCCGAGTCAACTGTATGTGTTAGATACACTCTGGAATATTGTGCAAGATGGGAAGACAGAGGGTGTGTGATTGAACTGCCTCAAGTCATGAACAAGATGGACCCAGGAAAAAGGGAAGACATTTTCTCCATTGAATCACCCTATCCAGTACAATCTAAACTAAATGAGGAACTATGATAATGACTGCCAATAACTGGCAAATGAAGATACAGTATATAACACTCAGACAAGCTGTACCTTGTTCTTGTTGACCCAAAATTCTTGTTCAAAATCGAGGTGTGGCTTATCGACAAGAACATCTAGAAAAGTATGCCGGGTGATCACTGTCAAAATTAGGTAGTACGGTACATCAATTTTTCGTCTAGTAATTTGATTCTGAAGTACAATTCCATGATAATGTGCTTGTTTTTGGACATTAAATTATTCGGGATTAATATCATTCTGATGAAGATTTCTCATGTTTTTTATCTGGCAACAAAATTTTCGGAGGCATTTTTTTCTTATATTAGACTAGCATGCCTTGTGGTCCTAAATACAAACAACAAACTCGACATAATGGCGGATATTCGAGCAGCAGTGGCACAAAGATTTAGAGTAGTAGCTTAATTCAAATGTCTGGACTGAACCAACTGAATTGACTCTGAAACAATCGAGTTGATATTCTCTAGAGTAAAATCAACTATATGAACACGCTTTCCGCCATGCGTTTCTTGGGTACCTACTCAAGCTGATGATCAAAAACTCTTACAAAGCACCCCTAGTTCAATCAGGTGGTAGAGCATGTCGGCCTAAATATAACATCAGTACTAGAACACAGCTGTTGCACTTGCACTTTGTTGAAAACGGTTTCAGCGTATCCAGCGTTTCGTCGTCTAAAGGTGATGTTACACGAGACGATTTTTAATGACGATTTTTAATGCATGTTACACGAGACAACTTTTAGCGCAACATTGTTGCGGCAACGGGTATGTTACACGGGACGATTTTTAGCGCAACATCTAGCTAGTACCTAGGCTCCTACTCCGACACCCTCGTTTAGAAACATGGCTGACGAGTGGAGTCTTTGTTTGTTGACGTAGCCTCGTTTCCGTGGGCGTAGCGAACAGGTTTCTGGGATGACGTTGCACGAAAAGTCAACGGCGAGGGTGTTACACGAAGCAACAACAACAAAATTCGGGCAACAATGTTGCAGGTTTTTGAAGGTAATTCAAAACTTGCAACAATGTTGCGCGAAAAGTCAACATAGTGTAACATGGCGCTCTGGACGATTTTTAACGCAATCTTCGTTGCGGCAACATGTTGCAAGTTTTGAATTACCTTCAAAAAGCTGCAACATTGTTGCCCGAATTTTGTTGGAGTTGCTTCGTGTAACACCCTCGCCGTTGACTTTTCGCGCAACGTCGTCCCAGAAACCTGTTCGCTACGTCAACAAACAAAGACCCACTCGTCAGCCATGTTTCTAAACGAGGGTGTCGGAGTAGGAGCCTAGGTGCTAACTAGATGTTGCGCTAAAAATCGTCCCGTGTAACATACCCGTTGCCGCAACAATGTTGCGCTAAAAGTTGTCTCGTGTAACATGCATTAAAAATCGTCGCGAAAAATCGTCGTTAAAGATCGTCTCGTGTAACATCACCTTAAGTCTTCAGACTCTTGACACATCACTGAGTTTTCCTTTGCCTTGCACATACTATTGCTCGCGTTGGCCATTTTCTCAAGAGGGCGGAACAGAAAAGCCATAAGGCATACGAGAAATTCCTCCGATTATTTTTACCTCGGTCAAATTAAAAAATGTCAATACACGATAAATCTTCATCAGAATGAAAATTCCTTCAATATTAAAGGACTGTCATGTTAATTGGCTACAAACAGTTAAAGCCCCCCTCCCTTAATTCTTGATTGAAATGATTTGCAATATTTTTCCTTGAAAACTATACTATGCACACTTTTTGTTAGTAATGTTTGCATAATTTATTTTCGTTGATTTCAACCATCCCACACGTGTTAGGGTCATCAGTTTGTATGAAAATCACTGAAAACATTTTTGTTTTCAGAATTGCAGGCACCTCACCGTGGCACAGCTTAATCCCCGAATAACGTTTGAAAACAATTAGTGTCCACAAATGAGCAAACTAAAGTGACATTTTACTTCAGAAACAAAATTACTAGACGAACTATTGATGTACCTAATATTGACTGTGTCATACATCGTAGAAACTAGCTCCTAGTTTCCAATTGTTCTCTTCCATTCAAGTGCATGGTGACAGTAGTATCTAGTTTTTGTTCACATGTAAAATTTGTAGGTAGACAAGAAGCCTACTTCAGAGCTGAAAATATTGGTAAGTCTTCACCAACTTGTCTCCAGTTTGAGAGCTCAATGAAAGTTACCCTTGATGAAGCAAGGAAGGTTGTGCAGCTTTCTCAACTTTTGAATTTCTTCAAGAAACGTTTTCCAAGGTTCGAGCTTATGAGACCTTATGAGCACTTGGTGCAGTTTATCCACCAGAGTGCAGCTTATCTATGCGTGTTTATGGCACATGAAAGTACAATGTATAAATAGACAAACTTTGTAATAATATTATGTACATTTGCTGTATAAACAGTTTAATATCTTGTCCTTTGAATTTTCAGCACTTTAATAATACTGTCTTCAGTTAGTATTTTGGATGGAGCTGCTCTTTGTTGCCTGCAATATAGACATTTGAGTTAATATTTATAAAAGCTTGAACATGGCAAAATGACTGACCAGTGTGTACAAGCAAATTGGGTCAGTTGAATTCCACAAATTATGACAAATGTTTGCCTGGAAAATGTAATAGGGTGACTCACATATTGGTACAGTGTAACTACTGTATATGTCAAAAGGGATGGTTGTATTTATTGGTTGGTTGGGTTATTCGTTAAATAGAGGTAATCGGCTAACTCTGTTGCCACCCAATTCAGATCATGTGATGTAAACACACATTACTCTGTAGAATTGACTCTTTGAAAATTAATTATATTCAGATAGTCATGACTGCATTATCATTAGAATGAAAAAGGAATAATTCACCAGAGTAGCATCTGTTTACATCACATGATCTGAATTGGGTGGCAACAGCGTTAGCCGATTACTTCTATTATTAGACTTGTAACAGTAGTGATTTATACAAATAAAAAAAATCAAATAAGTTAGAATTCCTGTTCCAATTCAACCGAGGAATTCATGTCCCCAATCAGTAGATCCTTCTAGGATCAGCTAGAAGACTAGACATGAAGTCCTATGAACCGAGGGACTACTCGTAGTCTACTTCATCGCAAGTTACATTCAACCACTCTGACCGCAAAGCAGACTGGGGAAATCCAATCAGTTACTGGCACCTCAAAATATTCTTGGGTTGCAGTTACGTCACAAACAATAAAATAAAAATGATTTACTTCCAAATGAAATAAAATGTTTCTGAGCTTGAAGAGAGATCAAAACGCAATCTCTGGGCCAAATTTTGAAGTAGAAGAGCATTTCGTTTCAGAGTTATGGGCGAACAAACATAAGAAGTTGTTACCGTAAAATGTATGGGGCGGCAAATGACCATGACCACCAAAACTTCGCAGCCTTAAATAAAGCCAACATTTCATTCGGTTTCACTATGAGTCAAACTCCTAAACATTAAGTCAATTTTCACGACTAATCTGAAACAAGTGAAGCCGTTTGTTTGGACACAGTCAAACCTCTACAACTCGGAAGCAAAATACAAAATGCTAAAGAAACAACTTTTTAGGATGTATATTTTAAAATTTAGGTATTTGAAGACACCGTGAATCGGCGTGCTGACGTCGCGTACCAATAGCATCATACTGGGATCACTGCATGATGGTAGGTGGTTTCAGACCTCCATTTATAGTCACGGCATAAGTCACTAGAAACATTCTGGCCCATGCTACAAGCAAGACAAGAAGCCGGTCAGTATAATCTGCAGACTGAGACGGCGATATAAAGCTAGCAAAAATTGAAGGATGAAAAATATATAAATTATTACATCCGTTCTTCATGTTCGGTGAAAGTGTTTCAGTGGCGACAGGTCGTAACTTTTGAAGAAGGAACTGTGAGTAAAATACGTTCAACTGAACATCATCGCAGTTAGCCTGCTTACAGGCTCTTCGGTTTTCCTGCAAAATAGAACCGAAGAACCAGCTAGCTAATCGGAGTTTCAAGCAACCAATCTATACGGCGGTAACCTGCGTGAAAGTGTCGATCGATTTCATTTACAAAACCGCGACCCAAAATAAACGTTTGGAAGGCTACGACGTGGTATGAGAGAAAATTAAATGTTTAAACGCCTACCTTCAACTTGTTCCCTCAAGATTTGTTCGCCCATTTACTAAAGCCGGGAAAATGTTAAAATACCAAAAACTAAGACTTCATTCTTTAAATTTCACGACGTCTTGCCAAACACTTGGCGATTCACATAACGTGAAGAATGGATGTAATAATTCATATTTTCCCATCCGGCTTTAATTTTTCCTAGCTTTATATCCCAGTCTGCATTTTATACCCAGTCTGCAGTCTGTCGATTATACTGACCGCCACAGAGCCCATCTAACAAACATATTGAGGAAAGCAACCGAGATCATGGACATTGACACTCCAAACGAACTGATACATATCGCCACACTCAGCAGCATTACCGAGCAATTCGAAAGAAAGAAGGCGATTCTGATCGAACTAGACGAGAAAATCGCCGCTACAATCGAGGACCCAGAAGCATTAGAAGCGCAAATCTTTGAGACAGAGGACATTCAGTGGAATATCATAGAGAAAGCATCTTATTGTGTGTATTTCCCTTCAGAGTCTATCCCAGAGCCCTTCATATCCACAAAATCTGCAACTCCAACCTCTCAACTAAAGTGGAAAAGTAGACTAAATGTTAATGAAATAGACTGGAAATCAGTATATAACCGGATATATATAAGACGACAATTGAATCTTATCTTAGGAATTTTCAATACAAAATATTAAATAATTGCCTTTTTCTTAATAAGGATTTGTACAAATTTAAACTGAATGATAACCCTCGTTGTTCCTTCTGACATAAGGAAGAAGAAATAATGATGCATCTCTTTGTGTATTGCCCCTTTTCAGTAAATTGTTATTCTACTTTGAAAATCTGGTTACATAGTTGTGGAATTGTTTTACCACCCCTAAATACCTTTTTTTTATGGACTGACGAAGGAGAAAACAATACCATGATTAACTTTATATTGTTTATTTTTAAGTTTTCGTTATACAAGTTTCAATAAAAAAATTCTCGCATTTGACTCGTGGAATCAACAGTCGCACTTCAGCCGGACTTCACGGCTGATTACTGATTAAAACCATTTTACATTCATTATAAACATAATGTATGCATTTGGTACGGCTCATGGTAAGCACGGCGTTTGAATAAAAGGCGCACCAGAACCGTTTTATCCGGCAGGGTCAGCCGGGAAGAACGCCTGAGCCGATCCAAATGTATAAACAGCTCTCAATTGATTCAGACGCCGAACTTTCCATGTACTTAATTTATTTTGCTACAATTAAGTTCGGCTCATGGTAAGAGCGGCGTCTGAACTGGGCCTAAGTAATGTACGTATCGCGCGATAGTAACACAGTATCGCGCGAAGTAACACAGTATCGCGCGATAAAAAACAGTAAGCAGTAATCAAGTACAACGCGCACGCGCATAACTTAACTTTGAGAGTCCGCTGACCACATCGGAAGCGGCATGCATGTGGCTGGAAAGCAGACCGGTTTTTAACCCCAAACAATATGTATACCTTGCATATTGCCTAAAATGAAACGGAATTGCTAAACTGAAGCCTTTAAAACTGTAAAGATCCTTGAAGGGTCTATTGACCTCGAATACCATGGAAACTCTGGGCTTTGAGCCCCAGAAAGAAATCTGCTATAACCAACTGCTACCATACAAAGACGAGCTAGACGCGGAATCCAACATGTTCTTGGCAGAAATCAAGTTCAACCTGGGTCGTGCTGTTGTGTTCAGAGAGACTAGCCCAGGAACTCTGTACTGGAGCAACCGTTTGGCCAGGTATTGAATGATGTTAGATTTATAGAGCAAGGCATGAAGTTACTGAAAGTATTATGTCAGTAATCACAAAATTATTGCTTAATATATTGAGCTGTCAGTCTTGTTTTGTCTTTACTCAGCGATCAGAATCTCTTTATATTCTACTAAGCTTATGGGCATGGCCATTTAAGATTGCTACTGTTATTATCGTCCCTTTAGGGTTTACACGTACGTTTTTCATAAATTCAGTAGAGGCTGTTTGCTGACTCACAGTGATAAGGCAGTTTAGGATAAATGTAGGGGGAGGGGAGGGTTGGAGGTGCTGGGCTGAGGGGACAAATTTGTGCCCTTGGGGTGGGGAAAATGTGGGAACTTTGCTTGCAGTGTTTTTCATTGTAATATTTTAATTGTGGGCTAGCTGTATGTACAATGTATATGAGACTCAACACAAATAATATTGATGGTAACGAGTCATACTTTCAATCAATCGAAAACTATTTTGTAGGGGAGGGGTGGATGATACTTTCTTCTTAATAGCCCCCAAAAACTAAACTCCTTGTTTTTTTATCCCCCCAAAAAATAAAAATCCTTTTTAGAATACAATTTTTTGAAGCAGTTTAAAAAAAAATTAACCCAAAACTATTTCCAACCACAACATATGGGCTGCGCCAAGCAAAAAGGACCTTATAAAATGACATATTTTCCCAATTTTGAGTTAAGGGCAGTTTGGAACAGTTGGACAACTGATTTAGACAAAATTACCAAAATTCAGTTCAGGACTATAAACTAGAAATAATTGCTGTTCAAAAGTTTCTACTCAAACAATCATTCTCATTTTGTTGATGTTTGATCACCCCTGAAAAGAGAAAACATGAGCTAAATGTAATATTTATAGCAATCTCGCCATCTTAACTCTACAGGAGTTGTGTAGCTTGCAAATTTTTATTGAAGGGAAATGTGAAACTTTGTTTTTGAGTTAAGCTGCTTGGAAAACTACTATAGATGGCAAAAAAACTTCCTCATGGCTTCCTTTCACAATCCAACTCAAAGTGCTTACTTGCCGTCACCTCAATTCTCAAACTCATTCTCTGCAGCATTAAAAATTAGAAATCCTCACTTAAAAATTCTCTTCCAATATGCTCTGTCAGTCCAACAATCTCCTAATCATTCCTCTCATCTACGCAGAAAGCCTCCATTGCAGTTGTTTCGCGAAATATTCAAGGATAAAAGTTGAACAACACTCAAACCAGCGCTTGCATCGTTCACACTTCAGTTTGAAGTCTCTTACAAATTTATTCTTCATATGAGAAGCTGTTTCTTATAAAATGTCTTTCTAATGAATGAAAACATGTGCTAAGTCCTACAGTTAAACCTCTCTGTGCGACCACATCTCGTAGGCGATTACCTCTCTTAAGCGACCATTTACCAAAAGCCTGTTTTGTCCAGACGGAGTAATACGCAGGGTGCGCAGGGCATGCAGGGTACGCAAGGTAGCCGGCAGATCACTATCGAGGCTAGTGTGAGCCAGTCCAAGTTGGATGGCGGGACTGATTTCGTCAAACAGCACGATTAGTGACAAGGTGAATGCAATAAAAGACACAACTTGACATGAAAAGACACAAAAAACACAAGAATATTGTATATCACCTGATACTCTGGCATCTTGTTTTGTTCCATAAAATTTTAGGTGGGAGCTTTTCTAAGTTGGTGTCAACTAAATAAATTGCGTCTGCCAACAATTTTGTATCTGCTTTTGTTAATTTCCGTAAAAGTGGGTCCCGCTGTGTACGTTCTGCATGTTATGTCTTAAAATGCCATATGCGCGACAGCATTGCAATTAGTTACGAATTCAAGGATTAAAATGTTTGTGTACATTCCTTGGGAAATCAGTAAAATATACGACACATGTAGGCGAGAACGGCTTCACATAGGCTTAAGACACGTACATGTACATGTATTTGAGAAAAGCTTACAGGAAAGCAACTAAAAACATTGATAAATAGATACACTTTTACTTTCACTCTAAAATTAGCATAATATTTGCCATGTGAACAATCTGATATTCCAAAGGCACTAAATTATGTAACTTTTTTTTTTTTACTTTCAACACCCTGCATACTGTGCACGCCCTGCATACCGTGCGCGTCCTGCATGCCCTGTGCACCCTGCGTGCCCTGCACCCTGCGTATTACTCCATCCATGTTTTGTCTCACAGTCAAATCACTGCATTTAATACCTCTCGTAAGCGGCCACCTCTCGTAAACGACCACAACCACCTTTTGGGCTTGGGAGTTGGATTTTTCTTTGGTGTTTCACCTCTGGTTACAAGCGACCACCCCGGAGGTCAAGTAATATCTTTTCAACAAATACAACATTACAATATTTTGATACTGATCAGGGAAACCCCATTTATCTGTTGAAGTTCATGTTTGCTGAAAAGTTTGCCAACTTATGAATGTTATGAGATTGGAGCATTACAAAACCTTAATAAAAAAACTATAATGATAAATCTGTTGGATTGATATTCCCTGTCCTACAGACCCGATATCATATTACTAAAGTTTGGGCTTCCTGTGGTGGCTACTCTTGTAAGTGACCACCTCTACATGTAGTAAGCGACCACTTTTCCTGGACACGAGGGTGGTCGCTTACAGAGGTTGAACTGTATTATTACTCTTCCAATTTTCTTTCATTTTTATCCAATTCAAACAAATAATTAATTTTGTGGAAGTAATTTTGATTCTACTGATTCGTTGGCACTTCCTCTACTAAATTCAAACTGATTTGCTTTTTGCGTATTTTTCTCAAAATGATGTCATAAGGCTCCTTTTCGCTTCAATGATGTGCCCATATTAATATACGTACATGACTTAGTATCACATTTGAAACTCATGCTTTTATAATTTAACGAAAATAATCATTAAATATAACTTGAATCTTGTTTTTTACTGCAGCTACCTCAAGCTATATGGAAGGAAATTTTCCAAGGAAGATCACATCCAATTCATTAAGTTGTTTTATGAGCTTACAACCATTCCAGAGCTGGATCCTCAATATGTTGTTGGATTTGGACATGTCCTCACACAGCTTCTCAAGTATGTCATGCTTATTTGTGTATGGTCTAGATGGATTAATGCATTGCTACAATCTTGCTATACATATAGTCCCTCATAATAATTTTGCATCCACTGTCAGATGCCATCAATGGTTCCCTGTGGTGCCACCTGGGTTGTTTGAAGCAAGGGTAACAAAGACTAACAGTTCTCTAGTTTATTTCAGTGGTTTGAAGCCGCAGTTCACATCCAAATTGCCACTAGAACATTTTAAATCATGTATATGTAATAGGTTTCAGAATCGGCCAACAGTTATTTCCTAAAGCGAAGTATGGCAAAGTACGTATTTAAAAGATTTTTCTAACTTCACAATGGACTTGATGACCTTCAGGTTTGAAATTTTTGGCAAGCACTCTCGCGATTGCATGCAAACACACTTTACAGGATTTTGTAACAACTCTACAATTACAAAGTTTATTTACTCAGAAAAGCAGACCCTTTCTCTCATTATGTGTACCAGGGTATAAAAGGCTCACTAAGTTGAAGATCAGAAATTATTTGAAGACATTAATTTGTGCCCATTTTTGTGTGCAATGCTAAAATGTGATGCATATAAAACATTTTGTGCATTATATACTCTACACATAGAATGCTAGTATAACCTTACATGCAGTCGTTAGCTGAAAAACATTAACTGGTTTCTGTGCACCTTTCAGGAAGCGAGAGTTGATTTCTCAAGATGAGCTTGTCCTTGAATGGCGACCTATCTATGCTACTGTAGAATTTGCATTTTATTCTAAACTTGAATCAGTTGGACTCAAGAAACACACTGTGTAAGTATTGTACTCTAGCCATAATGCACCATAATGGCATTTTTTATAATAAAATTGGCCTACTAGGTTGTTTGAAAATAACCTACATAACCTGAAATGAAAAACAACGTACAACATATAATTATATATTTATTTTCAACAACTTGACAGATGCTTTTCCCCCAGAATTCATTTTGAATTCTACAAATGAACTACATGTAGAACAAGTATCAAGTATTAGTTAATGCCTCACCATGTCCTTGGGGGGGATGGGCACCACTGGAATTGACTGGTGCATAAGGATATACATGTAGACAAACAATAATGTAAAGGTATGTGCATCCCTCTGGTCATGTGGGGGGGGGGGGGGGGGGGGGGGGAGGGGAGGGGTGGGAGGAGTGCTCATCAGAACTAACCTCAAGTGAAATGTTTGCTGGATTTGCTCAGAAGCAAATGCCAAATGTTTCCCTTGGATTTGCTTCATTCACTTCAAGCAAATGCAGCGAACACAGATTGAAGTACAGTGTATACTCGGTGAACCCAGTGAATGTAAATAATAATGTGATCAATGAAGGGTTATACATGGAGAAGACATGTGGGACATTTTTAGATAGGAAGGCAAAATTATTACCACTGACAGAAACTGTATTTTTTTTTTGTTTCTATCATGGCCGTTCAAGAAGCCATGGGATTTCAATCATGCACACATACATGTACATGTATTTAAAAAAAAAACTTCTGCTAAATTAAAAAGAAATTACCACCAGATCATTCCAAAACCTTACTTTTTAATGGTTTGGGAATTCTGTCTCTTGAATAAACAAATAACCTTCCTTTCATTCTTTTAAGGAAACTGGAGGAGATTCTAAAAGGCGTTGTTAGAGTAGCTAGAGTGTAAGTACATGTACATTATTTTGTATGCCACATAGAAATCACACTGATAATAAGTGTTAAGTATTACTATAGATCATGAATACTTTTATATTACCATACATGTAGTTGTATTGCCTATATTACAGAGATTGAGTCAGGCTGTGCCATTGTGCAACTTTTTGTAAACTCTGCCATTTTAAAATACAGTAAATGTCAGTTTGTCCCAGCCTCTTTCCATTTTCAACTTGTTATCTTTAAATCATTTCAGAATTCTTTCAGACTGTTTTTATTCCCCCAGTAACCATCAACATATTCAAGGAATCTCATTCATTTAAGTGCAAGGAAAAGTGAGGTTTCCTTCACAGTTTTAAATGTATGTGAGTCTGTGATCTACCAGCATGGATTCTAACAAAGGGGCCTGGGACAAGTGTTTTCCAGTAGTTTGTGATAGATTGTAGAACGAGAACTCGAGAAATGTATTTATCTTGTAACGGACAATGAATGTAATGAATTGGTAGTGCAAAGAGAAATAAGTTCATATGTGGACGAGAGGGCTTACATGTATGTAAACTGTCAAGAGACAGAGTCAGTTCATTTTGGTTCTGGCTCACAACTTGTATACTACATAACAACAACAACAACAACAACATTTATTTACTCTTAGATGGTAGTCTATTTACAATTTATGATATTAATCTAAAATAAAGGAAGATAAGAGAGGTGGACCTGAAAAAAACCCTGTAGGCTGTCAAGTCCGGAACACTCGGCGGACAAAAGGAAACAGGAAATAATAACATCAAATAAGGTTAAATAAGGTTAGACTAATTACATATTACAGAGTAACATACGATTGAGGTATTCTTTTTTTAAATATATTTTTTATGGATCTTTGTAATACTTATTGATATACTTATGGTAGCCTTCAAGAAATATGGCCTTTAGTCTCTTCTTAAAGATTTTTCTTTTTAGATCTCTTAGTTCTAGAGGAATTTCTCCCAGATCTTGAGACCATGGTATGTGATGAAGCTCAATTTGTGATTTGTTCTGGCAAAGTTAATAAAATAAGTTTGTTTACTAGTTTGGCGAGTTTGATGTTGATGAATGTCTGAAAGTGGAATAAACATTTTAGTGAAAGTGTTGTTTATTGTTGCGTTCGACGAAGGAGAACGCATCCTAATCTTGTGTTGGGCTTCCTGTGGTCATGTGTGGGTTACCTGTGCTTTCCCAGGCTAAAGAAATCGAGATTTTTGGTGTCCTGGCGTGGCACACTTTCGGAATAAATTATCTCGGCCGGGAAACTGGTAACTACACGTACACGATGCGAGCGGCCATTTTGGTGAATGCCAGCATGACTTGCCTTATTTTCCGACAATCCAATGCAATGATGTTTCAAAGGTTCGCAAGTACAATTGAGCAAAGCCTGAGGAAAGTGTGTAGTACATCTGGAGGACCTTGAACATTCAACTCGGCCATAATTATTTATTTATGCTGAACCCGAGACCGAGTGAATGTGCAATCGAAAAAAATATGCTGTTGCAGTGTTGGAGTGTTGGCTTGCTCACTGCATTGAATTGTGCTGTTCGGTTTGCCGATACCAAAACTGCAAATGGTCAAGATGCTATAAATCACACCTGAAGGCTGAATACATGGATATTAATATTTCAGTGTGAGTTGTCAAGAAGTTTTTTAAATACTACACGTGTGCATCGTGGTGGTTTAAGTCAAACATGGTCTGTTTTGTCGGCGCGGTGACGACACCAGCGAAGTTGAACAGAGAACCGAGTCAAATCAACTCACCATAATTTGTAAACAACCGAGTGAATTCTGTTGGCTTGCTCGCTGTAATGGATTCTGCTTTTCGCTGTACATACAGATACCGAAACTACAAACAGTAAGATGACCTGGCTGAAGAGAAACAAGGTCTGAGTTTTCTAGATACCCGTAATCGCCGTATCTTGTGTGAGTTGCGACACTGTGTACATCTTGGTTATACAAATTAATGGATTCAAATTAACACTACATTCAGACAGAGAGTTAATCTATACCGACACTTTGATATGCCAAGGAACTGGAATACCAACACAGTAGAAGGTGAGGGAAATTTAAAGTACTGACTTCATTGCTGTGTTCAATTAATCTACACTGAATTTCTAACAGACCTGAAACAAGGCTGATTAAAGCGATCAAAGCCAGGACCCGGCTACCAATATTGACCATAAATTATTCTGGAACTAACAATGGCGCTCAATATTTTACAGCCAACCTTGTTCTCACTTGAAAAATACCCGGGAAACATAATGTGAATGATCTGAATCGAAGGAACTGCATGGGCTGTACTTTATACACATGCATATATAGTTTATGTTCTAGGAACTGGAATTCAGTTTATACACATCTGAATAGTAATATTTATTTATACGTACTTTTTATGAATCCCTTTATATATCCTGTAATATAGTATCCCCAATTAGCTTTACAGCTAAATACTATTGACACTCAAATAAAGTTCATGTATGTATGTAAATGTATGTAGCTATAGCCTGGGTTGATTTGTGTTTTACACTAACTTCAATTTAATATTGCTTTACACTGTATACCACACAGCAAAATGTGCTACTAATTCTCAAATCAATGCCATTAAACCATATAAAACACACATGTATACAATCATATAGCCCCATAAACATCGCATCCAATGATTTAATGTTACACAAAGATAATTACAGTTTTATATAATGTTACACAAAGATAATTACAGTTTTATACCCAGATGCATCCCCTTGTATATTAACATATAAGTCAAGACATCAAAATTTTCACATTAGTTAAAAAACAAGCACTTTTGATCAGGATTACGTACACCGTCCACATCATTGCAGAAGCTTTTCAGACTGTTACCACAGTCCTTTCTCTTTCAAAAGATATGTCGAATGCACTTTCATAATCTATGATTACTTCTAGTTTTATGATATATGTCATACATGAATAGGCTTGAATGTAATTTATGTAAATCATCAAGAGTCAGGGTGCCTAATTTGTAGAATATTGGTGGGGTATGTGCATAGTAATTTTCATTTTTGAAATTATGCAAAGTGCCTTTCTTTGAAGAATTCGAAGGGGTTCGATTGTAGAGGAGTATGTATTACACCAGAGTAAAATTGAATAGTTTAAAGTGCCCCTAAACCCTTTTGCAATATTTATATATATGAAACTTTGAAAGGTCTTGAGTACTTCTGCGAAGAAATTATTGGCTTACAGAGAATACACTATCTTCTAGGCTTGTTTGAAATGGTGAAAATGTGACCTCTCCTGACCCATGACCTTGTAAGAAAAAGACTGGGTCGATTCCCTATCTTACGTCATCCAATTCATTCGACTTTGCAATAACTTGAATAAATATTTAGCATTTTGTCTAAAATAGCTGTTTTCTTTACTAAAATCTCACAGACTGTGTATATTCTCTATATATCGATGCTGTTGTGATAGAAAGGCGTCATGGACAATAATGCATTAATGAGGTGACGTAAGATAAGGAATCGACCCAGTCTTTTTCTTGCACGGTAATGGGTCAGGAGAGGTCACATTTTCACCATTTCAAACAAGCATAGAACATAGTGTATTCTCTGTAAGCCAATAATTTCTTCGCAGAAGTACTCAAAACCTTTCAAAGTTTCATATATATAAAAATTGCAAAAGGGTTGAGGGGCACTTTAAATGTGGGTAAACAAGGAAGAATAAAATTGTTTTAACTTCTGGAGGAGCATAGTGTTTTGTTTTATATAATATACCTAGTATTTTAGCAAGTTTAATCCTAATTGAGGCAATGTGGTCTTTCCAGTTCAGATTTTTATCGAGTATTATTCCTAAGTATTTGGTATTAGCTTTTTCCTTAATTACTTTCGAATTTATTGTTATGATTGGAGAGGTATGTCTTTTTTTTTGTCTTGAATAAAAATTGACTAGATTCGATTTAGATACATTAAGAGATAGCTTATTTGATAGGAACCATTCCTGAACTTGGCTAAGATCATAGTTTATTGTGGTTTCCAGTTCTTTAATGTCATTACTAGAGTAAAAGCATATGCTGCCTGTTCTAGTAGCTACTTTTCTTGTTTTTTTGCTTAGTACGCGTACTAAGTGTACTAAGATATATTTATGTACTCCGGTTCCCTTTTCTATCCTCTTTGAAACTCGTTTATAAATGATTGGTCTCGTACTGCCTCGTACGAGAAAGACTGAAAATGTTTTGAGACAACTAATGCCTCGTACGAACGTACTAACGTACTAAGGAATGAAAATGTTTTTCGACAACTAGTGCCTCGTACTAACGTACTAAGGACACAAAATGTTTTTCGACAACTAGTGCCTCGTACTAACGTACTAACGTACTAAGGACAGAAAATGTTTTTCGACAACTAGTGCCTCGTACTAACGTACTAAGGACAGAAAATGTTTTTCGACAACTAGTGCCTCGTACTAACGTACTAGCGTACTAAGGAATGAAAATGTTTTTCGACAACTAGTGCCTCGTACTAACGTACTAAGGACAGAAAATGTTTTTCGACAACTAGTGCCTCGTACTAACGTACTAACGTACTAAGGACAGAAAATGTTTTTCGACAACTAGTGCCTCGTACTAACGTACTAACGTACTAAGGACAGAATTTTTTTTTCGACAACTAGTGCCTCGTACTAACGTACTAACGTACTAAGGAATGAAAATGTTTTTCGACAACTAGTGCCTCGTACTAACGTACTAACGTACTAAGGAATGAAAATGTTTTTCGACAACTAGTGCCTCGTACTAACGTACTAACGTACTAAGGACAGAAAATGTTTTTCGACAACTAGTGCCTCGTACTAACGTACTAAGGACAGAATTTTTTTTTCGACAACTAGTGCCTCGTACTAACGTACTAAGGAATGAAAATGTTTTTCGACAACTAGTGCCTCGTACTAACGTACTAACGTACTAAGGACAGAAAATGTTTTTCGACAACTAGTGCCTCGTACTAACGTACTAAGGACAGAAATTTTTTTTCGACAACTAGTGCCTCGTACTAACGTACTAAGGAATGAAAATGTTTTTCGACAACTAGTGCCTCGTACTAACGTACTAACGTACTAAGGACAGAAAATGTTTTTCGACAACTAGTGCCTCGTACTAACGTACTAAGGACAGAAAATGTTTTTCGACAACTAGTGCCTCGTACTAACGTACTAACGTACTAAGGAATGAAAATGTTTTTCGACAACTAGTGCCTGGTACTAACGTACTAACGTACTAAGGACAGAAAATGTTTTTCGACAACTAGTGCCTCGTACTAACGTACTAACGTACTAAGGACAGAAAATGTTTTTCGACAACTAGTGCCTCGTACTAACGTACTAACGTACTAAGGAATGAATTTTTTTTTCGACAACTAGTGCCTCGTACTAACGTACTAACGTACTAAGGACAGAAAATGTTTTTCGACAACTAGTGCCTCGTACTAACGTACTAACGTACTAAGGAATGAAAATGTTTTTCGACAACTAGTGCCTCGTACTAACGTACTAAGGTACTAAGGAATGAAAATGTTTTTCGACAACTAGTGCCTCGTACTAACGTACTAACGTACTAAGGAATGAAAATGTTTTTCGACAACTAGTGCCTCGTACTAACGTACTAACGTACTAAGGACAGAAAATGTTTTTCGACAACTAGTGCCTCGTACGAACGTACTAACGTACTAAGGAATGAAAATGTTTTGAGAGAACTAGTGCCTCGTACGAACGTACTAAGGACTAAATTTTTTTTGCGACAACTAGTGCCTCGTACGAACGTACTAAGGACTGAAAATGTTGCGAGAGACAACTGTAGTGCCCCTTATATTAAATTATTGATACCTCAGTAAGTTTAAGTACCTAGGCACTAACTTTCATGGTCGAGCGATTACTGCGGTACTGTAACACCGGCGTTTCAGTAAATGGCCAAACTGTAACATGTGATATTATAGCCCATAGCATTAAGTAAATATTATAGGAAAATCACATGCCTGACTAGGTTATTACATGTTAATTAAGAGTTGCACGGGAATTATCAACGCCGACACCGTTACGACAATTTAACGTGGAATTAACGATTTCTCTAATCTGAAAAGCCTAAATCTCCTCTGATTCAGAGACATCTGAATTGATCATGCAGATAAAACGTTTAATTTATGTCTTCCCTCTTCATGAAATAGCTATAGATTATACCCCCTGATTGCTGCATTGACTGAGCTCTGTTTTCTGGGCAATGCAAAGACAACCACACAAGGTTTGGCATATATGGCTATGAGCAAAGGCCCATAGCCGGTAATGAGATTTTAATAAAGAAATAATCTACAAATATTTTAGCCCAGTAAAGGCGAGGGCAAACACCCGGGAGGGGGGGGGGGGGGTACTCCTGTTTGTGACGTATTATGTATGTGCCGCCCGGGTGGGTCAGGGTTTTGAGCTCAGTTTGGGCAGGTAGGGTCAGAGTTTTGACCTGATTTCGGCAGATCAGGGTCAGGATTAGAGTATAATTTGGGTGCAGTCATTATTTTTTAGGCAGTTAGGGTTCAGTTTTTTTTAGCTACTATGTCAAAAAAAGACATTATGTTGCCGCATTTTTATCGCCTGCCTACATGCAAGCACTGAGGTTCGTATACATCGTGACTCCGCTAATTCGTACTTATCTATGTACTTCATCTCCTGATTTGTTTACCCAATGCTACGTCCCGACTTGAAATGTTCCGTATTTTGCATGCAATCCTGGTACGCGGTATACCGGCCGGGATATATATCCGACCGTATTTTTAAAACAATTTAAAGTGCCCCTACGATCAAATTTTGACATATCAATGTTTTTGCATATTCATAAAGTAGAGTTCATATATTATTACCAGTTCAAATTGTTTTTCGATACAACGACAGGAAGTATTATTTTTTTAGCTCCGAATATTGAATCTACACGTCCGCCATTACTGGAAGCCGTGCCCTTCGTTCAGCTTTAAACAAAGGTTTATTCACCGGAAATGATGTCATACACTTAACGCTCGCCTAGTAGAATAGTCTACATTACAGGCGCCGTCTACACCGTTTTTCTAATACTTTTAAATGTGGTAATGGACTTTTAAATAACAATTACGATTTTAGCACAGGTGCACCTCTGCATAACTATAACACCGCACGCCATGCCAATGATTTTAGACTTGTATATATAAGATCTAAGTCTACTAGAGGACAGCTTCGCTCCTCACACCTATTACTTAAGGAAGTTAGTATCGTAGAAGGCGAATTAACAGTTGTTATAGAGTTGGTTGCCAGCTGCTTGAGATCAGTATCCAGAGCGTAAAAAAGAGTGGCATCGCTGAAAGCAAATGTACGCTTACCGGAGTTGGTTCGCGGGTAAGGTACACCCACAGACCTAATGAGCATGCCCTAGTATGGCAGCCAACTGCACAAGACAGTATAGTTGACAAGAAATTAAGCATGCGCTTGAAGAAGTCGAAGTGAAAGGGAATGCGAGCAATTCCTCTAGGTGGACGAACAGTAGATAAAGTGGTTGTGGACGCACGAATTGTAAAAGCGTAACGCTCATTCATGTATTAGAAAAGACTTGATCCTGCGTAAGAGAGAGAGCCTATATGAGAAAACCTACGGTTTAGTATTAAGCAGATACGGATTATTGCGTTATGTCTTCACCATACCTTTTTTTCATTTGCACGCTTGCACTATTTATTAATTGAATTTATTTTACAAATATGCGCTTGCATCTCTTCGTATTTGATTATCGGGAACTCCGCCTATAGGCTTGCCTCAGTATATATATACATACACCCGTTTTCAAAAACATGCACTGCAAATAAATATATAACTTTTGTATCTTTTAACTTTATCGAATATATATAAATTACAAGTAGGTGTATTTATGTTTTCTTATGAAAGAAAGTTACTACCATGCACATGTTTTTCAAGAAATGTTCAACATTAACTCTAGCTTTCATTGCTACAACACTAGGAGAGCTCATGAGTATAGGCCTGAATTTTGTAGAACCAACACTAGGCAATTCTCCATAATTTATCAGGGTCCGAAGTTTTGGAACTCTCTTCCTAATGAACTGAAACGCTGTACTTCCCTTATAAACTTTAAATATAAACTGAAAAATAATCTCCTCCACTTATAATTGCATACTTCATTTTTTTTCTTTTTTTTTCCTTCTTCTTCCTTTCTTCATAATACTTCTTTATCTGTATTAAGTTAATCTTATTGTACTATAAACACAAAAAGTACAATCTAAAGGAAAAAAAAAAAAGAGTCTAAATATAATAAGCTTACAGCTTACCGCTAGTTTTTTTTTTTATAATATGGCATCTATTTAATTATATTTCTAATTATGTGAAGTCGTGTATTGGTATGTAGTGTAGTGTAGTAGTGCATTTTTATACATGTTTGTAATTGGTGTTTTGTTTCGTAATAAATGATGATGGACTCACGTCTAACACCCCTCTGATACGAAAACCTGTTAAGGACTGGAAAAAAAACGAGAAAAGCCGGCAGACTAAAAACTGCGGCGTGCATGCCAGCCAAGTATGGTGGGTAGTAGTAGCCTTTTTGTGATAACTACGCTCATATATATATTACGAGAGCGGAGCACCATACATATAGCATGAGAGTGAAATGTGGATGTTCTTGCCCGACACACCAGCTGGGTGCCATTTCACAAAGCGCACGTAACTTACGAGTGGTTGTAACTCGAGAAAAAATGTCGTGAAACATGGCGGAAAATAGTAAGTTAAGGATTATTCAAAGGATTATGACTAACGACGATATAAGAGAGCTTTGAGACTCTTTACCCGCTGTATATAATTAAAAGGTGTTTTCCCCCGTACTTGTTTTTAGAGTTACGACCACTCGGAAGTTACGTGCGGAAGTTTTTTTAGATCGAGGGCCTCGAGTTCTGGATCGGCCTGCTTGATTTTGTTTGGCTATTTAACGCGGTCCTGTCCTTTACATTCAATTCTACCATTTATGGGATTTTTCATTTTTTTTTCATTTTCGGTTATCAGTCTTCTTTTTTCATCTCTTGCAACGATTTCCTAGCTTAATTGACTCACAACTTCTAGAATCTTACCCACACATAATTTTCTCTTAAATAATTCCAATTAGTTAGTTTTAGAAGCCTTGTTTGCGTGATACGAAACCAATGTCTGTTCAGGGTTGTCCGCAGTAGTAGCAGGTAATTGGTGATTTTTTCTGGACATTCGCAAAGCATTTGATGGACTCAATAAACGATGTAAGTTTACTAGACAAAATGGAGTTTTTTGGAGTTTCCGGCTCTGAATTAAAATGGTTTGATTCTTACCTCAATGGAAGACAGTAACGACGTAAACGGACACCTGTCCTCGCCAAAGGAAATACTATATGGTGTGCCTCACTCGATACTTGGCCCGTTGTTGTTTCTTTCTCTTATCAATGATTTACTTAATTGTTTAACGTCTACTACCCCCTGTCTGTATGCAGACGATACACAGAGTTTTACATCCTCATTTGATTCGGTGAGGCTTGCCTCCAATCTAAACTCTGATCTTGATAACATATGTGATTGGCTATCTGTAAACAAGCTCCAGTTTCACCCCTCCAAAACAAAGCTAATCGACATATAATCTAAATAATAAAACTGGGGATCTATCTACCACTGTTTATAAACTCAGTCAGAGTTTTGCGATTAAATTCACACAAATGTTTAGGGATTGAACTTGATGAAAACTAACTTTTGAGAAGCACATTTAGAACGTTTGTAAAAAATCCATTGCAGGCATTGCTGCTCAAGATAAGGCGGATCAAGCTAGCTCACTTGAAATAATTTATAAGGCAGCGACGGCGCAGTCGGGACTTTTTTGCCAAAAATATTTTGCCTAGTTACTTCTCAGTCAGTTTAAGACTATAGTTTGGTAATACAGGCTCAATTATCCTTTTTAGCCCCAATCCCCCCACTTGAAATTTCGCTCCGCCGTCCCTGATAAAGTCTCAGTTCAACCCTACTTTGGTTATTGTTCACCCATATGGGATACCTGCGGTAAACTTCTTCCAGACAAATTGCAAAGAATTCAGTCTCGCACTGGTAGGGTAGTAACTGGTGAAAATTACGACACCCGATCCGACGTACTTTATTGCCTAAACTGGAAGACCCTCCAATCAAGGCGTCAACCGAACTAAGGGGCAGACCATTTGACTTTTTTTTGGGGGGGGGGGGGGGGGGATGGGTGTTCTTGTCTGTGCTCGATTTTTTTTTCTTAGCAGTGTTGTTGCACGAATTTTTATTGCGAAAAAAGCGGAGCCAGAACAAAGCTTTTCCGCTTGCATTTTTTTTTTTTCAACACCGTTGGCTTGCAGGATTTTTTTTTTTTTTAAACACCCACCCCCCTCAAATGTTAAATGGTCGGCCCCTAAGTTAACATTGATGTACAAAATTCTTAATGAACAATCTGCACCTACTTTAAGAAGCTTTAAAAAGCTATCAAACTTAGTGACAGCAACAACAAAATATCACTTAAGAAACTTTGAAAATGACCTAGCATTTCCAAAGCGGAAAACAAATATTCTCAAGCACAGTGATGCTATGCTCTGGAACAGCATTTCGAGGGAGGCAAAATCTCTCAGGCAATTCAAAAGCAAAGTTGTTTGCTTGCCTGAGCTATTCCATTAACTGTCACGGAATTATGCTGTTGGTTGTTTTATACCCAAATAATATAATAGATAAATTCTTATGTGTATGTTTTTAATTGTTTATTCATGCAATGGATGTTTAATTTTTTATACGCCCCACTCGGAAACCAGCTTATGTTGTAGTGACCAGCCTATCCAAGTAAAGTCCTAAAGTATGAAGGTATACACGACTTTCATAATGGCCGCCTCCGGCCACCTCCTAATTTGCATAATTTGGAAGATAAATCTGTAGGGGGAAACTAATGCTACCACATGAAAGATCACATTAAAACTAGTAATTGGGTTCAGTTTTAGAGCAATGTGGAGAATTGCTGTTGAGCTATGGGCATTTCTAATGCAGACAAAATATGAAAGCGAGGCTAGAAAGGCCTCCGTTGTTTTTCTCATACAAATCTCTCTAATTTCAACTGGCTGTAACTTGCTTTATAAGCTAATAGCACTCCTCTTTCACAAGTTAACTAATGTCAACATTCTCTTTCACATGGCAATGTTTATATTTTCTATGCATGTGGATAAACTACCGAAACGGGAAATCACATATGCAAATTAGGAGGCGGCCATTATGAAAGTCGTGTATTCTGCCGGCTACAGACCCTTTGCACGTTACGTCATAGCCAGAAGTTTTGTTGAGAATATATACTATAATTAGTATAGGTAATCAAATAATGACTCGTGAAATTAGGGATAAATTTCACTTGTGTTTGTCAAAATCTACGTAATAGCGGCGAGGGAAATTACTTCGATTTTGACAAACACGCGTGAAATTTATCCCTAATTTCACTCGTCCCCATTTGATTACCTATACTAATTATAGTGATATGCTCAACAAAACTTCTCAATTCTGATTTGATCAGAGCAAGTGCATTTCTATATGTAATATGGAAAACATTCAAGACTATATCCGCCCCATTATTTCCGAACAAACTTGTATTCATTTCCCTCAGGACATCAGTCAAACTGGAAGAAAATCTACTGAGCAAATGGGGGAAGTAGCAACCTTTATGACAGGAAGCTTTGTGCGAACAAATGATAGATCAAACAACTCCTGCATCGAGTAAAATAATCATGTAGGCAAGACTCGTTGTATTCGGTATATTATGATTTGGTGTCCACTTTCCAATATGATCTTTACTAGTCCTGATTTGCTACTCCTGTGACTTTAGCTAAATAATTAATTAATATGTATATTGTCCCCTTTAAATCTAATCTACTGGGAAGTTGGCATAGAAAACGCATAGTTACTCCAACTCTCCTCCCACTTTACCAGTTTCCATGCATCGTGGCTAACAACAGTAACTGACCCAGTATGCTAAATCCGACATAGTACGTTCGTACGAGGCACTAGTTCTCTCAAAACATTTTCATTCCTTAGTACGTTAGTACGTTCGTACGAGGCACTAGTTGTCGAAAAACATTTTCATTCCTTAGTACGTTCGTACGAGGCACTAGTTGTCGAAAAACATTTTCTGTCCTTAGTACGTTAGTACGTTAGTACGAGGCACTAGTTGTCGAAAAACATTTTCATTCCTTAGTACGTTAGTACGTTAGTACGAGGCACTAGTTGTCGAAAAACATTTTCTGTCCTTAGTACGTTAGTACGTTAGTACGAGGCACTAGTTGTCGAAAAACATTTTCTGTCCTTAGTACGTTAGTACGTTAGTACGAGGCACTAGTTGTCGAAAAACATTTTCATTCCTTAGTACGTTAGTACGTTAGTACGAGGCACTAGTTGTCGAAAAACATTTTCTGTCCTTAGTACGTTAGTACGTTAGTACGAGGCACTAGTTGTCGAAAAACATTTTCTGTCCTTAGTACGTTAGTACGTTAGTACGAGGCACTAGTTGTCGAAAAACATTTTCATTCCTTAGTACGTTAGTACGAGGCACTAGTTGTCGAAAAACATTTTCATTCCTTAGTACGTTAGTACGTTAGTACGAGGCACTAGTTGTCGAAAAAAAAATTCTGTCCTTAGTACGTTAGTACGTTAGTACGAGGCACTAGTTGTCGAAAAAAAAATTCTGTCCTTAGTACGTTAGTACGAGGCACTAGTTGTCGAAAAACATTTTCTGTCCTTAGTACGTTAGTACGTTAGTACGAGGCACTAGTTGTCGAAAAACATTTTCTGTCCTTAGTACGTTAGTACGAGGCACTAGTTGTCGAAAAACATTTTCATTCCTTAGTACGCTAGTACGTTAGTACGAGGCACTAGTTGTCGAAAAACATTTTCTGTCCTTAGTACGTTAGTACGTTAGTACGAGGCACTAGTTGTCGAAAAACATTTTCATTCCTTAGTACGTTAGTACGTTAGTACGAGGCACTAGTTGTCGAAAAACATTTTCTGTCCTTAGTACGTTAGTACGTTAGTACGAGGCACTAGTTGTCGAAAAACATTTTCTGTCCTTAGTACGTTAGTACGAGGCACTAGTTGTCGAAAAATATTTTCTGTCCTTAGTACGTTAGTACGAGGCACTAGTTGTCGAAAAAAAAATTCTGTCCTTAGTACGTTAGTACGTTAGTACGAGGCACTAGTTGTCGAAAAAAATTTTCTGTCCTTAGTACGTTAGTACGTTAGTACGAGGCACTAGTTGTCGAAAAACATTTTCTGTCCTTAGTACGTTAGTACGTTAGTACGAGGCACTAGTTGTCGAAAAACATTTTCTGTCCTTAGTACGTTAGTACGTTAGTACGAGGCACTAGTTGTCGAAAAACATTTTCATTCCTTAGTACGTTAGTACGTTAGTACGAGGCACTAGTTGTCGAAAAACATTTTCTGTCCTTAGTACGTTAGTACGTTAGTACGAGGCACTAGTTGTCGAAAAACATTTTCTGTCATTAGTACGTTAGTACGAGGCACTAGTTGTCGAAAAATATTTTCTGTCCTTAGCACGTTAGTACGTTAGTACGAGGCACTAGTTGTCGAAAAACATTTTCATTCCTTAGTACGTTAGTACGTTAGTACGAGGCACTAGTTGTCGAAAAACATTTTCTGTCCTTAGTACGTTAGTACGTTAGTACGAGGCACTAGTTGTCGAAAAACATTTTCTGTCCTTAGTACGTTAGTACGTTAGTACGAGGCACTAGTTGTCGAAAAACATTTTCATTCCTTAGTACGCTAGTACGTTAGTACGAGGCACTAGTTGTCGAAAAACATTTTCATTCCTTAGTACGTTAGTACGTTAGTACGAGGCACTAGTTGTCGAAAAACATTTTCATTCCTTAGTACGTTAGTACGTTAGTACGAGGCACTAGTTGTCGAAAAACATTTTCTGTCCTTAGTACGTTAGTACGTTAGTACGAGGCACTAGTTGTCGAAAAACATTTTCTGTCCTTAGTACGTTAGTACGAGGCACTAGTTGTCGAAAAACATTTTCATTCCTTAGTACGTTAGTACGAGGCACTAGTTGTCGAAAAACATTTTCTGTCCTTAGTACGTTAGTACGTTAGTACGAGGCACTAGTTGTCGAAAAACATTTTCTGTCCTTAGTACGTTAGTACGTTAGTACGAGGCACTAGTTGTCGAAAAACATTTTCATTCCTTAGTACGTTAGTACGAGGCACTAGTTGTCGAAAAACATTTTCATTCCTTAGTACGTTAGTACGTTAGTACGAGGCACTAGTTGTCGAAAAACATTTTCTGTCCTTAGTACGTTAGTACGTTAGTACGAGGCACTAGTTGTCGAAAAACATTTTCTGTCCTTAGTACGTTAGTACGTTAGTACGAGGCACTAGTTGTCGAAAAACATTTTCATTCCTTAGTACGTTAGTACGTTAGTACGAGGCACTAGTTGTCGAAAAACATTTTCTGTCCTTAGTACGTTAGTACGAGGCACTAGTTGTCGAAAAACATTTTCATTCCTTAGTACGTTAGTACGTTAGTACGAGGCACTAGTTGTCGAAAAACATTTTCTGTCCTTAGTACGTTAGTACGTTAGTACGAGGCACTAGTTGTCGAAAAACATTTTCATTCCTTAGTACGTTAGTACGTTAGTACGAGGCACTAGTTGTCGAAAAACATTTTCATTCCTTAGTACGTTAGTACGAGGCACTAGTTGTCGAAAAACATTTTCATTCCTTAGTACGTTAGTACGTTAGTACGAGGCACTAGTTGTCGAAAAACATTTTCTGTCCTTAGTACGTTAGTACGTTAGTACGAGGCACTAGTTGTCGAAAAACATTTTCTGTCCTTAGTACGTTAGTACGTTAGTACGAGGCACTAGTTGTCGAAAAACATTTTCATTCCTTAGTACGTTAGTACGTTAGTACGAGGCACTAGTTGTCGAAAAACATTTTCTGTCCTTAGTACGTTAGTACGAGGCACTAGTTGTCGAAAAACATTTTCATTCCTTAGTACGTTAGTACGAGGCACTAGTTGTCGAAAAACATTTTCTGTCCTTAGTACGTTAGTACGTTAGTACGAGGCACTAGTTGTCGAAAAACATTTTCTGTCCTTAGTACGTTAGTACGTTAGTACGAGGCACTAGTTGTCGAAAAACATTTTCATTCCTTAGTACGTTAGTACGTTAGTACGAGGCACTAGTTGTCGAAAAAAAAATTCTGTCCTTAGTACGTTAGTACGAGGCACTAGTTGTCGAAAAACATTTTCTGTCCTTAGTACGTTAGTACGTTAGTACGAGGCACTAGTTGTCGAAAAACATTTTCTGTCCTTAGTACGTTAGTACGTTAGTACGAGGCACTAGTTGTCGAAAAACATTTTCTGTCCTTAGTACGTTAGTACGAGGCACTAGTTGTCGAAAAACATTTTCATTCCTTAGTACGTTAGTACGTTCGTACGAGGCACTAGTTCTCTCAAAACATTTTCAGTTTAGTCTCTTAGAATAATCCTACTTTCCTTTGGTACAAAATAAATAAAACAATAATAGCTATAGTACGTTGTTCAGCCGTACTAAGAAAAAAAAAAAGAAAGAACATCCTATTCTAGGCATGGTATAAGTAAAAGAGACTTGTATCATCAGCAAATAGGAAACATTTCAGGTTCTTAATTGAATTTGGAATGTCGTTTATATAAAGTAAGAACATTATAGGGCCTAAGACAGAACTCTAAGGTACACCACATTGTACAGTTGATTTTGAGGATAAGCTATCATTAATGATACAAGTTGTTGTCTGTCTTTGAGGTAAGACTTAAACCATGTTAGAGGAATTCCTCTAATGCCGTAAGATTCTAATTTATCAATTAATATATCTAGATTAACGGTATCGAATGCCTTTGCAAAATCTAAAAATTTAACCGTGGAAGAATGTTTACCTTCAAGTGAATCAACAATATTGTTTAGTAAATCTAGTACTGCTAGAGTAGTAGATTTATTTTTTTGGAACCCATATTGATGTTGAAAAATTATGTTATGGTGACTAAGAAAATTATTTAGTCTTTTTAACATAATTTGTTCAAATATTTTAGAAAAAAATTGGAAGAAGGGAAATAGACCTATAATTAGAGACTTCTAGTCTTGATCCAGCCTTATGGAGTGGGATTATTTTTTGTATTTTTAATTTTTCTGGGAAACATCCATTTAGGAATGAGTCATTAGTGATAAGTTCTAAAGAAGGAGCAATATAGTCTGATAATAGTTTAATTAACTTTGTTGGAAAACTGTAAAATACCAGAGCTTTTGTTTGGATCAAGATTACATATGCAATCTTTAATTTCATATGAAGTGGATTTTTTTACTGTGACATTCGGTTGTTCTGCTGTATACATGTAGCTTTGTCTTTGAGATCAAGCGAAAGAAGTACATTTAGTTGTCCCTGGCTTTGTAGCTGTTCCTCTGCGATCGACCGTTCGAGTCCTCTACAATCTGATAGGAGAACCAGCTCTTCGCTACCTCATGGCTCTAAGCCATACACATGTAGCTCAACGAGTTTGAATTGACTGAACCGTCAAAAGCTAGAGGGATATTGGTGGAGCATTCTAGGAGGTTTTAGATGAAGAAATTGAGGAATCTGCAATGATCAGGACAAGTTTTCTGACGAATTTCTAAGCAAAACATTTAAGGAACAGAAAAGCTTGTGAAACTCACGCCGCAGACCTACGAGCATGTGGGCTCACATCATGGGAGATGATTACTCTTCGTGACGGGGAAAAACGGCATGGCATATCGCTTAATGAAAACTTTATACATGTAGATACTGTGGGCCAGGACCCATCACCACAAAGTGTTGCTGTACTGTGTTTTAGGGACTCAAGGGAATAGGAACCTTATTATTTTGAAAGTGAAAATGGCTTCCTGAAGACCAGTTATGGACTTTAACACTACTAGAAAATACATAAACCATTCCTTATTGAAATACAACAAAATAGAAATATTAACTAGTAAGAGAAGATAACAAGCAAATGGATAGCAATTTTTCTTTGGAAAGTGGAGAGGATCTCAAATTGATAAACTTGCTCACATGCATGTTCTGACAATTTTATGCCATTACAATAATTGAAGGGGTGAGCCGAAGAAGGACTTTTAAAAGTGATGATCAGATCAAATTCCAAATTCTCCTTTATCTTTGTTTTGTAATGGATAATTGAGAACTTGATCCATCATCACTTAACTCTTTCTTCTGCTCACCCCTTCAATTATTGTTTATATGGCTTTGTTTATGATCATTGCAAAAAAAAATTGAGAAAAAAACTAACATATACCGGTAAGCTGCACCTGCAACACTGAGGCAACGTTTTGTTACTTTTAAAATCTAAAGGTGAAAAAGGGTGTGGGTATATGTGAGGAAATATGATCAGCAAGATTGGAATATATAATGTCCAGTTGCTCCGAGTATGGTAAAGTAATAATTATGTAAATCTGCCTCCTACATTGATACAGTACACATGTATGTTCCATTAAATTTAGATTTGACCCTCTTGAAGCTAAAAGGGCCAATTTTTTCCTTGTTCCTGTGTCAGTTTCTGGCTCAATCTCTGCTATTGCTCTGTAGACAATTTAACTGCAGTGTTCAAGTCCTTCATCTAAATATGTTATCTTTATGTTATAATTCCACTTATAGGTATTTCTCAGTAGAGTCAACTCAAGAAATGTTAGATGAGTGGAGACCATTGCTTTGTCCATATGATGTGACATTTGCCAAGGCTATGTTCTACTTGTCTCTGTTCCTGCCAACAACTGTACCTCCCTCACAGCATGACAAAGGCTTTAGGTAAGCTCTAGAATGGGAATACTGTATAGTCACTGCATTTAGTAACAAGATAAGAAAAGAAAGGGGTCCATCACACAATATTATTATGCCACAACATATTTACTGGCCTTGAGGTCTGTACATGTATATGGAGAAGAACTTAATTTGCCCACATTCTTAACAGCCTGTTTTCAAGACCAAGGGCAACATATTTCTCCATCTGGCCCGACTTCAGTTGCGTACTCAGACAGAAGCAATACATAAATGCCCACCTAAAGTGTACACTCACGGATCGGAACTACACACACAATACAAGCAAAAACAATTTACAAACTTTTGGCCAGTACTGTACTTCCTCTTATTGTGCTGTCCTACAGTACTAAAACAAATATTTACAGTAAACAATGTCATATACATTTTTGTAGTAATTAAGTATATTGCATTATTGTATACTGTAATTAAGGTTACCAGATACCTTCAAGGTGCGTTTCCAGTCTAAATTATGTAAGTGCCTTGAGGAAACATTGTAGATAGTCATCATCCATGTATCATTTTTACCACAATTGCCGGTAATCTCGCAATCTGATTGGTCGAAGTGCAGTGGTAAATGAGAGTCCAGACAACGGTGCTGACATGAGAAAGTTATAGACAATGCTGGCTCTTTCAAAGCTGTCACGCTTCGTAACGAAACTTCCTTGTACGATTTCTAATATTGATTGTGGCTAAATGTAATTTAGGCATAGTTAACCTCGAGACAATGCTGACCAGCGGTCGTCCCCATACGAGACAGGGTTGGGGTGGCCCAGGGGTTTGCTAGTGTCACGAGTACATTGCTTGTTGTGGCATTCTTAGCATTTCGCTGATCGTCGCGGATCTCTGCTTGTTTGCTTGCTTTGCTTGTTTGCTGATTTTTGCGGATCAGTGCTCCCTCCCTCCCTCCCTAATGGTAAGTATAGGATTAGGTAAGTATTCCACTGAATCTTCAGTGTGACGGGTGCCATGTGGTGGGCTGTGATTCGGTTGCCATGGTAACCTCCTTGCGTCGTCGGTAGGTTGAATCGTTTGTGCATCCCCACCCTGGAAAGGCACCTACCTCCAAGCTCATCTATTGGTGATGAGTTTAATTGTAAAAAACAAATTTCCTCTGGTTTTCTGTGGTGTGGACTCTTATTATTTTACAACGATTTACATCATCACATAGTCAAAATTTGTTGTGGGATGGCTTTCAGAAGCTCCGACTCTGAAAATATTTTAAAGTTTTAAAATATGTTTGCTTTGTCGCATTTCAGAGGAATCGTATTACAAAACCATGTCGGGGAATTTCAAAATTTTATTTAGTTCAAAAGTTATCATGCTCTCCTTGAAAAGGCGAAAAATAATCAGACTACATGTAGATATGCGAGAAACGCTGTCAAGAGCTTTCTTTTTAGAATTCCCCAACACGGTTTTGCAGCTGAGATATCAATTGACATTTTGTGAAAATTTCACACACATCGAATAAATTCCTCTTGAGTAGGAGCTTTTTTTAAACTCTATTTTGGTTGAAAATCAAAAGCATAGAAAATAGCACTTCCAAAAATCTAGCCGTCTGTTGTGCTTGAATCTGAAGCCCCGCCTCTCCAACAATAAATTTATTAGCAAGTTCTTGGCCAATCATTTCTCATCACAGTTCAACTATCTGTCAAGATTTCCCGCCTACGCGCCGCATCGAGAAAATGTTAATATAGCCGGTTGTTCTAGTTTTCTTGTGTGACTTAAAAAATGGAAAAGACAAAAAGACCTCAAGGGCCGACAAAGCCAAGGTGAACACCTTGAATGCCAGCATAGTTAGTAGAGGAGATGGCATGTGGTGTTGGTTTCAAGCGATTCAGAGTTCCCGTTAGACTTTACGTTTCCATCTATAAAGCTTTCTTGGAATCATATATTCTCTCGGCTGGCTCCTATCAATTCTTCCTTATGTTCAGATGTGGAACACTGCACTCTGTCTGAAAGTGAAAATACGAACCCCTGTCTGGTTTTGCGAGGACTCCTATTTGGCTTTGTCATCGCATATGGTCATATGCATTGTTTGGGGAGTATCGTCGTGTATGGATTAACCAAATACGTCATTATCGTAATGTCATCGGGTTATGACCAAACATGTCATAATAATCATCGGAAGAGCCAATGTATCCTTGTAGTCGGTTCCATTTGTGCCAGAAGTAAACTGTATTATCATACCATAGTGAAATTCTTGGTGACACTGTGACAGTGCTGGAAGTAAACTGTACCTTTTCATATGTACGGACCATAGTGAAATTCTTGGTGACACTGTGACAGTGCCGGAAGTGACAGACCGGAAAAATGGAGCGCATGCGTACCAGGCACTTTATTAAAAGTGATCAAGATGGCCGCTGAGCAGGAGTGAATTGTAGCTCTTTTTCAGGGACCTCTCACAGCTCAAGAAATACCACGATTACTTTATTACTTTACACCAAGGACTGATATTCTTCAGTGACTTCTCTGAGCCCAAATAACACATAATCTAGTTAATCACAGAAAGAACGATATAACTGCTCGTTCAACTCTGTCTTCAAGACTCAGAAAAACAAACCATTTCGAAATGTTCATATGCGACTGTAAAAACGTCAAAAATAAGGAAACTTGTGAATATATAAGCTTTATACTTTGGTAGGGAACTAAGGAGGTAATGGTTTTCAACATATAAAATACTATATTCAAGATTTTCATTCCATTTTTCAAACAAAGCATTTTAAGTTACCGGTAAGTTACAATAGTACAGTGACTAGACTGTCTACAGCAGTAGAAATCCTGGAACGACGATCCTCTGATCTGCATTTATACCAAAGACTGTATGTAAGTAAATCTACAGGGCTATTATCAGGAAAATTGTACAATATTTCACTTGATTTGGTTATTATGGTTCACATCGGCATTTTGAGGAATTAGTTGATTGTTTTACCAGTGTAAAGAAAAAGATTTTTAATTTTTTTTAATTTTTTTTTATTAAATTGACTCCGTTATTACAAATACTATAATACTACTTATAATATGGGCAGGAAAAAGAAAAGGAAAAAAAAAGATGGAGAGGGGAATATCCAAAAGCACCCAAGGCACCATTCGAGGGATATTCCCCAGCTAAGACTAAGTATAATATAATATTGCTATTTACAATGTACTCACTGATCCCATAAATAACTTTACAAATTACAAATGCTAGAAACATGGCCAATAAGGCCACTTGCAGTAACAACCATCGTCTCTTATACACGGCACCGAGTGCTGTGTAGAATGCCATACTTCTGTTTCTGTTTTGGACAATCATTTTCCACAGAAAGGCCCTTCTTAGATTCGACCGAGCACTGTATTTCGCCATATCACTAGCCGCGGGCGAAAAGTGAAATGCGCCAGGACACGTGTTAGTTTCATTTCAGTTTCATTTTATTTCGCACTATTTACAATACAATCATTTCATATACAAAGATAAGCAATTTAAAAAAAAAGATACATTAGAATAAAAGATTAAATAAATAATAAAGATGTGCGCAGTGGTCAAAGGAGCGAAAGCTTTCGAGTCAACCACTGCAACATTATTTTAAATATAGAAAGAGCTTAGCTAAAGAAAATCAAATTGTATTTTATGTCTGATATTTTTGAAGGATATTGTTAGCTACCATGATTTAATTAGGCGCAAGTGAATTAAGATCGACATATGTTCGACGTTTGCTGCCATGTCGGCCCTAAGTCGATCTTCTCCCGAACCAATTTTTTAATACGATCGGCGCGACTTAAGTTCGACGTTTGCTGTAGGCCTTAGTTTCTTTCACTTTCGCCCACACAACTCACTGAAACAGAATAACACATATTGCTGTCACAAATTTTATTGGTATAGTCTTTATACATTTTCTAGTTCTCCTTTCGGAGTAATTCTGATCTCAGGAGTTTACACTTCGATCTCACGCTAGCTTGGCATGTTTTCCGCTATCTAATGATGCGTTTGAAAATGACTATTTCCGTAAAGCGGCTTCTCGTGTTGTGCACTGTTGTTATGCGAAGAGTTAGCGGTGAATTTAGAGCAGCCTGCGTTTTCATTAATTCAACTTCTAGTGCATTGAAAACCTCGCAAAACATAGCATTTTAAAGCTCGAGATGCATACATTTTATATCTAAAGGCGGCTATGATGCGATGTTACGAAGAACTTTGAAAATGACTATTTCGTTAAAGCGGCTTCTCGCGTTGTGCATTGTTCTTGTGCAACGAGTTAGCGGTGAATTTAGAGCAGACTGCGTTCCCAATAATTCAACTTCTAGCGCAATAAAAACCTCGCAAAACAGCATTTTAAAGGTCGAGATGCATAGATTTTAAATCTAAAGGCGGCTATGATGCGATGTTACGAAGAACTTTGAAAATGACTATTTCGTTAAAGCGGCTTCTCGCATTGTTCTTGTGCAACGAGTTAGCGGTGAATTTAGAGCAGCCTGCAGCGTTCCCATAATTCAACTTCTAGCGCATTGAAAACTTCGCAAAGCCTCGGATTTTATTACTAAAGGCGGCTATGATACGATGAAGTTAAGTCCGTCTTATCTGTAATGTTGCTTTCTCAGCAGTTCGCTCTTTTTAGTGTGCGCTGGGAAAGATAAACACCAAGAAAGTCACTTCAGATGATGTGAAATATCACTTCATGTGAAATTTCCCTTTTGGTGACGTGCCTTTTAGGGGATATATCACTTTTGCAAGTGAAATTTCACTTCACCTCGTTGAAATCTTTTTTCCCAGTACTGTAGATGGAAACGTAAAGTCTGATGGTTCACCTTTTTGTAAACAAGCCAGCTATAGATGCACTGCATACATGTATACCTTTGATCGGAAATCAACATTGGCAGGAAGTCTCTTCCTTGTTCTGATTGGAGAATGGGTGTTGAGTCCGGAAAGCTGCTCTAAGTGGTGTGATACATGTACTGTATGTTTGCTGAACTTCTAATGTCGATTTCTCGGCTACAATTTTTCAACATTTCTGCAGTCTTCAAGTGAATTGATTGCATATAAGAATTTACCGAAATTTTTTGAAATTTCGTCCAGTGATTCTACGATAACTAATCTCCAAAAGCCTGTGTGCTTTTTTCTGATTTGTTTTTAGTTTTAAAGATATCGGTCCAAGCATGATGCCTTGGCAAGAATAATCAATGACTCGACTTTAAGCTGCAATAATTTTGCATAGAAAATAGATATCAAAAATCGGACACACGCTTTTGAAGATCAATGACCGTTTAACTTGACACAAGTGTAATTACTTCGTAAGTAAAAAAAACAGGCGCTGGTAATTCACATTTATAAACGTCTTCAACATCGGGTTAAAGTGACTGTAGTTTTAAATCTAGAGTAATTCCGTAGAAAATAACTTTTTACTGGCATTCTTCAGTTATCAACCTTTCCACTGATATATAGGTTCCCATATTTTATTTGCCGAGCGCCCACGTAAACACATTTTTGCAGAAATCACTTTTGAAGGTATCCAGTAACCTTAAAGTGCATATAAGCCCTGGCTAATTATATTTCTTACGAAGAGACTAGAGGCCGTAGATGAAGGATTCCGGAATAAAAAGTTGGTTTGATTTATTTGTTATGGTGTATTGGCCATTCAAAGTACCCCAAAAACGTGTCTTGGGTTGCCTATGGACGAAAATCAAGCGCACAAGAGCGCTTTACAAAATTGGCACTGGGTCTAGTTTTGACGTCATCAACATTACACGCTCGATGCGTCATTGCATTAATGACTTGCCGAATAAAGCTCTCCGAAACGTTTAGTGTGATATTATCATCTTTCTTGGTTATCTTTTCAATTATTTTGCAAATAAGCCAATGCTTTATACCCGTGAAGATACGAGTTCTGGTGATGACGTCACGTTTTATTCTAATCCCAGTCCCTGAACGTGCGCGGAAATTATTCTACATTTGGAAGTTTAGTCGCTAAAAAAATTATGAAAACATTTTTATTATAAAAAATCGGAATTTTTTTCCATACCTTTTAAGGTCTAAGCTGTCAAAAAAAAGCATAACTGGCCAGGGCTTATATGCACTTTAAGTACCTATTGTATATTGTTTGCCACAATATACAGTTTAGAAATTATTTGGAAATGTAATACATTTGAAATCAGTAGCAAAGAAGCCTGAACAAGAAACTGTGAGGCTTATGGGTGTCCAGGCTTCCCTTACATACATGTACATAATTAGAAAATTACAATAAATGGTGAGTACACAAAATGTAGGAGTAACATATTTTACCTGCTGCATGTGCACCCCTTGTTGTCTTCAGGCTGTGGTTTGAGGAGATCACAGGAATCTGGCAAACCTGTACAAATGCATCCAAATGGGAAGAGGTAGAGTATCTATAAAAAAAATCCACAGAAAATGCTGTTTCTTTAATTTGTGACTATAGAAATGTTAATAGAAATGTGTACTCCCTTGAGCTGTTAAGGATAATTTATGTTTTGATAATTAAATTAAACAAGTGATTTCCGTTTTTTGTACAAAGTGTTTTAAAAAATGTGTATAGGAAAATAAAACATAAAATATTTTCCATGTTTCCATATAATCAGGGTCAACTGTGTTGGGATACTTTTTTTGAGAATTTGCGTCTTTTCAGAGTTTTTATCCAGGCTATACAGCAAAATGATCTGTTTATTGTTTTGAACACCACAACAAGATGCCATCTAAGATTAACTTTTTAACAATGTGGCCCTATGAGTTTTCAGTTACAGACTGTTCGTGTTTGGTGAGTTGCAACTGTTGATATAAATTCACTAATTTGTTTCACTTCTTCTAGGATTGCCTAAAGTTGTTCAGTAGACTGGCAAAAGACAATATTGGTTATATTGACTGGACATCTTATATTCCAACGGTATGTTGCACACCCAAAATTTGACTTAAGACCAGTAGACTAATGATTTTTTTACTTGATGAATAATTTTATGTAGTTTCTATAAAACTCGGTAAAGGTCTATGTCTATATCTAAGTTGTAGTGTAATCACAAGTAAAGTAAAATGGTTCTTCAATATTATTTCGTTTAAAGACCCTGTGTCTGAGCCCATGGTGCTTTGCGCCAATGTTATGATTAGTTTGTTTATCAACGGCCACATAAATTAAAGGCCAGCTTTTAGGCGAACTAAAATGCTCTCGATTGTTTATAAGTTTCATAAAAGAAGTACACATACACTTTGGATAACGACTTTTATAATTTCTACCGTATTAAAAACCCAATCGAGCCCACAAATTTCCCCCGGATGCTTCGAATATGATTTGAACAGTACTCGGCAGGAAGCCAGTTGTTCTGTCTTTAGATTCTAATTCGATTTACGAGTGCGACTTTTCACAACTCTACAAGCAAACACATACTCTTGTTACCTTGTTTTCATGTCTCCAGTATTGCTTAGCTGTATTTGAAGATCTCTACTTTCCTTGCGAATGATATTTTTGAGTGCAAAATGAAATGTCGTACTCGTACTCGAGTCAAACTCACAGCGAAGTAACAGCTGAACTCGGAAGATCGTAGTTTTGGTAGCAAGACTTTCTGGACATACATGTACATGTACTGGAAGATGAAAAAAAAAAGGTTAAGGACATTGCTTTCTCTGTTAATAAAAATGCAAAACATATACAGATACAGATAAGTCGTAACACCTCAGTGGAGCTTAGCCGTACGAAATTATAATTACGAATGTTCTTGATACCAGAAGTGGTTGCTTTGTGTTTTGTATTTCCAACGAAGCCCGCCGGTCCCTTAGTGCATCAAATCCCCGGGAAACTCACGTAGTAGTCCATTTGAACCACAAGTGTTCTCTTGTAGACCTAGAGAAAGTAAAATGTGGACTGCTGAAGGATTATTTGTTGAGTCACTTCGCCTCGCTGTCTCTGTCCTTTCTCCGGCATTCCTCTACTCGCCACTCTAGACCGGGTTCGAAGAAATATTTGAACTAAAGTTTTCATTTAAAAAAGTATATATACAAATGTTAAGATAAAAGAAAGTCAGTTAAGCATATATACCTATAAATAATTACACGATGGCCCAAACTAGGGATGGATTTCGAAAGATTCGGGAGTCACATAACTTTCTGATTTTCGTAGCCTGCGAAAATGATTTGCGCGTGCAAAGCACCATGGGCTCGGACACAGGGTCTTTAAGTTGGGGTGCTGCTTATGAGCAGGTTATTTCCTTAAATTCTCAATTTGATCTCAAGGTTAGAGCATTTATAAGCCTAAACTGGAGATGTGGCTTATACATAGGGAGCAGCATATACATGTACATGTATGTGGTCAAATATGGTATACTAAGTACAGACAGTCACATTTAAGTAATTTGTGATGTCAGGAACAGGGAATAAATTAGTTTTGACTCGTTGTCCCCAGCATTGAAAAAGCTCCTAATTTGTGTTTTCTTATTGCTGGAGATGTGATTGTTTTTCCTTGGTACATGTATATGTGATGTACAATATGGCAAATACCTTTTTTAATCAAAAAAAGGTGTTGAGTTAGATCTTGTAATGTACATTAATATTGTACAATCTGCACATTATCTTAAAGATATTCACCCGATTGTTAAGAACCTTCAGCCTTCCCATTGGTAACAGCCGGCCTGGATGGTACCCATCATATGACTACAGTTCAGTGCTTCGCTCCTTTGTCATCTGGATTGTCAACACAATGGTGAGAGAACTTTTTGAGCATTCAGTTATCCCAAACCAAACTGCCTAACTGTGTAATTATCATGTTTACTAGGAATACATATGAAACATTCAATAATGTGTTCAAGCATCTGTATTTAAAAATCAAATATTATACATGCACTCATATGCAGCGCTGCTCGATCACTTTCAAACTGCTGCATGACAGAAATGCAGCTAAACTGGAGCATTTGTGTAGCTCTTTGGTAGTGGTAAATCATGTTGCAAAGCACTTCCATATCGCTTTCCAGCAGATGTGCATCAGTTTGCAACCATTCTGCAGTGCCATCTGTAGCTGTCATGTGACTGCCATTTCGCTGCAATGTGCTGCACAAAAATCACCCATTGTGTTATCAAATCTCTGTGCTGTCCAAGAAGCCACAGAGGACATAACCTGAGTATCAGACTCTCAAGAAGAGAAGACGGGGTAGAGAAAAGGAAAGAGAGCCTGACACAGACCCATTGAGAAAGGCCTTCCACCTCCCAAGCATACGTCATCGAGCCATCACTTTTTAACCAATGAAATTTATTTCCGGTTTTCGGAGATTAACATAACTGTTATCACGAGTTTTGAAGTGTTGGCCGGATTTTTCGATCTCTGTAAAGAAAATTTTGGACTTTAATATGGTATTTATATTTCTTCTGTTTTGTGCTACGACTAACACAGAGTTCTGTTGTTCCTTCAAGGGATAATAAGCCTATAATTCTCTCGAAGGTTTTGAGTCGGAATTGTTTTGTTTTGTTTTGAATGTGAAAAAGTTCCCTCGCTGCAAGCCGAACCTTCTTCAACTTGCTGTGTTTTTATCAGCTTCAGTGAACTGACCTGACTGACGGCTACAATGACGTACGGTGACAATATTTGTTTCTCCTGTTGTTCGGTTTCCAGAACTGTGAGAAGATCGGAATAAAATTCCTGCCGACAACACTCCACAGGACATCCAGTTTCTTTCTAAAAACATGCCTTCAAGACAGTTTTTGTGCAGGCTTAAGAATGATATTTGGTAAGAACTGTTAAGCGGCTTCCAATGCTTTTATGAAATCCATTTAAATCGTCAGTAAAAGAGAGATTTCAGTTCGCTAGTGCAGTGTTCACGGCCGTGAAGCTCACGTTCACATTCGGTTTTGAGTCTTTTGTTTTTTATCCAATCAGCGCAACATCCAGATTCTGGATGTTGAACATGAGCCAGTGAAGGTATTTGTGTCAGGCCCTCTTTTCTTTCTTTCCCTTCTCTCCCCTCCCCAAGGGCCTGATACTTAGGTTACAGAGGACATACATGTATACAGATAGATTGGTTGGATCTATGAGATGGATCCATGGGATGGGATTGACTGATGTAGTGGGATGGGAAGTGGTGTGCACCATTCTGCACTGCCATCTGTAGCTGCCAATGCAGTGTGCCACACAAAAATCGCCCATTGTGTAATCAAATGTCTGGATGTGATGATATGGCATGGATCCACAAGATGGGATGGATCGATATACCTGTAGCACTGCCATATCACTCTTCAGCACCTGAAGTGGGTGCATCAGTTTGCAACCATTCTGCAGTACCATACATGTATGTAGCTGTCAAGTGACTTACATTTCGCTGCAATTTGCTTCACAAAAATCACCCATCATGTAATCAAATCTCTGGATGGATGGATGGTTGGATGGCATGGCTCAATGGGATGGGATGATCTATGAGATGGATCATGGGATGGGATGGATCCATGGGATGGGATGGGATGGTTTGGATTGATAAGATAAGATGAGATAGGATGGGATGGGATAGGAGTTGCATTGATGGGATGGGTTGGATCCATTGGATGGGATGGATCGATGGGATGGAATGGGTTAGTTTGATGGGATTGGATTGGTTGGATCGATGGGATAGGTTGGATCCATGGGATGGGTTGGATAGATGGGATTGGATCCATGGGATTAGATGGGTTGGATAGATGGGATGGATGCATGGGATGGGGTTGGATCATATTGGATTTATTAGTCAATAATAATATAGATGATTTCATCCATCCCACACATGTGCTAGGGTTGTCGGTTTATATGAAAATCACTGAAAATAATTTTGTTCTGGCCCTGAACATAAAGGTGTGTCCCTCACCATGACACAGAGCTCTCCTTTAAAGGTTTTAAGGTAGGGCATCTAAATATTACGAGTTTACCAAAGCATATCGATGAGCTTCGGATAGTTCTCCATGAACATTCATTTGATGTCCTAGCACTGAATGAAACTAGGCTTGATGAGTCTACATGTATCTCTGATGACGAGATCAATGTTAGTGGTTATACCATACTTAGAAATGACAGAAATCGGCATGGTGATGGAGTTGTCCTGCTTATTAAAATAATGTAAATGTCTCTAAATGCGAATTTTCAGTGGGAGTTCTTGGATTACTTTGTGTTGAAATCTCAAAACCATTCAACAAACCTTTTCTAGTTAGCATTTGGTATAAACCACCTGATTCTCCTGCTAAATAGTGTGTCACTTTTTGAGAAGTTTCTTCAATTTCTTGACTCTACAGAAAAATAGTCAATCATTTTGGGTGGTTTTAAATGCGATCTGTTACAGACTAATCCAAATAACCAAACTGCTACACTGTCATTCCTATATTATGCTTATCAATATACCCAGTTAATCAAACAGCCTACTCGAATCATCGAAAATTTGGCAACCTTGATTGACCACATCATTACAAACAATCCTGATATGATAATTAGTTATGGCACATTTGACATAAATATCAGTGATCATAACCTACATGTAGTCTTTGCAATAAGGAGGTTTCGTCCTTCTAGAGGTACATGTACCCTGAAATTCATTGAGTCAAGGGATTTTAGGAAATTTGGCGAAGTAGCTTTTCTAAATGACTTAAACAGGATACCCTGGAATTTAATTTTCCAATATGGAAATCCAAATGACATATGGTTAATCTTTTTTTTTTTTATGGATGTAGTTGGGCATCATGCTCCATATCGAACCAAGCACATCAGTAATCTTACCAGCCATGGCTGTCTGTCGGCTTGAAAAACTCATGTCAAACAGAAACAGACTAAGAAATTGGCAGTAAGATCTGGACCTGTGTATACATGGGCCGCCTATAAATAATTGAGAAGTGCTGTTAATGCTGAGTTAAGGCAAAAAGAGGTTATTTTACAGCCAAATTAGATCAAACTTCGGGGAATGTTAAAGATACCTGGAAGGCGATAAATCAGTTACAAGGAAAATCCAGGAGTTAGACATCAATTAAAGAACTCCGTGTTAATGAGGTTAACATCTCAGATCCTAAAGAAATTGCAGATGCGTTTAATGAGCATTTTTCCGTAGTGGGGTCCACAAATGAAATGGACATCCAGCCACCTGAGAAATATCTAGACTCAACTAGTTTCGAGTTTGAATACATCCCCGAATCAAGGGTCTACCATTTCCTCTGTGCAAGTCAACTGCACCTGATAAAATTTCGGGTAAACTACTTAAGATAGCATAACCTGTTATTTCCTGTTCTCTGACTTATATATATAATAAATCTATCAACACTGGGATTTCCCCTATTTATAAGGCGGATCAATGCAACAATCCTTCAAATTATCGACCAATTTCAATTTCACATGTCATTTCTAGAATATTTTAGACGATCGTTTTTGATCAACTTTATAGCTACCAAATGGAGAATGATCTTCTGATCTCAAACCAATCTGGCTTGAGACAGGCATTCCACACTAACAGCCTTGCTTAAAGCTGGAGACCTCTGGCTTACAAACATTGATGATGGTCTGTTAAATGGTGTTTTATTTGTGGACCTAAAGAAAGCGTTTGATACCGTGGACCATAATATATTGATTAGAAAGCTTTCTTCTTATGGGGTTGAGGATCTCCTCTCTTGTGGTTCAAATCTTATCTATCAAATCATTATCAGCATTGTTATATTAGTGGAGCGACATCAAAACCTAGACTAATAACCCATGGAGTTGGTCATGGCTTGGTACTTGTGTTGCTCCTGTTTATTTTATATATTAATGACTTTTCAAACTGTCTTTCCCAGTCAATCCCTAATATGTATGCTGATGACACCAATATAACATTAACTGGGTCAACCTCACAAGAAATTTAAACCAAGCTGAACAAAGAACTCAATAGTTCAATAGTATTGATAAGTGGTTAAAAGCAAACCGCCTTCACACCAATACCTCTAAAACGGAATATATGCTGCTTGGTTCAGCTCCGCGCTTGGTGGGAATTGTACATGACTAGTTATCACTATATTTGGCGATAACGTTAAAAGAGTCACTTGCAAGAAGTCACTGGGTGTTACAATAGACGATAAACTTAACTGCAGCCATCATATTGATAAAATAGTTAAGAAAGTATCTAACGCATTAAAGGTAATCCACCGCATACTGCCATATATTCCTGGTAAGGCATTGATCGAAGTGTATAATTCCATTGCCTTACCCCACTTAGATTACTGCTCCACTGTATGGGATAACTGCGGTAAGGTACTCTGAGACCTACTTGAAAACCAGTTATTTTAAAAAAAATTACAGAACCTAGCTATTGTGGTTAAACAATAAAGTTATACATTATCCATGGTGGGGTTGGATAGATGGGATGGGGTGGATCCATGGGATGGGTTGGATAGATGGGATGGGATTCATGGGATGGGATTGGATCCATGGGATGGGATGGGATCCATGGGATTGGATGGTTGGACAGATGGGATGGGATGGATCCATGGAATGGGATTGGATCCATGGGATGGGATGGATTCATGGTATTGGATGGAATGGATCCATGGGATGGGTTGGATAGATGGGATGGGATGGATCCATGGGTTGGATGGATGGATCCATGGGATTGGTTGGAAATAATATAGATGGGATGGATCCATGGGATTGGATGGGTTGGATAGATGGTATGGATCCATGGGATTGGATGGGTTGGACATAATGGGATTGGATCCATAGGATGGGATGGATTCATGGCATTGGATGGGTTGGATCCATGGGATGGGTTGGATAGATGGGATGGATCCATGGGATGGGATGGATCGATTTGTTGGATGGATGGGATGGTTTCGTGGCCTTGGATAGATGGGATGGGATGGATCCATTGGATGGGTTGGATCCATGGGATGGGTTGGATAGATGGGATGGATCCATGGGATGGGATGGATCGATTTGTTGGATGGATGGGATGGTTTCGTGGCCTTGGATAGATGGGATGGGATGGATCCATGGGATGGGTTGGATAGATGGGATGGGATTGGATCCATGGGATTGGATGAATTGGATAGATGAAATGGGATGGATCAATGGGATGGGATTGGATCCATGGGATCGGATATATTGATATATTGGATAGTTGGGATGGATAGATGGAATGGAGCCATGGGTTTGGATGGGTTGGATAGATGCGTTGGGATGGATTCATGACATTGGATGGGTTGGATAGATGGGATGGGAGGGATCCATGGGATGGGTTGGATCCATGGGATTGGATGGGTTGGATAGATGAAATGGGATGGATCAATGGGATGAGATTGGATCCATGGGATGGGATGGATCCATGGGATCGCATATATTGATATATTGGATAGTTGGGATGGATAGATGGAATGGAGCCATGGGTTTGGATGGGTTGGATAGATGGGATGGGATGGATTCATGACATTGGATGGGTTGGATAGATGGGATGGGAGGGATCCATGGGATGGGTTGGATCCATGGGATTGGATGGGTTGGATAGATGAAATGGGATGGATCAATGGGATGAGATTGGATCCATGGGATCGGATATATTGATATATTGGATAGTTGGGATGGATAGATGGAATGGAGCCATGGGTTTGGATGGGTTGGATAGATGGGATGGATTCATGACATTGGATGGGTTGGATAGATGGGATGGGAGGGATCCATGGGATGGGTTGGATCCATAGGATTGGATGGGTTGGATAGATGAAATGGGATGGATCCATGGATTGGGCTTGGATCCATGGGATGGGATGGATTCATGGTATTGGATGGGATGGATCCGTGGGATGGGTTGGATGGATGGATCCATGGGATTGGTTGGAAATAATATAGATGGGATGGGATGGATCGATGGGATTGGATGGGTTGGACAGATGGGATTGGATGGGAGGGATTGGTTGGAAATAATATAGATGGGATGGGATGGATCCATGGGATGGGATGGATCCATGGGATGGGATGGATCCATGGGATGGGATGGATCCATGGGATTGGATGGGATGGATCCATGGAATTGGATGGGTTGGATAGATGGATTCATGGCATTGGATGGGTTGGATCGATGGGATGGGATGGATCCATGGAATTGGATGGGTTGGATAGATGGGATGGATCCATGGGATTGGATGGGTTGGACAGATGGGAAGGGATGGATCAATGGGATGGGATTGATCCATGGGATGGGATGCATCCATGGGATGGGATATATTGATATATTGGATAGTTGGGATGGATAGATGGAATGGAGCCATGGGTTTGGATGGGTTGGATAGATGGATTCATGGCATTGGATGGGTTGGATAGATGGGATGGGATGGATCCATGGGATGGGAGGGATCCATGGGATGGATAGATGGGTTGGATGGGATTGGATCCATGGGATGGATCCATGGGATTGGATGGGTTGGATAGATTGAAATGGGATGGGATATATTGATGGGATGGAATTGATCTATGAGATTTATCTATTGGATGGATCAATTGGATGGGATGGATTCATGGCATTGGATGGGTTGGACAGATGGGATGGGATGGATCCATGGGATGGGTTGGATAGATGGGATGGATCCATGGGATGGGATGGGATCCATGGGATGGGATGGATGCATGGGATTGGATGGGTTGGATGCATGGGATTGGATGGGTTGGATAGATGGGATGGGATGGATCCATGGGATTGGATGTGTTTGATAGATGGGATGGATCCATGGGATTGGATGGGATGAATAGTTGGGATGGATAGATGGGATGGAGCCATGGGTTTGGATGGGTTGGATAGATGGGATGGAGCCATGGGATGGATCTATGGGATAGAATGGATCAATGGGATGGGATGGATATCCCATCTGTTGGTCTTTAGAATGCCATAGATACTTAAATGCTGCAACTGCAATGTATAAAACATGATTGTATGGTTTGATTTGGCTTGCAATCATTTCAGGCTTGGGAGAAAAAATAAATAAAGGTAATATCACACCATACTTGTCCTTGATACATTGTTACTAATCATGAAGTGTAAGTTTTCTTTGTATCTTCTCTTCAGGGCTTCTGGTATTATGTACTGGTGCAATTTCACACAATCAGTCTCAAATCGTATCTGATCACGTAATTCAGCAATTTTTGCATAATCAGTGAAGAAATTATTTAATTTGAAAGAAATATAGCAAAAACCCTTATCAAACTTATAATATATATTAGAATTTTCAGAATATTTAAATGTGATTAAGCTTATGTACTTTCCACAACACACTAGCTAGCTGCTCACTCTGACACTAAACAAATCAACAACCAGGCATTCCTCACAATTTTGCATGTAAGGGATTGGTACTAGTAATTTTTTTAATGAAAATCTAAGGTGATGAACACAGACTTCTACTTGTATAGTTTTGTCTTGCAATTAAAGGAATGACGTTCCTTGAAAATGTTGTTAGTTAATTGGGGAATAAAAGCAGAATAATTATTGAGTGAATTAAAGACTGCAGGTTAAAATATGCACAGGAAATGACAAGGCAAGTTGTAACCATATCAGGCATCCCAGACCTCCTATATTTCCTATATATCCTATAATTTGTATAGGATCCTGTATAGGATCCTATAAAGAGCCTATATTTCAAGAAATCCTCCTATATTTCCTATAAATAGGATGTATGCTGAGTGATACATTTATATTTTGCACTTTTTAGCATTTTTCTTGTGAATTAACAAAAGCAAAATTCTTTCCTCACATTAAAAGTTCACATGTTTTAAAAATTGTGTGTTTATTGTTTACTATTTATAGTTTGAAAGCTATTTTAGCTCCTATAAAGTGCCTATATTTTGGAAAAAAATCCTATATTTTCCTATATTTCCTATCAAATTTGTCCAAAAAGTGGCTGGGATGTATGCCATATTCGTAGTTGGGAGAAGTTGAAATTCTGAAGAAATTTTGCTTCAAGTACTAGTGTTTATGAACTCAAACAAAAGGTTCTTCTTCTGTATTTTGTGGTGTGGCTTATACATGAGGCTATTCCTTAAACAATGTTGGTAGAAGACACTGAAGCTTATGCTTGAAGTGGGCACTGTGAAGTGTAGCTGATACATGATGAAATATACAGTAATTACCCTGCTACTCTGATGTTTTATAATTATTTTATGTTACATTTGCCTAATAGTCAGAAAAAAGCAATTTACTTGTTCAGAAACGTTGTAAACCAAGGTTAAGTTAACTAAAAAAAGCTTAATTGTCCACATTATAGGTCCTTTTTGCTGCACCATCTGCCCTGAAAATGCAGCACAATTGGCCTTTTTTGCACCCTATCAGAAGCCCTGTATCTGATAATTGATATGAATAACTTATTTGTATTAAGTGAGTAGTCATATCTTTTGAAGTTATGTATGTTATACTTTTGTTCCCAATTTTTCCTCTTTATCCCAGGGTGGGGAAAGTACCACACAAGAGCACATTACCAGAATGTTTAAGGCATTGGAATCCTTCTACCATCCATCCAACTTTGGACGTTATACTGTGAGTAAAGCCAAAGTTGTTTTTTTACAGCTGTAGCTACAATCCTAGTCAAAAGGGCTGGGACACTTATAAAAAAAAATTTTTTTATATTTTTGTACCCTCCTTCTCTCCCCCCCCCCCCCCCCCCCCCCAACATACACACAATGAATATTGTTTTTTTAATTGTCAAAGTCATGACATCACAACCTTGATAAATCGTAGAAAATTTAGAGAATCGGGTATTGTTTGTTGAGACAGCATACAACGTGTTAATAAGTGTCCCAAGTCCTTTTGACCACAATTGTAGTTCATACATTGTAGATTATACATTTATGTGACTTTAACAGCATAAATTTATTCTAAACAATGTTTCTTTCAGGCAAAATTACAAAAGCTGTTGTTCAAACTGCCAAGTGAAGTGATCAAAAGGCTGCACAGGTGAGTGTTCAAGATGTGTGCTCTTTAGACACAAAAGACCTTAGAAATAAAATGTTCCCTCATATATGACACCTTGTGTATTATCCAAACTTGTAACTTTGGCCATCCTGCTAATAAACAGAAACCAGCTGTTCCAAAAAGGGCTTAGGAAAAAAGACAACAGTGCATTAGCCTGGATGGTGTTTACTCTGAGTGGAGAACTGTAAAGAATGGAGTGCTACAAGGATCCTTGCTAGGTCCATTGTTATTCAATATCTACAGTACCGGCTGAAATTATTGATGCATTTACCGCGGCTTTACCACGTACAACGACCGCGGTAAGCCGCTGTCAAATTATTCTGCGTCCATGGCTGGACATGACCGCGGCCACTTAATATATGGTACTGTTCGAAATTATTACAATGCTAATTGGGGAAATATCCCGGGATATTTCCTTTAAAATGGCACTTCATGGCCATTTGTGTGTTAAAACTGACTAGAACAAGAAATGCTTCGGAATAAGCTTCTCAAGTCTCGCTTCGCTAGCATGGCCATGTGTGTGTTAAAAATGAATATTCGGAATAAGTTTCTCAAATCTTGCTTCGCTAGCATGGCCATTTGTGTGTTTAAAATGACTAGTACAAGAAACGCTTCGGAATAAACTTTTCAAGTCGCACTCACTAGCACTGCAATAATCTTCATTATAATAATAGTGAAGGAGGTGAGTCAAACTGGAAGAAGAAGAAGACTAGAACAAGAAACGCTTCAGAATAAGCTTCTCAAATCTCGCTTCGCTAGCATGGCCATTAATTTTGTGTATTTAAAATAACTAGAACAAGAAACGTTTCCGAATAAGCTTCTCAAGTCTCGCTTCGCTAGCATGGCCATTTGTGTGTTTAAAATGACTAGTACAAGAAATGCTTTGGTCTGATAAACTTTAGCTTAATAATCCTGTAGTTTCTACTCAGATCTGTCAATCCTTCAGAATTTGTTGAAGTAATTACGTATGTTTTCAATTGAAGAAGCCAGCTTTTTGGATACAAAGATTCTCTGTTAACATGTGCTTTCAACCATGGAGACTGATTGTCTGTTTTTTTCACACAACAAGGGTGCCACGAACTTCGTGGGAAGTGTAATTTTATTGTATTGTAGTTTATATCACCACAAAGCTTCTCAACTTTGCTGGCAAATGATATAAACGTCTACTAAACAGAACATTCTGGAGTTCTTTTTATTTAATGTTCCGTTTTCAAAGGTAATGAGGTCCGAGCCTTGAATTCCGTGATACAGAAATGTGACATTTTCCGCAAACTGATTTGAATAATCAATGACTCCGCAGTGTTTGTTTTGTTTTGAGATCGCACCAAATATTCTCTACAGATAAAATTTTCTTTTAGAAATCGAGATGCTTACAGAATCAAACGTTTTGAAAGTTTTTTCTTCATTTACGTATCTGAACAGTTTCCACCTAGTGGGAAAAATGTTTTGAGTCCATTCAGTTTTAATTTGTTGTCTGTTAATTAGCGTGAGATCGCACGAACCACATCAAACTTTTGCAGTGTATTAGTGAGCGGAGTCCGAGAAGTTAAAGGTTTTATTTAATGTCGGCAGCAGTTGATCATTGTCACAAAATTAAATTTCATCTCCCTTACCTGAGTGCCGAAGCATTGGGCAAAAAATACATTTATCATTGCTCAGTTGTTAGACTATTGTGTTACGACCGCAGCTTTTTTAAAGCGGCTTTCGACTGCGGTAAGTTAATTAGCCGCAGCTTTACCGCGGTAAAACCTCAGTCATACCGCAGTCGTACCACGGTCAATGAAATTATGGACCGTATGCATCAATAATTTCAGGCGGTACTCTATATCAAGTACCTGAACTACTGTGTATCTAATACCTCTTTGAGGCTTTATGCAGATGATACAACTGAGTATGCTTCTGATGCATCTCCGATGGTACTGCAGTTCCTCATTAACTCTGATCTCAGTATACTTTCTAAATGGTTTGAGAGTAATTATGTACAGATTAATGTGGCATAGACACAAGCTATGTCCATTGGACCATTGTCATATGCATCCGAATTCAAACTCAATGATTCGGACATCGAATCTACTAACACTTTAAAGATGCTTGGGGTCACTCTGGGCCATAAACTTTCATTCAAGGCACACATTGCAGAGCATTTGAGGAAGGCTTGCACTAAGCCATCAGCATTGCGAAGGCTGTGCAGATTCATCCCCAAGACATTATGATTTGCCTCTACAAAGTCTATATTCTCCCCCATCTGATCGAATACTGGAATACTGTGAGCATTGCCCATATGACATCACTTCCGCTGATGTAATTGATCAAGTGATAGAAAACTAACAGTAATTAAAACTATTAATTAATTATAAAACTATTGTAATAAATGATACATCTGTTATAATAAAAAGAGCATTTAGCAACTTCAGTGCACACCTTAGGTAAATGTAGTAGATTACTTTGTCTAGTTGTATGGCCGGTGACATTTCTATTAAAACTAAAATAATTCTTAAAAAACTGTGGGCAGTGATTGTTAATACATGTACATTCTTTCTTAACAAGTTTAAATACATGATTATCATGCCTACAATGTACTTCGAAGAGTAGTCCACCTTACGTTGTCCAAGGCTCTGTCACATTTTTGTAATCATGCATGTTTCTAGAGTAAGCTTTTGTAATCCACTTTGCCATTCTGTATTTTTGTTTTAAAGAAACTTTAAGGTTCAATTTGATTGACATTGCCCCCTTAACCAGCAGTAGCTATAGTTTTCAGTGTTTCGTTACTGAAAAATAATTTAGGTAACCTGAAGTGGTTAGTAAATTGTGTGACCTAAACTAATTCTACGTCCAGAGAAAGCCTCTTTCAAGGTTTGAATCCTGTTACTTTAAGGATTCTTGGACAGCCAAATTGCAGAGTTGGTTAGTAACATTCTTAACTACAAATTGTTATTCTTTCTGGAAGTTAAATTTGAGCCCTGGAACTTACTTTTAAGCTGCACCCCAAAACTGGAAAGAAATGTATTTCTCTTGTAATGGACAAGGAATGCAATGAATTGGTAGTGCAAAGAGAAATAAGTTCCTATGTGGACGAGAGGGCCTGGAGAGGCAGTGTTATGATAATTAGGGTTATATAAACTGTCAAGAGACAGAGTCAGTTCATTGTGGTTCTGGCTCACAAACAGTTCAGTGTTTAATTTTATGACAATTTACTATATAAATAAATAGGCAAGTCCAGTTATATATTTAAGTGTATTTATTCATCCCAGATGTATTTCAAATCAGTTATACATGTACATGCATAATACACGCCTTTCATAAGTTTTACTTCCGGTTACGAAAACGAGGCTCCAGGTGGTTTGAAATCCAAGATGGCGGAGAACTGCACAGTGTCAGCTAGAAAGTACCTCCGAAAATACTCCCAAAAGTATGTTATTCAGTAAATCATACCTGTGTTTGGTTTTACAATCACTGTATTTATGGCCATGTGTAGTCTGCATTATTTTAGTATATTGTTTAGCGCACAGAAAAGTACTTTTCTACTTGATCAAGTCATCAGTCATTTCCGAACAATGTACACCCGACAGGTTGCAAATCTAAAAAAACGTTTGCAGCTTACAGAGGACGATATTAATTATTTCAGGGGCATCTTTCCGTCGAAGATATCTAAGCTAACTTAAAGGAGTCGGAAATATCTTCTGCCTAAAGTAAATTAGTATTGTGGTCTAAAATTGAGGCAAAGTGATTTATGAGGTGCAAAGCAAATTTTAGTTTATTTCTGATAGGCTGTTTAATAAGCTCATGTCGTGATATCTAATCTCTTTTGCTATTTAATACAGCAAGTGAAGTGCTATCGATGGGAAATGTAACTACTGTTCACCTAACAGAAAACAAACATTGGAAAAAGCTGGAGTCAACTGATAAGATGCAGGCAACGAGTACCGAAACAGCAGCCATTATACTGGATAACCATCCAGACATAGTTCCAGTTAGAATATGGTTTATCCGTTCATAGTTCCCCAAAGCCGGTTTCACTTAAATTTTGTACAGAACTTTCACATTAATAAAGAATGATAGCACATTTTTCTTCCCCTATCCCTACCCATTATATGGTAAATTCTATTTTTTTATACCCTTTTTTTCACATTGTATACAATTCATACCCTACCCTTCAATGTATATTCCCTGACTTTGTATTATATACTTACATTATTGTGTAACAGCATACGGTATTGATTTTATTATTCATATACCATTAAAATAAGTTTATTTGTAGTTAGAATATATCTAGCAGAGGCGTTTGGACACTGCTTGGGCTTTTTGAATGGAATTCAAATTTCTAACACTACCATTTAGTACAGAATATTCTTTTGTGCAATTATTGATAATTTGATAATTATATATAATGAAAAGCTTAGCACAAACCGATTGTAATTAGTAGTGGTTCCTATTTCCCTATCCCTGCATGCTCTGTGTGGTATATTAGCTCACCCTATCTAGGGTTTTAGCCAGTCAAATAAGGGGAGATGGGGCAGGGGTGCCAATGCCCTCCTTTCCCCAAGCAACTTCCCCCACTCCCTTCACTCTCATATCATCAGGCCACCACATTGTTATATCAGTTATTGTTTATTTAGCAGCTCTCACTACTCATAATTTTCCTTTTTTTTTTTAGTGTTTTTGTCATTTCTGATTTTGCTTCACCTTACCCCAAACCTTCTGGGCTAAAACCCTGCTATCCATACACACATTATCACTCATCTTATGATTCCCCCAATTTCATGTGGACTAATTTTAATATCACCTTCAACCACCACTTAGTTAACACCTATTTTACCAATTAATAGTTTTAATATGTTTGTTACAATTTATTTAGTACTTAATGTTTCCTATTTTTATTGACCTGAATTGCTTGTATAGCCACTGTTTATAAGTGGTATTCCCTTCCCATATTACTGCTAGCCTCAATTAAACATTTATTTCAGTAAATGATATTTCTCCCTTCTCTCAAACATTATAAAAATCATACTAGACCTGAAATATTTTAGAAGATGAGAATCCTGTGTAGAAACTAATAAAAAAATTTATTTCCTTGAAGAAGAAAAACGAGCAGGTTTTTCAATAGCGGACAGCTGAATCTGTATTTTCATCGTTTGACTGATGCCCATTGATTGAATATCATCAACAGTCTTTTCTTCATTCTGGTAGCTGTAGCTATCATTGTTTCCAAGAGCTAGAATTATGCTTGAAGATTTCTCTTCTCTTAGGTACATTGACACCAAGGGAACATATTTTTCCGGGAATGTCTGTGCCTAATACGACGCCTGATGCCCGCATACTTCAAATATCACTTTTCTGGGTGCTTCTTGGTGAAGCAGATTCATTGTTTGATTCATGTTTCTGGGGATAGGGTTCTTTGTATTTCAGGGTATTGTTTTGCTTTAGAAGACAATAGTTTTCTTTGTGTTACATATGTGATGATCTGTAACACCAAGAAACCCCCACTTCCCTCAAAGTTATACGTTAACTGAACAACCATATTTCAAGCAACCGTATCAGCCATACACTTTCTCAGTTTTGGGTCGGCTTACACTACAAATCACATCTCAAGAGTTATTCCAGTACATAGTGTACACAGCAATGCAGTATTTCATACGGCGTGTGCTTTTTGTGGTACTGATCTGTGGAGATTTTCAACAAAACTTAATAGTTTAAAAGTTTCATCCGCGCTCTTTCGCGGTATTTTGCCCAAAACGTGGACGTTTTTCATGCAAATCATCAGTTAATATACGGTAGACTATACATGAACATAAATACAGTGATTCTGAAGCCAAATTCAGGTACGATCTACTAAATAACACACTTTTCGAGTTCTTTTCGGAGGTACTTTCTGGCTGAGACTGAGCAGTTGTCCGCCATCTTGGATTTCAAACCACCTGGAGCCTCGTCTTCGTGACCGGAAGTAAAACTTATGAAAGGCGTGTATTATATTACTTATTATGGATGTTAGGGGCTTGGTCCCTTACATAAGTACTTTAAGTAAGTACTTAAGTCAAGTGTGTAACTATGGATATGATGGTGGTAATAATAATAATGGTGGGGGTTGTGGGCCTGGACCCGTCACCGCAAAGTGTTGCTGTGGTATATTTCAGGGACTCGAGGGAACTACATGTACAGGAATAATAAAACTTTTGTTTGAGTTCATAAATACTTGTATTTGAACCAAAAATGCTTGAAATACATGTAGATTGTTGTTATTCCAAGTGCTGTTGGCAGCATTTGCAATAATTATGGTTACATCTTTCTTTGCCATAATTCAACTTGTACTATTTTTTCCAACTTCCTATTGTTAAATTGTTGTTTGTTACTGTAGGGAGAAGTTTGAGAAGCCTTTATGGGAGACACCCACTCCTGCTGAGTACAAACTGAAGGACTCTGACATCAATCAGTTTGTAGAGAGCCTCAAGCCTGCTGTCATGCTAGCCATCTTCAATAAGTATGGCAGTTTTGATGCAGCTAATGCACTGCAGCATTTAGCAATGATGAAACCAGACATTGTGCTGCCTACACTCCTAGATAAGTGAGTACAGACCTGTGTACATGTACTTGATAAACATGGCTGTACAGGTGAACTTAGTGGAGTAAAATTTAGTAAATTGTGTCTCTTAAAAATACCATAAGTGCTACTTTTGCAGATGGCAAGAGGGAGATTATTCCAAAGGACTGGTCCACTATTAGATTAAAATATTAGTCCTTAAAATGCTTCTTCACTAAAATATATTATTTTGGAATTACAAAGGATTTAGTTAAAATCTTTAAAATTAACACACTTTGAGATATTAAAGTCATAAGAACGATCTAATCACTTCAACAAAGAAACAAGCATAAAATATATCTCCTGTTTTGTAAAGACACAAGTTCCAGTCTGTGAAGATTCTTAGGGTAATCTTCGCTGTATGGTCTTCAATATAAATCTTCAATAACTTCTCGAACTGTACCTTAGAGTTTTCTGTGAATTCCAGTTTGTTGTCTTGTCTATGTCATATAACTTTGTGACCATTGTATCAATGAATCCATTTACTAATTACATTGTCAGGTTGTACATTGCTTTGGACACCTTGATAGAGCCTCACCAGTTGACGGCAACTCTCAACTGTGTGACATCAGTAGCTAGAGCACTCGTGAAACCTGATGGATCTTTCCCAGCTGGTAAAAGTCATGTCCTACCACTCCTACAAATGATCCTGCCTGGTATTGATCCTAATGACTTTAGGAAAGCTATGGTAAGTTGTGAATAAGACAATAAGAAGAATTATAATATTATGGTTAGTTCCAACTTAACAGAAATTGAATTTAAGGACGGTGCCTACTAATTACAAACCAATTTGTTTTCTAAAAATATATATGGATTGTTTGAACCACCTATTAAGGAGCTTTTGAAATCAGAATTTTTTTTATGGGGTACCCATATGTTTAAGAGAGATAATTAAGGATGAAAATCGAAAAAAGTGCTGATTCAGCATTTTTCTTTGTCCGACAAACCATTTTTTAATTCGATTAAGATTTTGGGTTATTTGGCAAAATATTAGGGCAAAAAACGTTAGACATAGCGTTCTTCACAAAGGATGCCAATCAAACCATTTATCTTACGATAACTATCATTCTTTATACAAATTTTGCTTTGTGAGCCTCATTAGTGACCATGAACAGCCATAATTTTTTTGCTGAAATGGACATCAAGTTTCAATTTTATAAAGACAAAAACTATATGTAAACGTTGTTTAGCTTCTATATTATAGATTACAAAAAGAAAAAATAGGGGTATCCACGCGTTTTAAAACGTTATGGGGATGGTAGACCTCTTTATCGCTAATTTTATTTTCAAAAATTGACATTTTTTACCAAGCCCTCCCTATTAAGTCTGAAAATTGGTTTCTTTTATTGCATTCTGGGAGATTTTCAAGATGGCTTTGGGGAAAAGAGTCAGTTCCATCTTTCAACTTTCTTCATTGAAAATCAAACCTGTTGCTGCTTCCTTTGTGCTCAAACCCCATACAGTCCTACCTTCTTCATTCCTCTTTGGATTTCCAAGAGGTTTACCCGTTTTCACAAAGCTTATTTGACCATATTCACACATTGTTTATACTGCCGAGTCCATGTTTTGGAGAAACTGACGAAACTCGAAAGCATCGACAGGCCTAAAGCAAAGGCGCTGGGCGAAAAGACAGCAGCGATTCATGGCAGTCCAAACAACCTTCATTCAATTGGTCGAGTAAATCTCCTAAATCTACGATTCTTCGAGCATCTCGAGCTCCCCACGATAAATCTTCACTAAGAGTTAAGATGGTCTGCACTTTTAATACCATTTCAGCTGAAAATTGTCTTTCGTGGCCGTGTAGTGGAATTTAAAGATTTCCCAAATCGTTCATTTCTCAAGCATATCTTTCGACCGTATTTTAAAATCCTTCATCTTTCTGTCTGTCAAATTACACATTCAATTAACACTTTTTCAAAATAGTTCTACAAATAGCCAAGATGCGCAGAACGGCGTGCGCGCTGACATTAGTAGGCACCATCCTTAATCCATCTGACTGTCCCAGTCAAGGTACCAGTATTATGATGATTATAATTATTATGTCAAAAACTTTGAAAGAAAAGAAATGGTGTAGATGAAATTCGAACTAAAAATAATCAAGACACTGGTAAGAGATCTGGTAAGGTCTGGACTTCTTGCCAGCTGAGCTTGCAAAAGAGGCAAGAAAAATGGTTCTCTTACACTGAGTAGGGGTCTGTGGAGAGCTTTGCATGCTATGAGTCACGTGACTCATTTGAAAATAATCTGTTTTCTTGCCATTGAGCAGCAGAAAGCCCACCCATCCAGCCCCCTGCCAGTACAGCACATATACCATTCAGTATTATTGTTGGTTTATTAGGCTTGGCATCTTACCAGGTTACAGTGGGTTATAAATGCAATAACCTATTTGTGGTGTTGAAATATACCCTGATAGTTCGTCTGTGGACATTATCTGATCCGAGAAAAGAACAGTTCCTGAGAGCAAAGCTCGAGGGAACTGTCAGCTTGGAAGATTCAGATAATGATTAATGTCCAAGAAAAATTTCACGGCATATTTCAATGCCACAATGTACATACATGTAGGTTATTATTGTTATCTTAATTTCCTTCAATTTGTTTCTTTGATGTGTGCTTATACACCCACAGTGGGTATATTCACTGATATTTCCCACTGGCGGAGAGAAAATATTGGGTCATGTGATGCATTCAACCAATCACGCGCAAGAGAAAATATTTTGATGGGTTACATGTATAGGGTTCTATAAGGTTATATACAGTGTATACTATGCACATAGTGGTGCTAGATTTGATATTAAAATGCTGACACTATTGTTGCTAGTTCTATTAGTTGATTTTAGTTAACATACTAATTTTATTTTCTCAAAATTACAAGTACCGTAACAACTTGAATTGGTGCCCAGGGCACTAATTATTTTTTGGATCTAAAGAGGGTGTACTTATTGGAGACAGGGCACATATTTCTTTTTTCTAATAAGAAGTGAGACTGGATAATATTATAAGGAGAACACTGCAGAGAAGAAGCATTAACCTTGATATAATTGCTCTCATGAAAATTGCTGTAATGAGACCAGTTTCTATTTGGTGTGGGAAATAAAACATGATAAACTACAGCTGTTGTTTATATAGAGGATATTACACGGTGGTGTAAAGATATGAAGTTTATCCTCGACAGTCGAAAACATTTCACGAGTGAGTGCAGCGAACAAGTGAAATGTTTTGGACTCGAGGATAAACTTAATAATTATCTTCAAACTACTGTGTAATTTTCTTTTTATTATATGGACAATTAAACTGTTTAAGAACTCTTATCTATTCATTTTACTTACTGTCAGTTCAAACTTCTTCGTGGTCTTTCTAAGCTGTTCTGGAGAGTTTCATGGGGTTTTCTTGTCTCTTTGTTGCAGTCGAGAAAATCTTTAGAAAGAGTGTTAGATCATATTTAGCTTTTTGTGCTTGGAATATTCATTGTAATAAGCTCATTTAAGCTGTTTACATCTTCCTAGATGTGATTTTCACAAACCTGCCACTATCTTCTTAGTTCAAAGGTGGCAAACGTGATGTCATCAATATTTTCACTAGTGAGGATATGGAAAATAATCATGCTATTCACCCAGATGTACATGTACATGTAGTTTCATATGAGTTCTATGAGTGGTTCATTTCTCAGTAAAACACTATTGTCCATATAATAAATAACAAGTTTTCAGGGGCAGTTATTAGAATATGGGTGCTTATTGGAATATTAGGAGGCAGTAATTGTAATAGGGACACGTCTTTAATAAAAAGGTTCACAGGGGTGCTTATTTAAGAGAGGGGCACTTATTTAAGAGAGGGGCGCTTATTGGAAGAAGGGTGCTACATGTAAATCAAATCATTATGGTACATGTAGGATATCTACGTTTAAATCAAATCATTATGGTACATGTACACATACACAGTACAGTACCGCCGGGAATTATAGGGACATTTACCGCGGCTGTGCCGCATGCAATGCCTGCGGTTTTACCGCGAAAAACCGCGGTCATTTTTGCGGTGACCGCGGTCACTCCTGAGGTCGCCGCGGTCACTTTTGAGATCGCCGCGGTCACTTTTGAGATAGCTGCGGTCACTTTTGAGGTCGCCGCGGTAATCGTGCCGCGGTGGTCATGCCGCGGCGCTAACCGCGACCGCATGTAACATCTACATGTACATCTCATACATTTTACTTTGAAGCAGTTGGCTTCGTTAGAGCGTGAGCGTGAACGGCGGTCTTGAGTAAGAAAGACAACTTACGAAAGTTAACAAAAGATTGTTAGCGTGCCGTGTCTTACGAAATGCTTATTTTGAAGCAGTTGGCTTTGTTAGTTAATAACAACGCGAACGGCGGTCTCGAGTAAGAAAAACAACTTACGAAAATTAACAGAAGATTATTAACGAGCTGTGTGTTAAAAAATGCTTATTTTGAAGCAGTTGGTCTCGAGTAAGAAAGACAACTTACGAAAATTAACAGAAGATTGTTAGCATGCCGTGGCTTAAGAAATGCTTCAAAAGAAGCGGTTGGCTTCGTTACAGTATTGTGCAAAAGTCATGCAAACATATTTCGACGAATTTCGCTCTTTGTTCAGCGACATTTCGATGATTTGTCAAACGAAAATTCGGACCGAGTTATCGAAGTATCGTGATCCGAAACGTGTCTGTTGATTGCACAATTACGTATTTTAACCTTTCTTTCACTAGGATTAACAAATTCGAATTCATAACAAACAGTTTTACAAACGTACGGTAAGATGGTTTTGGTAAATATCCTGCGTGCCAGAGGCATCAAAAAGTCAAGATTCTTACTGCGCAGTATAATAAAAGTTCCTGTCAATCGTGAACTGTCAGCCAGACGCGTGTCTCATTTCTGACACAAATACCGCGGGGAAAGTAATTTCCATTTACGCGAATTGACTGATCTGATTCGATGCATTAAAGCTCTTAATTCAAAAGGAATTGCACTTTCCGAGTAGAAGTTTTCTGGTAAGAGTATAGAAGTTTTTGTACGTCTTTCAATATGACAAACGTTGCTTCAAAACTCTGTCGATGTTCTGTAAAAACATCAGACTGACACGTTCACGCCTGACTGATTGCACGTGGAAATTCAGACTCCAAGAAGAGTTGAGAATTTAATATGCAAACATTAACAATTATTTCTGCCGAAACCTTTTGATACTAGTAACAAGACAAGGATCTGCCGTAAATGTAAAACTACACTGAACCAAAAGTGTATTTGGTGTTATGCTTCGTTGGTTAATAAGAACGCCAACGGTGGTCTCGAGTAAGAAAGACAACTTACGAAAGTTAACAGAAGATTGTTAGCGGGCCCGGTCTCAAGAAATGCTTATTTTGAAGCAGTTTGCTTCGTTAGTTAATAAGAACGCGAACGGCGGTCTCGAGTAAGAAAAACAACTTACGAAAGTTAGCAGAAGATTGTTAGCGGGTCGTCTCTCAAGAAATGCTTATTTTGAAGCAGTTGGTTTCGTTAGTTAATAAGAACGCGAACGGCGGTCTCAAGTAAGAAAGACAACTTACGAAAGTTAACATAAGCTGTTTGTCATCTATCACATTCAAAGCTTTCAAGTACGAAGACTGCTAACAATGTACATGTATGTCCATTGCGGCACCGCGGCAAGCACCTCGGTTTATCACCTCAGTTTGCAACTGCGGCGTCCTCAAAAACTATCGCGGTCATTTGTGCGGTGACCGCGGTCATTTGTGCGGTGACCGTGGTCATTTGTGCGGTGACCGCGGTCATTTGTGCGGTGAGCGCGGCGCCGTACTGCGGCTCCGCGTCTGGTGCACGAGGTTTTTCCGCCGTCGGATGTCCCTATAATTCCCGGCGGTACTGTAGGTGACTATAGAAATAGTATTATTGTTGAATGTGCTTGCATAAAATTATTTTCATCACTCACAGGCAACATTTACCTTCATCTCCACTATTGTCTGTCTGGTTCCCGTGGTTGACTGTTCAGAGGCTGTTGGTGTTGTAGAGATGACTGAGGTAACAGACAACTGTCTACTCTATCCCCTACTCTCTCCCCTACTCTATCCCCTAGTCTCTCCCCTACTCTCTTCCCTACTCTCTCCCCTACTCTCTCCCCTACTCTCTCCCCTACTCTCTCCCCTACTCTCTCCCCTACTCTCTCCCCTACTCTCTCCCCTACTCTCTCCCCTACTCTCTCCCCTACTCTCTCCCCTACTCTCTTCCCTACTCTCTCCCCTACTCTCTCCCCTACTCTCTCCCCTACTCTCTCCCCTACTCTCTCCCCTACTCTCTCCCCTACTCTCTCCCCTACTCTCTCCCCTACTCTCTCCCCTACTCTCTCCCCTACTCTCTCCCCTACTCTCTCCCCTACTCTCTCCCCTACTCTCTCCCCTACTCTCTCCCCTACTCTCTCCCCTACTCTCTCCCCTACTCTCTCCCCTACTCTCTCCCCTACTCTCTCCCCTACTCTCTTCCCTACTCTCTCCCCTACTCTCTCCCCTACTCTCTCCCCTACTCTCTCCCCTACTCTCTCCCCTACTCTCTCCCCTACTCTCTCCCCTACTCTCTCCCCTACTCTCTCCCCGACTCTCTCTCCCCGACTCTCTCTCCCCTACTCTCTCTCCCCTACTCTCTCTCCCCTACTCTCTCCCCTACTCTCTCCCCTACTCTCTCCCCTACTCTCTCCCCTACTCTCTCCCCTACTCTCTCCCCTACTCTCTCCCCTACTCTCTCCCCTACTCTCTCCCCTACTCTCTCCCCTACTCTCTTCCCTACTCTCTTCCCTACTCTCTCCCCTACTCTCTCCCCTACTCTCTCCCCTACTCTCTCTCCCCTACTCTCTCTCCCCTACTCTCTCTCCCCTACTCTCTCTCCCCTACTCTCTCTCCCCTACTCTCTCCCCTACTCTCTCCCCTACTCTCTCCCCTACTCTCTCCCCTACTCTCTCCCCTACTCTCTTTAAAGTGGCCTAACCCCATTTTAGTTTTATTTCTTTTCAAAGTCTAGCTGAAAGTTATTTGTTTTACACTCACACAGTTTGGGCTCTTCGTCAAGTGACGTAAATCAGGCAAAAACCATTGTTCACTTATTCTAGCACTTAATTTGTTGTAGTTTCTCAGTTGTGGATTCCTTAGTAGAGACCTTACTCAACAAGTATGGCAACAGCAGTGACGATGGGAGGTACAAAAGTATTTTCTCCAGAATTGTGGTGTTTACAAGTTGCTTTATTCGCTTTTAATTACATTCACATCGAGATCTTCGAAAAATATGATAATAAGCATAAAGTTTTGTTCATGCCGTTTGTGTTCTCTTGTGGACATATGAGGATTAATGGGTTAGGGGCACTTTAAAGTGTATTGACATTGAGCTGATTTTTTAAATTACTGTACACTGACCTCAATAAAGCATGAGCCAGCTAATAATAAAACAATGCATGTGTCTTGTAGGAAGAAAAGGAGCTGTGTCTTGCTACCAGTCAGTTTGAGGATTTTGTGGTTCAGTTTATGGATAGGTGAGAATACTCTTTGGAACTTCTAAATAAAGCTTTTGTCGTCTGCTTGGTAATTCAGTGTTCATTCTAGGGTACGATTTTGCAATATTCTTGCACTTGTACAACTCATTATCGCTAACGTTCAACATGAATACAACACTTTTGGCTTTCAGCATTATTCAGATGCTGCATGACACTAAAACATCCCTTTTTGAGATAGAAATCTCACAAAATGTTGAGAAGCAATGAGAGAAATGACCCACCTTGCTTTGTTTCTAGAATGAACACTGTTGTCTATAAATAAGGGAAGGATCATCTTTTTGAAGTTTTATTCCCCAAAGAATTGTTTACGTTGTGAAGGGAACCTTTTTTAAGCAGATAAAGATGGTATCCATGGATACTTCCATATCCAGTGTTGTTGCCAGACGGGCAAATGGGGGATGGGAGCCAGTGCCCCCTTTCCCAAGGAACACCCCTTCCCCCATCAGGTCTCATACAAGTCCCCATTAAATTTAGCGTCACACACATGGGTTACAAATTTTATGTAAATCCTGTCTATATTTTCTGACTGCCTGACCTTACCCCTAAATATTTTCCCCATTTATGATTTTGCCTGAGTTAATCCTAAACCCTGGTGACCACCCTGCTATCCAAATATTGACACATTATTGTAACATCATAATTATTTCTAAACATGTTTGAACAAAGTACAACTGCAACTTAAAAATAACACCAACTTTTAACTGTCTTTTAATTTGTCATTGCAGAAAAGTAATTCACATGCATGCATACATGTATGTAGTTTCAAATTAAAGTGTAACTTCAACACTGTTATTCAAAAGTAGTTTCTATCCCTCCTAGCAGATCACTTCATTTGGCCCATGAGATTATACTGTACACAGAGGGACTTATGTCGCATTAAAGAAATATTTTAGTGAAAAAATTAATGTGTTCTATACAGTGAAGGCCCTATAGACCTTAGAGCTTATTCAGTAATGGCAATTTTTCTTTGAATGAGGTATTGTGCAGTATACCAGTATTGAATGATGTATTAAGTTAGTGAGTAAATGTCTGCCAAGATAAGTAATACTGTGAAGTTCGAGTGTGATAGTATGAAATGGTACTAAGTTATTGAGATGTCAATTTGTCAATTTTCACGTGGTGAGAGCCAGAGAGGTCTGACTAACCATGTTTTCATGATCATCATGGCAAGTATATAGTTTATGCAGGGCCCGTCTGGATACCAGCCTTGTTGCTGAATGGGCCACCCTGCCTAAATAAAGTTATACATGTATATCTAGTATGTAAAATCAATCAAGACTGTTTCCTTGCTGAACAGCTCATGTTACTTTGTACAGGTGCTTTGTGATGATTGAGAACTCATCCCTTGACCAGATCTCGGAAATTGACAGCTCTGCATTTAAGTCTGACCAGCGGCAAAGTCAGGAGGGTGTGATGGGAATGGGTGTGGCATCTACCTTTCACACCATCCTTATGCAGAGTTCACCCAAGATCTTCCAGGTGTGTTTAAATGAGAGAATTGCATTCATGTCTGGCCTAAATATGTGATAAGTAGTTAATTAATTTAGATAGATACATACATTTGTACATGTACATATGTAGATAGATAGATTGATAGATAGATAGATACATGTAGATCATTTATCATATACCCCATTTATCATTTATCATATACTCCATACATGTACTAATAAACTGATTCGATAAAATGCTATGATACTAATGATTAATTTAACCCTTATGGAAAATTAAAATATGTAATAACAGTTAAAAGCAGTAAATGCTAATTCAAAACATGTGTCTATTGAGTGAAAGTACTAACGTAAATAATGTGAGTTTTAGAGTTAATGAAAGTGTTCTGGAATCTGTTTGTTTTACAAAGCGGAAGTGTGAAGGACCTCTTGTACCATAGTGTAACAGTCGGATTACTAAGGTTATGTGGTAACAGATGATTTAAATTACCATTAGGATTGGATATTATTTTATGAAAAAGAGTATGACATAGTTCAGATGAGAAAGGCTAGTAAGGATAAACAATGCAAGAGCCTGTTCGTAAGGTAAGTTGTATAGCCATAAAGAATACGCATTGCCCTCTTGTATGCATTCTAAGGTAAAACTGAGGACTTCTGGTAAACTGTAATGAAATACTTGAAAGGCATTAAGTAAATAGATTGTATACAAGCAGTATAGAATGTAATTAGGTCCTTAGCTGGAACGTTTGCACGTTTTAATCGTGTTAAGAAATAAAGTCTACTGGAAGCTTTCTTTATATTGTAATCAATGTGAGAGTTCCATTTTATATCGTTCTGCATTATTACAGCAAGGATCTTAACAGTACAGAGTTGACCAAGGAGTTGTTAATAATGATATACATGTACATTGTACATGTGCCATTATGGACTTAGGAGAGCATGAAAATGAAATACAGAGTTTTTTACATTTCTTTTGATGTTACATTGTAGTAGTTGAAATTTACTGGTCTTGGACCACTCCTGTATTTCATTATGATTTCATTATGGGTGGCTGTACAATAGTTGTGGGATATTGAATAGAAACTATCAGTATTCTTATTGGTGTTTTCTAGGTTGCTCTTGACAAGTTATTCACCTTCTGTTCTAACAAAGTCTTGGAGACCAAAATTGCTGGCAAGATAGCTGCTGACATGTGCAGAGCTGCTGCAAAGGTTTACGTTCACTTAATATTACTTTAATTTATTAATTTGTACAGAAAGAAGACTTAAAGCCAACTTAATGGATATTGATGACAGTACTTGTTGTATTCTTTCTGGGTATTTTTTAGGGTATCAGACAGTGCACTATACCTCAAATTCATATTTTTTTTAAACCATTCAATAGTAAGACACATTTGAGATTGTTCTTTAATTTGCAAAAACAAACTGGAAAGAATTGGTGGTTTCATCGTCCTATTTTATGGCTGCCATGTTGGTGTCCCAAAGAAGGACACCAAGATAGCAGCTGCATTAAACAATGTTACATAAATTGTTTTAATTGTCATACATTCATTGGCCCACAGCTGAGTTTGTAAATATTCTAATGTTCCAAAATTTGGGCAGTTCTACAAGAACCAAACTGTTTTTAGTTATTTAATTTCATCAATGCAAACCATTGTTGTGATTGAGGGTCATTGATACAAAACAATAAAGCTTACTTTCCCATCAAAATCATTGGGTTTCATCTCAAAACTCTTTGGATGCAACAATAACATGATTCCACACTTTTGTAAATTGTCAGTTCTGCATATTTGCTTATTACTTGGGCTGCCTGTGGGGTGTCGCAAAATTTCTGCGCAAGCGTTAAAGGTCAAGTTCACCACTAATCAGATTGCACTGTGCTGGTCACGTAACACTCAGCAGGTTAATTTATTTACATAATTTAATACAGTAAATCAAAATGGTCGACCCGCGAGGGCAAAAGCCTTCCAACAGGCTCAGGATATTTCAACTGGCGCTCTTGTTGACCATAAAAATACATGAACAACCAGGAGCCGTAATACATTCGATCAGCACTGTCTGGACAGATCCAATGTACATTTAGAAACGTAAGCGAAATACAATATCCAAACACGTTTGGATATCAACGGGTATCGAATTATAATCAAAGGTTAGATTTCATCAGGCGCGCTCAGATAAGAAAGTTCAAAGCTCTCAGACTAGGCGAGACAAGGAGATATCGCTTTCAATGAGTCATTGTCAGAAATATATTCCATCGTGGGCAATTATGCAATACAACCTAAATTTGGGTCAGGTCTTGTACAGCTAAGGCATGTTTTACGACAGAATAACCAGAGTCTTTCTACTGGATTGAGAGCTCGAGACATTATACATGTCTGCTAATATGGGGAAAACTGAAACAAAAAATGAACTTTGACGGCAGAAACCCTCATTGAGCCAAGCGGAATATTTACATGATCCGCTAACATTTTTACAAATGTTACATGTAAGCAGATGTTTTCAGTTTATGCCAACTGAAATGCTGTGCTTGTTTTCTGGTTATGGCTCAGTGGGGCAACTACACGAACAAGAAGCATGAACTGCCAGCAAAGAGAGAGGAAAAAGTACTTGAAATGCACAGCGCTAGCTGAAGTAGGGAATATATATAATATCTGAGACGTTAAATTACGTTACTGTGAAGAGGATCAAAATTCAAGTTTTGTAGCTTGAGACTGTCTTCTGCCGTGATTCGTGAGAGAAATTGGAAAAGATCTAGCTGTTTCATTCAGACACTGGCAAATTTATTGAAAGCTACGGGCTTACTTTATGAGATTATTATTCATTGTGGAATGAAAGGAAACAGGTTACCTGAAAGTTAAGTTTGAGGTAGGCTTCGACTTTCATTCTGATTCAGTGCATATGTGCACGAAGGTGGGATGCTGTCAACAACACTACCAAAAGATCCAAAACGAAAGATTCAGTTACGTTAGTACTGTAAGTAAACTCTTTTTGATTTGAATAAATTTCCTCTCAGTTTGTCTGTTAATGTACTTTTTCTTCTAATTATCACTTTATTTAACATCTCTGTGATTTAGAGTATGCGTATACCTCAGAATAAATTATTTGAAAGGTCAACTGAACTCTTGTGTCGATAAGCGCAAATGTTTTTGTAAAACAGTCTGTGAATTTGAGAAGCGGACTTAGAAGAGCTTTCTCATTAGGAATTACAATTTTTTTCTTGCTATGAAATTTATGTTTCATTTCACATTTATTCATACAGTTTTAGCCGGACATTTCCCCGAGTTTTTGATCTATTTTCAATCAAATTCAAAGTCTGAATATGTCATTGTATTGCATTTATACACTTGAATTGCCAGTATTCTGTTGTTCAAATCCTGCGTTATCATAGTCATGTCATAAAAGCAATTAATAGACCAGACGTTTTTATGACGTTATCACTGGCGAATTAAAGCACAACTTGCTACTAAGAGGATTTCAAATGAAAGTGTATTTCATCTTCAATCTCATGTGGCCCGAGTGAAAGCCCAGATGGGCTCTTGTTTTAAGCTTGCTTTTCCAAGATGTTCCCTTCGTACTTTTGGGTAAACATATCTGCCACTGGTTGTGTGTTTTCCAGATAGTTTTATGGTAAAAGCTACCATACATGGAATAGGTTTGTAATACCCACATGTGTGTATTACAAATTACGCTGAAATACCACTGCTCTCAACCAATCAAATGACAGAAATGTCTTTGATTTTGAGTATTACACTTGACATTAGTATAATTATATTCATTGTGAAATCACTGTGTTTCCTGCAATTTGATTGGTTGAAAGCAGCAATAATTTTAGGCTAAACCACATCATTTTGTATCTGTTATTGCATCTTTTGTTGAACCAATCAAAAAGCAGAATTTAAAAAAATCACAGTGGTAGGGATTGCATGACCACTTGTGCACGCTCCTAGATTTCAATTTCCCTCTTAGTCAAAGCTCTACCCGCTTGACTTTTCTAGTTTGTCGTTGTAAAAAACTAATTTACAGACATTTATCGTTTGTTAAGATTTCAAAATGAATATATTAATTAAGTGGTAATAGAACTTTGTGTCATGCAATTTTGGTCTGAAATCATACTCTTGATTACAAATTGCACTCTCGCTTCATGGTCGTGCTATTTTGTAATCACTCGTATGATTTCAGACCAAATTTCACTATTACCATTATTAACCAAACAGTGCAATTTGGATTAATTTCACTCCTCATCCAATCAGAACATTTTGTTGAGTATATAATTATTTGTAGTAATACAATGTTAGTACATTGTAGCTGTTGATTTACCAGTATCTTATAATTTTGTTCTCTGTTCTAGACAAGAGCTGAAATTACCCTGAAGAAGTTTCTTCCTCATTGCATCTCTATAATAGAGAGGATCACGTCTGGTAAGCATTGGCAAAAGACATTTCTTTTTAATAGTTATAATAAAAAATAATAATTATCTTTTCTTTGACGCAATATGAATTAACCATTTTATATATAATATCGTTATATAATATTAGAAGCAAAATGTTGTATAAGTAATTCATTGAACATAGATGGTTTAAACTGAAAGTCTAACAAGATGTCAATAGGTTTTCTACCTTTTGAACGTTCTAGGATATAAAATATACAATAATAACCACACATAATACTATCCATGTCTTGTATCTGTGAGCTATTATACTCTATTTGTTTGTATAGTATTTATATAGCGCTAAAACTATAAATATTCTAAAGCGCTGTTAAAATCGTTAATATATAGTGATATATATATATATATATATGATCAATACTAAAAAAATACTAATTATGGTAAATACTATAATAAAATAACTATAAAATACTAACAAAATTCTCAAATAAAGTAATAAATTACTATACTAATACTACTGCAGAAGGTAAAACTTGTAAGAATGTATAAATCAAAAACGACCAATAGTTAAAGCAGCTATGGAAGCGACACTATGTAATATAAGCATTCTTGAAGTATGTCTTAAGGCGACTTTTAAAACAATCTATACTACAATGTAGATGCGCTGTGGATCTGCTGTGGGAGGGATTTCCATACGATGGGGCCGGCCCTAGCAATTCTTTTTTTTTTTACTTTAATATCCACTATATCATGTAATCAGTATTGTATGCCATAATAAGGGGGTTCTATTAAGAAATATATACATGTATCTTGTCTTACAGTGGAAGACATGAAAAATGATGAAGAGATTGATGACCAGTTGTTGTGGAATCTGCAAATACTGACAGAGGTTAGACTGCATGCTTCACACATATTTACATGTATTTGCCATTTCGTAAAAGAAAAAAGGACTGGACCAAGTATGCAAATAAAAAAAAAACCACCACAAGAAATTATTGTGCTGACTGAGCTTGAGGACATTTGGTTCAATATTAATGAGGTAGCGAGCTTTAAAAAATCACATGAATAAGAGCTCAGTTTAGTTTTAGGGGATGGCCATCCCCCGATCCATACTGAACTCTTAATATATGTGTTATTTTCTAAAGCTTGTATTCAGTTCTTACACATACTAATTACTCAAACTTTGGTAAACATACTAATTTCAATGTGATCTTTCATGTGTTTACAAAAATTAATGGGTAATTGCCACACATGTTCCAAAAAAAGAAATTGTTTTTTTTTCTTTCCAGAAAATGACTGTCATGCACATATAGCAATAATTACGTTTGTCCACCTAAGATTAGCTCAGTAGGAATCTCCTGGCAGTATATGTCACAGATATTTCCAAAGGTTCAAATTAAATCCAGCAGTAGTGAGAACCAAAGTTAAAAATACCATCAACAAAACAATCCTGCACTTTGCAGTAGACCTATTTAACATCTGCCAAGACATGTACATGTACTTGCAGTAATGTAGTGACAGCAATGTTTTTGGTCAGATCTCTACACCAACAACGTGCCATAAGTCATGATGGTGTATTTTCTTTAAAAAAGCAGCTGCTGTAGAAACCTTCAAATTTGTTTTTTTCTCTTTAGGTTGTTCGTTCAAATGGAATCAAGGTCCTTAAGTACAGAGAAGACCTCATTAAAGCTTTAAAGTCCACCATCCACCTCAAGAACAAACAAGGGGCCACCATGGCTGCCAAGGTAGACTTTGCTCTTGATGTGTCCTACATTTATTTGTCATTTCACAAGTAGTTAACATTTGTTATCAGATTCCTGAAATCAGTAATTTAATCAGCTGGGCTCAGTTGTTGGAAGCAAGAGTAAGTACTACCCAGGATTGAATCACTAACGATTACAATTACAGATTTAGCACTATCGTAGGGATAAAGTTACCCTTGCTTTGAACAAGAAGAACAATGAATTGCCTCTTTGAAACTTTTTGACATCATTGTTTGCAATTTGACTTATTAGCATATTTAGAAATTCACAAACAAATATTGTCACTGGAAAGAGCATAATTTATCAAAGTTTGTCATTCTGACGAGTTTGACAACTGTTTGAGAATAAGCTACATTGTACATACAAAAGTGGCATCATTATCTTTAAGACAGAAATAATCTATCAGTTCCTTTAAGAGTTCTATATGGAGTTATGTTTTTAGGCAGCAACAATCTCTAAATCATTTTATTGTATAGTTGGCAGTCTGTCATTTTCTATTTTATTATTAATATTTTAAGGTATTGTACAAAGTGTATATATACATATATAGTATAATAATATTTTAATGAAGTTGTGTATTTATCTCGTTTTTATCTTATATATAGTTTTGTAATTTAGCTTTTTATATAACTAGTTTGTTTTGTCAGTTATTGAGGGCCACAAGTTTGTTAGCTTTGCTACTTAGTGCTACCCTCTTTAAATAAAGACTTTATTATTATTATTAATATTATTTCCAAGTTGTGGGAATATGCATTAATATATGTACAATAATTTATTTTTACATTTGTAAGTTTGTGATTGGGTCCACAAGTGATGTATGTTTGTTTAAAGTGCACCTAACCCCTTTTGCGATTTTTATACATATGAATCTTTGAAAGGTTTTGAGTACTTATGCGAAGAAATTTTTGGCTTACAAAGAATACTTTAATATGTTCTAGGCTTGTTTGAAATGGTGAAAATGTTACCTTTCCTGACCCATGACCGCGTAAGTAAAGGCCTGGGTCAATTCTGGATCTTACGTCATCTAATTCATTTGACTTTGCAATAAGTTGAATAAATGTTTAGCATTTTGCCTAAAATAACTGTTTTCTTTACTAACAACTCGCAGACCGTATAAATTCTCAATATATTGATGTTGTTGTGATAGAAAGGCACCATGAAGAATAATGCATTAATGAGGTGATGTAAGATCCAGAATCGGACCAGGCTTTTTCTTACGCGGTCATGGGTCAGGAAGGGTCAAATTTTCACCATTTCAAACAAGCCTAGAACATAGAATATTCTCTGTAAGCCAAAATTTTCTTTGCAGAAGTACTGAAAACCTTTCAAAGTTTCAAATGTATAAAAATTGCAAAAGGGGTTAGGTGCACTTTAAGTCTTGTGTATTTAAACCTAAATACATTCGCTTATCTGTAGCTCCTTGAGAACCTTCTTCGTCCCTTGTCACACATCTACCCTCTGGAATGGAAAAGTGTTTTAGAGGACTTCAGTAAACCTGCCAGCGAACATCTCTTCATAAGAGTGAGTGATATTTTGCCACCCTCACGATATGTACATGTGTAACACCTCCCTAGACTGCAAACAGCCCTTTAGTTTGTCCGTGTTACTGTACACTTGTGCTGTAATTAGTAAGAATATTGCATAAATTATATAACATTTGGAACGTGAAAGATGTTGGATTACTTAAAGTTGTTGGCTGTTTTTTTCACTGGTTTCACTGTCATGTGAATCTCAGCACTTTGTGTTTCACTTTCCATGTTTAGCCTTTTTATTATCACAGTGAGCTCACTGTATGCTTTCAATGTCTCTTCCCATATCATTACTCAGCTTAGCCAAAAAGATTAGAAGAATAATGTTCTTATTTCTCTAGGGATGCTTGCATCAGAGAATCTGCTAGCCTATTCCATCTGCCAGTATTCTGTACCAGTATAAAATATTTTTTCAGTACAAAGCCACATGAAATAAACAGCAGCTGTAGATTTCTTCCAGTACAGTTTTGTTTTTATCAGTAAAACCGGCATATAGCAGAATCTCTGTTTCATTCAATGTAACTCTTACTGTTCGCAATTCCTTTTTGCAACACTGTAATTGGATATTTGAATGAAGGCAAATTTGTTTGTAATCAGTGGCAGCCCCTTACCTGATTACTGATGGTTGAACCTTCAAAGAAATTCTTATGATGTTATACTTGACTTTTTGGTTACAACCTTGTTATTATATGGAAACGAACAGTCGTTCCAACTCACTGTCAGTGTCCAATGATGTGATACGTTCCAGTGATGTATCGTAATTTCAGCACAGGTTTTCACTTGAAAATAATCATCTTTTACCAGGACTGGGGTAGGTCAGGTGACCTGTATAACCTGGATATCAAGTGGCACATCCCATCCAGAGAGGAGAAGCTCTTTGCTAAGGAGTTACTAGACACCTTTCTACAGCCTGTGATGAAGAGGATTGAGTGCTTCATGGCAGGCCAAGAGAGCCTTTGTAGAGAGGAGATACTGCAGTGTCTACGCATCATTCAGAGCAGTCTATCGGGAGGGGCCATGCTGCTACCTGACTGGGACAAACCTCCACTGCCAAACCTGTATGGACTGCGGTTTATATATATCTTTTACTCTAACTTGTATTTGATGGTTGTGAGGTTATCTGTCTCGTCTCAAAACAGCCGTCTTCTCCACTCCTTTCCAGGGCTCACTCCCATAGTAAAAACCCTAAGTGAGCCATGGTGACAAGCCAATCAGATGCCTGCTTTTAGGCTATCCTGTCTCTATCTTTTTGTAAAATGCAAGAAAGAAAATAAAGATTTCTGGCATATGCATTTTATAATTTACTAATTCTATTTTAATCATCAACAAATGAAACAGTAGATGTCATTTTCAATCTTCTCTCTAGAGGTCTTCAAACCATGGTACACAGAGGGCGATTCCACAACACCATTGCCATTGGACCAGGTGAGGCAGAGCTCTTTATTTCTGTGGGTATAGGGTAGGTTATGGAGTGTTTGTTTAAAAATCGTTTCACCAAGAATTCTTCGAAAGCATGCAATTGTTTTACTGCATACTTGCCCTGGGATTCTAACCTCTACCCTAAAATAGAGCACAAAGTGTCCACAGGCATTTCTAGATGTCTCATTTAAAGCAAGTTAATCTGCTTGAAATTAACTTAGCCTGCATCGCTAGCATTTTGGTGGGTTTTTCGAAGGTATGTCATACAGTTTGTCTTGCCCCATCCTCCTGCATTCTGATCTTCCAAAACCCCCTCCCCTCCCCCCCCCCCCCCTCCCTCCCAAAAACAACACAACAACAACAACAACAATGAAACACAGACTAGCATTAACTGAGAATCTCATCAAAGTTCTTAAATTTGCAGTCTGTTGATGAAAATCATTCTTCCTTCTAGGCCAATGAGATTACACGTAATTGGCAGTCCATATTTGTATTATAGAGCTTGTCAATCAATTGCTATGCTAATATTAGTTGCCTGTGATATGTACTGTACGTATGTAGTTAATTATTGTGTATTCTGAGAATTCAAAATGTTATAATGGCAGTTTCGGGGCTTATTTGGAAATTTGGCAGCTTGGTTGTTATATACCTCTTATGTGTAAATCAGTTGACAACCAAAGTCTACTTACCATGATTGCAGTTGCATCAACCTCTGCCATGCTTTCTTGTTACAGATGTGTCCATGGGAGAGAACAATTCACGAGAGAATATAGCGGTGCTTGTGCACAAACTTCTCGGTATGCAAATCTTAAGTAATAGATACAATGTGAGCAGATGAACTGTATGGGCAATGTAATTTCGGATGCGAATATTGTTTCTTACTTGAAACTATATAGTTATGATTATTTAACAATTTATGAAATTTTGATGGCAAACATAAAAGAGTTTGGCACTAGTTTACATCACAGACATGCACAGTGTGGTCTGTATGCATGAAGACAGGACTTTTACATTGATATTTTGCCCACTCATACTAAAACTAGCAGAATTAGTATTATGTAACTGAGGCTGTATGGGGATTTACAGACTGAGGTATCCAATGGATGTGACTCGAATGACCCATTTTGATTGGTTAGCAAAAGGGTTCTCAATGGCATATCATTTGTTTATTTTGTTTCATTTCTTGTTTTACAGACCACCTGATGTGTCATCATGAAGATGATACTAAGGCACTGCAGGTCATAGTCAAGGTATTGTTGCCTCCCTCTCCTAACGCAAGACAAAATCCTCAATTAGAGCTACTTTATGTTGAGGACCAGGGCTTCTCTTGGTTCGATATTGGTTGCCTTAATAATGGTATATTCCACTTTCAGACAGGAAAGGTCGAAATACTACCTTATTGTAACTAATTTTCGCGGTTACTTAATTTCGCGAAAAATTAGGCGGCAGATTTCACGAGACTTTATTTTCGCGATTTCGCAAAAAAGTTGAGTTAAAGGGAACTAAATTTCGCGAAAATGAAGATCCACATTTTAATTTTTTCACTGCTGTATGTTACATTTCAATTTAAAAATCGCCTACCCTTAACAAAACGAGACTAACATCATGATCGTTTATGACCAAAGTACAACTGTACGTCTTGTACACTCAAAAAAGATGCCTATTGATCAGGGGACATCATCGTTTCTCCGTTTGTTAAAGTTGATAAAAGGGTTTTACCGAAAGGCATTAAATTTCGCGTCGTTAATTTTCGCGGTATCTTTTATTCGCGAGACTTTAAGTTCGCGATTTTTTTTAAATCGCGAAAATCGCGAAATTTAAGTCCCGCAAAAATTAGTTACAATAAGGTATATCATAGTGTTAGTGTGTCATTCGTGGACAGGTAATTTTTCTGCATATTAATTAAACTAGCTTTTGCGTTTCTTAACTAAAGTGTAGCCCCTAATTTTCTCAATTTCTTATCGAGTGAGTGCTAAGTGCAAAACACAGCTTACTCAAACAAAGAGCAAGGCTGGGGCCTACTTCTACTCAGCCATAAACCTACCACAGGTAAATCCAAAACGCTCTTTAAAACAAAAAATATCAGACAAAAGAGGGTCAAAATTGTATCTGTTAACTAGCTACATATGTCAAACAGAGAAGATATTTCTTACTCTTTCTCTGTACTAATCTATGGACGTGTGTGCCATATTCTGTGACTAGATCTATGAATCGCTAATGCTTCATCTTGGTGGCCAGAGGGATGAATTTGACCTCAGATGGCGTAGTGCTGGTGCTGTTAAGAGAGCTATGGAGGACAAGGTAGGGTAACTTGGCCAGAAAAGCCCATTCTGATGAAAGGTTAAGATTGTTTTTGAATAAATCCACCCTTTCTTTTCACTTTATTTTTACCATGTACATTTAAACTTAATAATAAATGATGAAGCACAGCCAGGATGATCATTTCCCTCTGTCTGCTTTTGCTATATCGTGTCTGAGTACAAGTGTTAAGTACTGTTTAAAAATTCGAAGGATTTTGTGTCGTGGTTTACCTCGATAAAGTTCAAGACTTGGAAAGCGATGTGACTGACATGACGGCAGACTCTAAATTTTTGACTCCGGCTCAAAATATGTAAGTTTCATGCACGTTTTTATTATTTTACGGCTTTGAGTTTGGTTTAATAATAGGAACCAAACAGTGGCTCGGTAAACAAGTAATGGTAGTTGGATAACTTCATTTTAAAAATATTATCTGTGTATCTCGGTACTCTGCTGATATTAGTAAATTTAGTGCAAAATCTATTATCTACTAGGTACCTTGTGTTCCGTGTACTTTTTGCTATCTTTGGGTTTTTATCAGTGAATTCTTAATTAGGATGAAACTTTATATGAAATTTCATGTTCATTAGTATTCTTTATATAAAACGTTCATCCTAATTAGCAATTCAATGAGAAAGCTGAAACATCAATAGAAATTCCATTGTCTCAATCAATAACCCCGTTTCCCCCTGGGACAGAATTCAAATCCCTCCGCGGGCCTTTTAGAATGATGAAATTTTATCAGGTATAAAGGAGCATGCACGTGACTGATTTGCTTCATCCGATTGAACAAAATGCTCATTAATTATTCATGAGTTTTTGAATTAGTTTTCACAACTTCTACACTACTCACAGCCTGGTTCAGTTTACATGTTATTTAATCACCTTACTTCCGGCTACTTACAGTTTGATAACATTTTTGTCTTGTTTCAGCTCAGCGGAAAGAAAAAGCACGTACGAGCACTGCTTATTGAGAGGGTTCAACTGCAACATGAGGTATCTAAATTTGTGTTAAAGACCCTATATCGGCCGTTTATCCTTCTGGGAATACTAAAAACAATTATTATACTAAATTATATCGCAGTTGTTTTATGCTTTCAAGCTCTCAATTTTATATCATACGACAGTACCTGAAGCATGCAAAGCACAATGGTCGATAATAGGGTCTTTAAGGTAGAATATTATCGAAGGTTGAGTATGTATCCAATTTAAGAATATGCTGTAATGTTGATAGTAAAATATTGTGTGTTTTCAGATGCGCATCTTAGACAGGGTGTCTTCCCAGCTAACATCGCTTCACAAGATTCTGTTGGATGATCTGTTCAAGTTATCAACTAGTGAATACACTGAGGTGTGTTAGCAAATGTATTGAATAAAAATGCGATGGAATGGGATGTGATGTGTTGGGAAAGGATGGATTGGGTTGGCATGTGTGATGGAATAGGATGGCATGTGATGAATTGGGTTGGCGCATGTGATGGAATGGAATAGGATGGCATGTGTGAGTGACTAAATGAAATAGGATAAATGTTGAGAGATTTGTATTGTAACCCAAGCGAGTGACATCCAGTGGATAAATTTAATTGAGACTTATATGAGAATGAAGGGATTGGGGAGGGAGCAGTCAGATGGGGGAGGAGTGGCAGTTCCTTGGGGAATGGGGGGGGGGCAGTCCTTCCCCCCAATTTGACCCTCTGGTGATAACACTGTATGGAATAAGATGGTGGCTGTGATGAAATGGAATGGGATGGCATGTGTGATGGAATGGGATGTGGTGGAATGTGATGGGATAGTGTCTGTGATGGAATGGGATGTGAGAAAGGATGGGTTGGAATAATGTAGGGTGCGATGGGATGGCTTGTGTGATGGAATGGGATGGGATGGAATAGCATGTGGGATGGAATGGGATGGGATGGCTTGTGTAATGGAATGGGATGTGGTGGAATGAGATGGAATAGTGTCTGTTCTGGAATAAAAGAAATAAATGAATGCTACGCGTTGTAAAATGTCAATAAAGTTTATTATTATGGATGCTCCTGGTAATGGGCTCCTGCTGTTTTGGACACACAACACTCGACTCACAAGTTGATTTTTACAGAGAGGAAAACCATAGAACCTGGAGAAAAACCCTCGAATGGGATGTGGTGGGAAAGGATCGGTTGGGATAGCATGTGGGATAGAATGGAATGGAATAGTGTCTGTGATGGTGCATATGTTCCCAGACACCCACTGGTGTTTTCGTTTCATTTACCACAATGTTGATACTTTCAGGTTCAAGAGATCTTCTTAAACCCATGGCCCTAGTTTGTCATCTTAATGCTGCTAAGGAATTAAAGCACCACCCAGATCGCCCCAAAAGTTGACTACATGTATGTGTTAAATGGCTTTTTTTATTTACATCTCCATATTCACATTCAGATGTAACTGATGCCTGTTTATGCGATGAAGTGGTTCGTGACAGAGTCATAAAACAGGCTAGAAAGAACAAACCATCTGCATATTCACACCCAGATGTACCTGATGCCTATTTAGGCAATGAAGTGGTCTGTGACACAGTCGTAGGCCCCTTTAGAAACCGTCCCTTCCAAACCTACAAGTTAGCAGTTTTTATGTCATTCACAAGAAAGGGCTGCCTGGCAATGGTGCTTAATTGTAGAACTATATTTGCCGCACTGGTTCATTATCAATGATGGCATAGACTCTGATCAGATCTCCCTGCAGTACATTAGGATTGATTATGTAATTGGAATTGTGGCATGGCAGAACCTTTCTCCAATGCATGAGTTTAAACGTGATCTTGCTTGGGGGCTGGAATTCTTGGTGCAGTGGAATGGCATCAGCTTCTTTCTGATTACAGGCCTTGTGCCAGTGGCAGAATTTTATGTGGCACCATAACTGAGAGAACCCGAGGCATCTGATGCCATGCTGGGTCAGGATGGTTCGATGGGCGGTGGAACGAGAGTAAACTTGGTGTTTCCATTGCATATAAGGAACTTTTTCCAGTGGTCATTGGCTGCCCCTGTGTGGGTTCATCTTTGGCAATGGAAACTTGTTTTGTTCAGAGTGGACTATGAGGCCATTGTTCACATACTAAATTCTGAAACATCCGTGGATAAAAATATGTACCCGTAGTATCTTGCATTCTGTATAGTTGTGGGATGGGAGAGATAGGACCACAAGGATTTTTATTGATTTATTTCAAGATTCGCCCAAAGGGCAGGTGTTATATAATAGGACACGAGGTCCCCTACTAGATACAGAACACCGCAAAAAGGTTTGAGTCAGGTTGTGTTTATTTGGCTTCCACTTTATTACATTTTGGCAATGAGGATGGCCAAGATAGGAACTTTAAGCGAGTTTCGCGAAGCAGAAGAGGAATGGAGTTCACATACAGAATTATTTGAGATGTACTTAGTAGCGAATTCAGTTCATAACGTTATTAACTGCCATTGGTCAACCAGGGTCTGGCTTCTATGCAAGTGAGCATTAAAACTCACCTGTCTGTGCTATAGATGTTTTAAGTAAAATTAATTTGTACATAAGAGGGGCAATCATCCTGGCCCACTGTTTCTGAATCATGAAGGTCGACAGCCTCTTACATGAGTGGTGCTTGCAAATTGCCTGCATTCTATTCTGCTAGCAGCAGGAGTACAAGACAATTATTCAAGCCATAGCTTTCAAATTGGCACAGCAATTGGGTACTGGATTATGTAATTCAGATGCTGGGTCGATGATAGTCAAGCGACACATACATGTACAAGCAGTACTCTTGTGTCCCCAGGGAATTGCTAACTAACATGGCTCAACAGATATATTAAGGTAAGTGCTTGTTTTATTATCTCAGGTTGCCTCTGCTCTCATGGGGTCACTCCACGGATTTTGCCTATGGTTGCAGGCTGGGGATATGGTGCAGGTGCTTGGAGTGTACTTTGGGAGGTCGGTACCCATGTCTTCCCAGCTCTGGGGCCCACTCCCAAGCTTAGCTAGATGGCACAAGGAGATTCTTGGTCTGTGGCTGGGTTGCCACCACAGCATGCTTGCTATCACAGGACAGACATTAGGCACCTATCCCATCCCCCAGCAGTGACTTGGAGTTAAATGAGATTATTTAAGAATCAAAGCTAACTACAGGCATAGGGCAGTTCAGCGGTTGGCATCACATGACATGCTTATGCAGTAGCTTGCTTTGCCTTGAGAATGAGTGGTTGTTTGAGTTGCTTGCTTGCTTTTGCTGCCCCACCGGCAATGAACACCAGGGTTGGGTCGAGTCCCAGGAGAGAGTCGAAGTAGGTAAGTTAATTATTACACTGATTTTCATTTTGACATGTGCCAGGGGTTGGTCTGTGGCTGGGTTACCATGGTTACCTTCCCCAGCACTGAGTCGAAGTTAATGGAATGGGATGGCATGTGTGATGAAGATTAGGTGGGATGGAAGTGAATAAGATGGAATTGAATTCTATGGGATGGGATAAGATGGAATCATGTGTGATGGAATAGGGTGTTGTGGGAGTTGGTGAGTTGAGATGGGATGGGATGGTTTGTGTGATATAATGGGTTGGGGTCAGATGGGTTTGGTTAATTGGGTGTGTGATCGATGTGGCATTATTAGCAACGTTTTGCACATTTTGTTTCTAACTCCATCAGTGTTTCCCATCATGACCAGGTCCGTATCAAGGCCCAGAAGGTGATGGGTATGTGTATTGACGTATTTGATTACTTTGCTCGCACCATGCTACCCAACATCCTGGACAAGCTACGAGATGACCCCGAAGTATCCCATGAGGCTTTTAAGGTTAGCCATATGTACCTACAGGTTTTAAATTGTGGCAGTCCCAATGTTTGGTCCGCCTAAATATTTGCTATTATGCTTTCCATATAAGGTTTGTTCTTGTGTTTTGCAGGGATCCTTACACATTTTGCTGAACAATCGAATGTTTTTTCTCATAATCCACTACTGGGAGGTGATGGTTGATGTATGGCCTGCTATCATACAGGTACAACTGTCCTCTGTTGATTCGTGTGTTGGTGGAGAACATTAAAGGTTGTGGGGTAGTTTTAAATATTTTGAGATCACATAAAAATATTGGAGATGCCTATTAAAGAAGCCTAAGTTTTGTGGCAGCACAGCAGTGGGTTTGGTCTTTTCATAGCCGTGCGATAGTCATAAATTACATTAATCATATCATACAATACTCAGTTAGGTTGACTAGAAGGGCAAATAGCACTCGTGAGGTGATTTGAATGTTGAACCATGTTATAGTCTGTCGATCATGCAGTGTTTAAAACTCATATAAAATTGCATAACACTCGTTTAAATTACTGCAAGTGGTTTTTAGATTTTGCATGCATAAAATAATTGTTGAAAAGGCAGAACAATCCTTACATGTATGTCATCTATGACTTAGCCAAATACATGGTCACGGAGCAGCACTCCCTAACACCGAAACGACTTCCGTTGCACTTGTTGTTTAGGTGAATCATTTTGTTTATCTTTAACTGTAGGCTGACCACTCGGAGAAGCCAACCATTACAGCATTAATTAGCTTATTAGGGGAGAAGATGATCAAGAAATTTAATACGGTGGCTCTCAGAAGACAGGTATGCATAATCAGTTCTAAAGCACAAAGGTTTTTCTTTTAAAGACCGTACATGCACCTCTTTAACAGTGTAGATTTATACACCATTTTAATAAGTCTGACCGTAAGGGTGCGTTCGATTGACCGTATTCCGCAATAAGAATACACAGAATGATCACTACAAATCGCTTATTTTCGGAATTTTTAGTCCATGGAATACAAAATGTGTCCTGAATATCATATTTCAGCAAGTGTTTGTAGCTTACAGTGCAAAATGTGCCTGAACCAGTGATTTTCAGAGATTATTCCTTATTCCGGATTACGGTCAATCGAACGTGCCCTAAGTATAATCAATGACGTAATCCACGTACTTCTCATGCATCAGGACTTGAATGCATGTTTGAAAATGTAGTTACCAGCACCTCTGCTGCCTCTGAAAAAGTCTGAATTTTATTTCCATTTTTTATTCAAGAAATCATGGGTTCAACATTCGCGATTTGTTTGCTTTTCCGCGATTGACGTCACTAATTGAATTGCCCTATATCATTATGACATCAAATCAAAACAATCTATTGTTTAAACGCTAAGGATCACGGTCGTGGGAGGGGGACAAAACAGCAACAACACAAAGGAAATCGCTATCAAATGCATTTTGTAGAACGTATAATAGCGGTAACAGCCACCAAATACAGTAAATATTGTGGGATAAACATTGATACAGCTGATATCTGGAAACCAGACAATTCTAAGTTAAATTTTCCTCAGCAGAGCAGATTTAGTTCAAAATTATATTGTTCATGTCAATTCTGTCCCCATCATAAACAAGCCGTGACGTCATAATGATATAGGGCAATTTCAACCACTTAAAAGCTTAATATCAGTAGAGTATTCTTTGTTACTTTGATTGTCAAGAGAATTAGTGACAAACTTCACAATCCCTTTTTTTAAGGTTCCAAACAGTGCGGTCAACTGTGCAATGGACATTCTACAGTCAGATAACCCCAGTCCTCAGACTGTCCTGAACAAGAATGCTGATACTCCTATTCCAGCTCTACCCAGTGAGGCAGAGTTACAACTCGCTGCCAAGATGTCCACTGAATACTCAGACAGGAACCTGATGTATGTAATGCTCGTATTGCAAAGAAAAAGTGGAACTGATTGTTTTATCAGGGCGTATTTGAACAGCGTTCATGCTTTATGCTAATATAAATAAGAGTATCATATACAATAGCTGTTCTGCCCTCAGCCATATAAGCCTCTGGCTCTGGCTATCATGCTTGTAAGAACCTGTTATTTGATAACAAATTGAAAATTGAATTGAAAAATTGAGTTTTACAACATCGTATGAAATAGCCATGCTGTCGTCCCATTAGTATTTTGCATTATTAATTTTATCTATATTGTATCTATGTTTTGTCTATACATTTGCATTGATAATGGTAAAATATATATTACGTTTCTGTTTTGTAAATGAGTGTATTTATTACAAACTAAAGAAGGTGATATCTTTGATCATTATTGTTCCTGTGAAACTGACGTGATTAAAAGGCAGTTTACGGATCTAGAGTAGAGTCTGCCATGCAGTCCACGCTGTATCACTGTCTATTTTTTTAACACTCATGCGACACCAGCTTTAATTTATACATGTATGAAATGGAGAACCAAAATGGAAGTTATCTTAAGCCGAAAGGAAGAGCAGTCACCTCAGGTACAAAATGGAGCAAACCAACACCGCAAATTAGACCAACTAACCTGCATAACGTACCATATTAAACTCTTTTCTAAAAGAGTAACTATCTTTAACTCCTGATGACGTTTATTCTTTCAACTACAGGAACTATAACTGCTTGGTTGGGAAATTAACTGATCTTCTAGAGAGCGAAAACTTGTGAGTGAAGATATTCCTTATGTTAAGTGAGGTTTTTTGCCTCTTCTTATTTGCCAGTTTTAATTTAATTTCTTGTTGGTGTAGGAGATGGCGCTACCATCAGTTGTGTTTCAGTTTCCTTCGATCGTTAATTCGTTATGACCAGCCCATGACTGTGAGAGCAATCAAGATCTTCGTGAGTTACCTGAATCATGATGCCCTGGCAAATCGTAAGGTACGTCCAATATACACTGGATCTTCCCAAGCGCGCACATCTTATTAAGATATTACCTTTGCGTTTTCTTGTAGACGTAAAATATGGGATTTTCAGATTTTGTTTTTGCAGAAAACGGTTGAAATAATAATAATAATAATAATAATAATAATATTTTGACAGGAAAGCTCCACTCACAATTTGTGATTTTCAGGGAGGTCCTGTATTAAAAATATATATTTCACTAATATATGGAAAACGGAAAAGATAAATGGTTGAAATAAAATAGAAATAGAACAAGGATTATTATGAAATTAAGTTATGTGCCAGTAAGATTTAAAAATTGATAATGTAGTTGATTGTATAACTTCAGAGTCTAAAGAGTTCCAGTCTAATAGTGCATGGTAGGTAAACTTCTGTTGTCCCCAATTCCTACGTGCGAATGGCAAATGTAGATTGTGCAACTGCGTGTATTTCGTAATTAAGGGCTATTGTTTTATGTCGTTGTCAAAGACATTCCCTATTATCGTTAAACCAAGGCGTCTAACTGCTGAGGGATTACAAATAATATCAGGTCATCGTTGTTTGGAATTTTAGTCTTATGCTGTTAATTGACCATATTATGGTGTGGTTATTGGGTAACACTTGTTCTGTTATGTTACAGATAGCAATCGGTGCCGTTGGAGCTCTACTCAAGCAACAGAAAAGGCCTCACGTCAAGGTTGCTGTCAGCCCGTACGCAGTTGGTGAGTAGCTCTTCATCTGCAACAGAGGGGTAGCGCCATCATGTGACGGAATCCATGTTGGATGACAGGGACAATATAATTTCATTTATTCCTTTGACATTTAATGTTTCACATGAGTAACTTCCTGCCATCCAGCATGGCCGCGCTCACGTGATGGTGCAACCCTCTATACGTCATGAATTTAATCATCACGTGCAAAAGCCAAGATTGGTGAACTTCCCTTTCTTTTATAGCGGAGATGCCAGAACCGACATCCACGGCTATCCAGCCTGGAGACAGACCGGACAACTTGTGGTATGTATTCCTTTTTTACAAGCTGTTCAGTCTGTGTCCTTGTTTCCTGTTTTACACCCTTAACCAAGCATCCAGTCCCTGTGTTGTACAGGAACAAGACAAGACAATTTATTTCGCACTGATTCGAGTAAATAACAGTGGAATAGTATTAAGGTCTTAAATAAGGGCAACATGATGTCTTTGTGCAGCAGCCAAATTAGCGCAAGGCTTTCGAGTTGACTGCTGTAATTAGAAAAGTAAAATAATCTCAGCTCAGCTACAATGGAATATACGACAAATAAAACAATATAAAGTAATTAGCATGCCTAACATTGATAATATTTACAAGAAGAAAAGAACAGGTTTGACGTGAAAATTGTCAGTTTGTTATCGTCTTATAGAGAAGCTAAACTTACTTGTTCAATAAGATCAATACAATAGATGCAGATGACAAAAGTGTTTATGGAGAAACAAATTGTCTGGAACATGATCCTGGAAAAAACTACGCTGCTGTAAAACCTGATGTTGGTGACTAGATACAATGTAGCTTGCTTTTGCGTGGTGTCCTTGCATGGCTCTTATAGTCAAAACAATTCTAATCAAAGACATTTTATAAGTCGCCACTGGATAGATTTACTTGATTTTATTAAATATAATTTGTGTCGAATATTTATCTATTGCTGGGTTGCACGTGACGTCATCGCCGCCATCTTGGTTGACGTTAACAAAAGTCAACCATGAAACCAAAATATTTCTTCGTTTGATTCAACCAACATGGGCGCCACGTCTTTGTTATTTGAATCTCTGGGGATTGATTGCAACCAGCAATCGTCTGTAGCTGTCAACATGGGCTTATGTTTGCTGTTCAACCTTTCTTCCCACAGGCTGCAGTATTTGTCTGACAAGCTGCCGAGAACACAGGAACAGTGGGACCGGTGTATGTTTATTGACAAGACGCACTGGGGATATTACACATGGCCTAAGTAAACACATTTCCAACCAAATCGTTACTGGACCCAGCATCCAATCAGATCTCTACTCAACAGCCGCATATCAAGCAGCAATATTTTTTTAGTAAACAACTTTTTAACAAGGCACAAATATCAAATAAATCAGAGAAAAGAAACGACCATGTATCAGCCAATCTGACTAGCCAAAAGAATAGGGCATTGTCATTATGGTGTCATTTTACTACAACTACATGCACCAGAAGCCTTTTCAAATTCTCTTTCTCATTCATATTTTTTAACTCCTGAGAATTCCAAGATAATGGTCCAAATACTCAAAACGAATCGGCGCAAAGAGTTCTGGTAGTTGTAGTATGTGACACCATCATGCAAAAGTCCTATTCTACCTACCATTGCTTGGCCAGGATACGTTCTTGAGACATCATTTGCTGGTTAGATTAGGTTCATGGTATACCCTACATCATCAGACACGGGGAAAACGCGGTTGTGTAACCACCACCTTTCCTGTTCAAATTTTTACGACTGATTTTAATAATCTCGAAAATTTTGCTTTTTCCTACAGTAAATTCACTAAATTACATATCATTGTCGTATGATGATATATAGAGATTATTACATGTTAAGAGCTTGATATCGTTTTTATTCACGAGGTTTTCGTATCGTATCTCGAACGAGCGAGTCCGCGAGCGAGTGAGCGATATGATACGAAAATCGAGTGAATAAAAACGATATCAGGCTCTTAACATGACATAATTTGTTTATTATACATTTAAAGTGAATACAATAACACAAAATTAAGTACAGTGAAGTGATATCGTATCACTTCACTGATATGGTTTTTATTCACGGCTTTATCACACGGATATCAACCCCAAATGTGTAATAATAACTGTTATTTGTTCTACAGGAAGCTTATGACGTACGCCACGAGTGACCAGCAACCTCCCCTTGGGAGAAAGAGAGAAGAGTTAGCCGAGGTTGGTTGTGAGTTTCATCGAGTCTTGATGAGTCCTGTGTGTTACGCAATATTTTCATAATTCATTAGAATTATTGTTTGCCTAGTGCATAGTTGCATAAAATTATTCACAAGGCTTCTTCTTGTTTTCTTGTGTCGATTCTTTCAACCAATGTTGCCTGTGCTGTAGTGTGTCGATTCTTTCAACCAATGTTGCCTGTGCTGTAGTGTGTCGATTCTTTCAACCAATGTTGCCTGTGCTGTAGTGTGTCGATTCTTTCAACCAATGTTGCCTGTGCTGTATATTAGTGTGTCGATTCTTTCAACCAATGTTGCCTGTGCTGTAGTGCGTCGATTCTTTCAACCAATGTTGCCCTGTGCTGTAGTGGATAGAAACCAAGACAGTGAGGGTTCGAGTTCGATTCCGGCTCGTAACACATGCCGGGCTTTTTCCATGTTCTCCTTTCAAGTTACTCTCTGTAGGTAAAAAGTAAGTTAGTAGTTCCAAGTTATTAGGAAATACGTGAAGGAATAAGTCGAGAGGAATACCATTAAAATGCAAGGGGGATATATATTAAAGGATTGATAAAATGCAAGGGGAATATATATTATATTCATTTATAAAGCATTGATAAAATGCAAAGGGCAGAACAAAGAAACCGAGGTGTGATGTGAAAATATACGGGATGTGACTTCCCCGAAAGAACAAAGAAAACAGAGCAAAGAAAACAAGAAGCGAAAAACCCTCCCATTTCTCGCTCTTTGGGATTCGACATTTTATCTTCAAATTCAAAACAGTCAAGCAAGTAATCAGTCTCCTCCTGTTAGAATACTAAATTGCTGAAGACAAAATTTAAATAAGCCGAGAAAATGTAAACAGTAGGAGCTTGTCTCATAACTGAATGATTCAGCCGAAGAAACAGTACGATTGGAATTTGCATGTTCTAGACCGTTCCGCTCTCTTTTTCTGTTTTACTTCCCTTCCTAAATGCAGCGCTTTTAGGAAACGTTAATCAAATTAACCTCAGTAACACAGATAAACTGTGGGAGATCAAATGGTATATATGGCTGCCTTCTGTCGGTTAGATTTCTCTTGTTTTCAGTGGTATTTACCGAGGTTTCAAATGATGTTACACACTAATTTTTCTACCTGGGTCAGTAAACTCGTACTGTTGTAAATCGCTCTGGTGTAAACATGCACGGCATTAGGCATCCATAAGGAACATTTGAGTAGTAAATCGCTCTGGTGTAAACATGCACCGCATTAGGCATCCATAAGGAACATTTGAGTAGTAAATCGCTCTGGTGTAAACATGCACCGCATTAGGCATCCATAAGGAACATTTGAGTAGTAAATCGCTCTGGTGTAAACATGCACCGCATTAGGCATCCATAAGGAACATTTGAGTAGTAAATCGCTCTGGTGTAAACATGCACCGCATTAGGCATCCATAAGGAACATTTGAGTAGTAAATCGCTCTGGTGTAAACATGTACCGCATTAGGCATCCATAAGGAACATTTGAGTAGTAAATCGCTCTGGTGTAAACATGCACCGCATTAGGCATCCATAAGGAACATTTGAGTAGTAAATCGCTCTGGTGTAAACATGCACCGCATTAGGCATCCATAAGGAACATTTGAGTAGTAAATCGCTCTGGTGTAAACATGCACCGCATTAGGCATCCATAAGGAACATTTGAGTAGTAAATCGCTCTGGTGTAAACATGCACCGCATTAGGCATCCATAAGGAACATTTGAGTAGTAAATCGCTCTGGTGTAAACATGCACGGCATTAGGCATCCATAAGGAACATTTGAGTAGTAAATCGCTCTGGTGTAAACATGCACCGCATTAGGCATCCATAAGGAACATTTGAGTAGTAAATCGCTCTGGTGTAAACATGCACCGCATTAGGCATCCATAAGGAACATTTGAGTAGTAAATCGCTCTGGTGTAAACATGCACCGCATTAGGCATCCATAAGGAACATTTGAGTAGTAAATCGCTCTGGTGTAAACATGCACCGCATTAGGCATCCATAAGGAACATTTGAGTAGTAAATCGCTCTGGTGTAAACATGCACCGCATTAGGCATCCATAAGGAACATTTGAGTAGTAAATCGCTCTGGTGTAAACATGCACCGCATTAGGCATCCATAAGGAACATTTGAGTAGTAAATCGCTCTGGTGTAAACATGCACCGCATTAGGCATCCATAAGGAACATTTGAGTAGTAAATCGCTCTGGTGTAAACATGCACCGCATTAGGCATCCATAAGGAACATTTGAGTAGTAAATCGCTCTGGTGTAAACATGCACCGGCATTAGGCATCCATAAGGAACATTTGAGTAGTAAATCGCTCTGGTGTAAACATGCACCGCATTAGGCATCCATAAGGAACATTTGAGTAGTAAATCGCTCTGGTGTAAACATGCACCGCATTAGGCATCCATAAGGAACATTTGAGTAGTAAATCGCTCTGGTGTAAACATGCACCGCATTAGGCATCCATAAGGAACATTTGAGTAGTAAATCGCTCTGGTGTAAACATGCACCGCATTAGGCATCCATAAGGAACATTTGAGTAGTAAATCGCTCTGGTGTAAACATGCACCGCATTAGGCATCCATAAGGAACATTTGAGTAGTAAATCGCTCTGGTGTAAACATGCACCGCATTAGGCATCCATAAGGAACATTTGAGTAGTAAATCGCTCTGGTGTAAACATGCACCGCATTAGGCATCCATAAGGAACATTTGAGTAGTAAATCGCTCTGGTGTAAACATGCACCGCATTAGGCATCCATAAGGAACATTTGAGTAGTAAATCGCTCTGGTGTAAACATGCACCGCATTAGGCATCCATAAGGAACATTTGAGTAGTAAATCGCTCTGGTGTAAACATGCACCGCATTAGGCATCCATAAGGAACATTTGAGTAGTAAATCGCTCTGGTGTAAACATGCACCGCATTAGGCATCCATAAGGAACATTTGAGTAGTAAATCGCTCTGGTGTAAACATGCACCGCATTAGGCATCCATAAGGAACATTTGAGTAGTAAATCGCTCTGGTGTAAACATGCACCGCATTAGGCATCCATAAGGAACATTTGAGTAGTAAATCGCTCTGGTGTAAACATGCACCGCATTAGGCATCCATAAGGAACATTTGAGTAGTAAATCGCTCTGGTGTAAACATGCACCGCATTAGGCATCCATAAGGAACATTTGAGTAGTAAATCGCTCTGGTGTAAACATGCACCGCATTAGGCATCCATAAGGAACATTTGAGTAGTAAATCGCTCTGGTGTAAACATGCACCGCATTAGGCATCCATAAGGAACATTTGAGTAGTAAATCGCTCTGGTGTAAACATGCACCGCATTAGGCATCCATAAGGAACATTTGAGTAGTAAATCGCTCTGGTGTAAACATGCACCGCATTAGGCATCCATAAGGAACATTTGAGTAGTAAATCGCTCTGGTGTAAACATGCACCGCATTAGGCATCCATAAGGAACATTTGAGTAGTAAATCGCTCTGGTGTAAACATGCACCGCATTAGGCATCCATAAGGAACATTTGAGTAGTAAATCGCTCTGGTGTAAACATGCACGGCATTAGGCATCCATAAGGAACATTTGAGTAGTAAATCGCTCTGGTGTAAACATGCACCGCATTAGGCATCCATAAGGAACATTTGAGTAGTAAATCGCTCTGGTGTAAACATGCACCGCATTAGGCATCCATAAGGAACATTTGAGTAGTAAATCGCTCTGGTGTAAACATGCACCGCATTAGGCATCCATAAGGAACATTTGAGTAGTAAATCGCTCTGGTGTAAACATGCACCGCATTAGGCATCCATAAGGAACATTTGAGTAGTAAATCGCTCTGGTGTAAACATGCACCGCATTAGGCATCCATAAGGAACATTTGAGTAGTAAATCGCTCTGGTGTAAACATGCACCGCATTAGGCATCCATAAGGAACATTTGAGTAGTAAATCGCTCTGGTGTAAACATGCACGGCATTAGGCATCCATAAGGAACATTTGAGTAGTAAATCGCTCTGGTGTAAACATGCACGGCATTAGGCATCCATAAGGAACATTTGAGTAGTAAATCGCTCTGGTGTAAACATGCACGGCATTAGGCATCCATAAGGAACATTTGAGTAGTAAATCGCTCTGGTGTAAACATGCACGGCATTAGGCATCCATAAGGAACATTTGAGTAGTAAATCGCTCTGGTGTAAACATGCACGGCATTAGGCATCCATAAGGAACATTTGAGTAGTAAATCGCTCTGGTGTAAACATGCACGGCATTAGGCATCCATAAGGAACATTTGAGTAGTAAATCGCTCTGGTGTAAACATGCACGGCATTAGGCATCCATAAGGAACATTTGAGTAGTAAATCGCTCTGGTGTAAACATGCACGGCATTAGGCATCCATAAGGAACATTTGAGTAGTAAATCGCTCTGGTGTAAACATGCACGGCATTAGGCATCCATAAGGAACATTTGAGTAGTAAATCGCTCTGGTGTAAACATGCACGGCATTAGGCAGCCATAAGGAACATTTGAGTAGTAAATCGCTCTGGTGTAAACATGCACGGCATTAGGCATCCATAAGGAACATTTGAGTAGTAAATCGCTCTGGTGTAAACATGCACGGCATTAGGCAGCCATAAGGAACATTTGAGTAGTAAATCGCTCTGGTGTAAACATGTACGGCATTAGGCATCCATAAGGAACATTTGAGTAGTAAATCGCTCTGGTGTAAACATGCACGGCATTAGGCATCCATAAGGACCATTTGAGTAGTAAATCGCTCTGGTGTAAACATGCACGGCATTAGGCAGCCATAAGGAACATTTGAGTAGTAAATCGCTCTGGTGTAAACATGCACGGCATTAGGCATCCATAAGGAACATTTGAGTAGTAAATCGCTCTGGTGTAAACATGCACGGCATTAGGCATCCATAAGGAACATTTGAGTAGTAAATCGCTCTGGTGTAAACATGCACGGCATTAGGCATCCATAAGGAACATTTGAGTAGTAAATCGCTCTGGTGTAAACATGCACGGCATTAGGCATCCATAAGGAACATTTGAGTAGTAAATCGCTCTGGTGTAAACATGCACGGCAGTAGGCATCCATTAGGAACATTTGAGGGCAAATGTTGTTTTTCTGCCAAGGTTCCCTTTGATTGAAAATACCGTAATTATGCTAACCTATTCAAAATGGCGAGAAGTGACGGCGAGCGAACTTAAGGCTGTGTTTTCTCTGGTTTTCTTTTAATACAGGAAGAGCAAGCAATCTATGACTTCTTCATTCAAGAGGAGTTTGTTTGTAAGCTGACTGGATTCCTGTCGCTGGAAGACCGGAAAGGCAAGGATAAGTTCAGCGTTAACCGATTCCTTCTCTTCAAGGTACAGCTTCCATCTTCTGAACTTCATATCGGTCAAATATCATTACCTGTCACTCTAGGAACAGTATCATACGTAAAGCTAATGAACAATCTTTAGCAGAAGTTACTGAAACGGCTCACAGTATTAAAGACGTCATGCGAGACTGTTCTCTGAAAACTCTGAATTTCTAACGGGACCTGAAACAACCATAGGGGCTGATCAAAGCCAGGACCCGGCTAATCCACAGATCGAATTGTAATTTATCCGCATTTAAAAATACTTTTAGAATCCTATCCATTCTGTAAATCATGTTCCTTTATTTCACAGGGTTTGTTCCGTAACTTCGACGATTCATTTGTGGATGTGTTTAAGCCTCATCTCGAACGTCTGTGTGTCGACCCGCAGGTATAACATTACCCACTACTATCAGTTAATTGTACAGCGGGATGACTTGTTCCTGTGACACAGTCGTAGGCATAGTTTGTAAACCTCTTAGCTTAACGTATTTAACCTCCCGTGCTCTTATAAACTTGGACTATTCTCTGATTTATCCATACTTAACTTATGGTCGTATAAGATGGGGCAATAACTACTCAGGTCCACTTTCATATATCATTTATTACATTTATATTAATTCTCTTTTCGTAGTTCAATTGTAAATGTCCATTCATAATAATAATTTAAAAAATATATTTTTGTTCATCCTCGGATGAATGAGGCTTATAAGGCCTCTAGCAAGATGTGCTATTATTATTCAGTTCCTCAGTATCCCGAATTCTGATTGGTTGATTCACCTGCAAATAACTGCGCGCAAATAAGCGTTTGCCTGCAGATATTGTTGTGAGCATGCACAGTGCTGTTCAACAACAAATCCAACATGGCCGCTCGGTTTCCAGAGTGTTCAGAGGAGGAAATTGCGAGCATTTTGGATGCCAAAGGTAACAAAACACTGAATAATAAAACAATTATTGGAACTCCGACGATCGCAAAATATGATGAATTGTCCGGCTGTGTCTAGCTACCAGTCCTAATATTTTTATCTTATTTTTGTCTTAAATTCTATTATTGTATTGTATGTGTGGTCGTGATAAAACAATCAAACCACAAAGCTCTGGATAAACCTAGTGTAGTTCTGCGTCGGCGAGGAAAATAAACTAAGGAAGCACGGCTGGCCGAGTGGTGTTCGCCTCTCACCTGTGACTTAAGTTTCGATTCCCGGACCCAGCGTCATATATGAGTTGAGTTTCAATTGATAACCACATCCTAACCAAAGTAAATCAAATATCAGTGGAGACGCGTTTCATAGGTTTCACTGATTGAGGAACATCTTATCGGATAAAGAACTAAATTCATTTCAACCTTTTAGGACTGAGAAGCCAGTTTTTATTTCTCGATCGCCGCCGTCTTTCAAAAAAATAATATGTGCATCTAAAAACCGATAATTACGCCATAAGGAATATTTGAAAGTGCTCAAGAAAGTCATTCTCAGTCAGGGCTGTGGGGTCAAGGTCTAAGTAATGCCTCAGCGCAACTGATCCATGATCCACACTTGATCCAGGAAAGCAGTCAGCGTTGCGGGGTAGAAATCATCGCAGCTCTCATTCGCGGATCCAAGCACTGGACGTTCGAAAAGGTCAGTCAAAAGTTAGATCAAATGTTGCTCATTTACAGTTCCAGTGTTTCTGAGGAATAAAGAATGGTCAAGTAAATGTAACCTCTGGATCACACCGCAGCAAAGCTCATACCCTAACCCCATTTGTTTCTTACTGCGCATGAAAAATCACGGACTTCCAGCGACTGTGCGCGTTTTTTTTCGGGTTCGATTCTCACTCAGCGCCTCAGGCCTAGGTTTGGTTTGGATTTGGAAGTTCGTCCGGTATCTTAATAGTGATATTTTGCTTGCTAGTATCAGGGCAAGCCTTGGGGAGTCTCTTTCATCTTCTGCCGTTTTTAGTTTGGATTTTAAGGGTAGACGTCATCTCATTAATGCATTATTCTCCATGGCGCCTTTTTATCACAACAACATCGATGCATAGAAAATATACACAGTTTTTGAGTTGTTAGTAAAGAAAAAAGTCATTTTAGTCAACATGTTAAGTATTTCTTCAAATGATTGCAAAGCTGAATTAATTATATGACGTCAAGATGACGTCTACCAGGTTTCGACCCAGGCTTTTACTTACGCGGTCATGGGTCAGGAAAGGTCACATTTACACGATTTCAAACAAGCGTAGAACATGAAGTATTCACTTTAAACCAAAACTTTCTTCACAGAAGTACTCAAAACTTTTACTCATAAGCTATCAAAATTGCAAAAGGGTGATAGGCACTTTTAGTGTATGACATCATCTCTGCTGAATACTGAGAACGGCTTCCAGTAATGGCGGACAGGATTTTACCGGTAAACTCTCCTAAAATTTTGTGGTTTAACATGCCCACTTGGGAATATTTTTTACTATTTCGGATATTTCTAATACTGATTGACCTATTGAAAAAGTGGCAAATCGAAATGGTAAATTTTCGTCGTAGTGGCACTTTAAGCCCTTAGAAACTAGTATTTAAAACCAGAGCCTTCGTTCTTTCGGCCAGCGGATCATAACGTGCCTCGGGATAGCTATACAATTCGCCACCCACTCACTCCCTCCTTAACGAAGGATATCGTTCCTTGAGAATCGAGGGGTCTCTGCTTACTTACATGTGTATATGCTGGACATGTTTGATTGTTTCATTTTAAAATCCATAAAATATGTTTATAACCTTGCTAGAGATTATCGTGCTATGGGAATATCGAGTAGATAGCTACATGTATGGGAATATTGATATCTACACGTACGTATGGGAATATTGATATCTACACATATGGGAATATTGATATCTACACGTATGGGAATATTGATATCTACACGTATGGGAATATTGATATCTACACGTATGGGAATATTGATAGCTACACGTATGGGAATATTGATAGCTACACGTATGGGAATATTGATAGCTACACGTATGGGAATATGATAGCTACACGTATGGGAATATTGGAATGATAGCTACACGTATGGGAATATTGATAGCTACACGTATGGGAATATTGATAGCTACACGTATGGGAATATTGATAGCTACACGTATGGGAATATTGATAGCTACACGTATGGGAATATTGATAGCTACACGTATGGGAATATTGATATCTACACGTATGGGAATATTGATATCTACACGTATGTCTGTCTACAGACCAAGAGGCTGTGGGATTTCATTGTTCCTCTGCTACTGAAGTCAATTCCAGCAATAACCGTCGAGACTATGGAGGACTGGGGCACATGCATGGCTACTGCCGTGGTGAGTAGTTGTCCACTCGCTTTATAATCTCGTACCCAGATTCACCCATAGTAAAACAGGTGGGATATGATAAAGTTCCACAGTCCAGTAGCATTTGCCACATTCGTAGGAAAGCAGATTTCGTATGAGTGGGTCAAACTACGGTCAAACAACGCCGCTGTTACTGTTTAGGCATGTTTAGTCTCTTTGGTATTAATGGTCGTGGTAACTAAGGTCTACAGGGAAGAGTTTACAACACCTGGTGTGATGTTAATTATTTATTTTTTTAATAAGTGATCAGTTTCAAGCACTCTACCCATGTTTTGCGTTTTCAGATAATGGGAAATACAGGCTTTGACTGGAAAACAACACTTTTTTTCTTGATTTTGATATGAACTGAAGAACCTCATTCGCATGTTGAACCTCGCGCACAGGTTACAATCAAAAGTAAAAATGACTAAACTGTGTATAGACGTAGTCATAAAAGAATACTGAATTTCTAACAGAAATATAATTTCAATCAAACATCGAGGCAACTTAAACTGTTTGTAGCCAATTAACAGCCACCAATGGAACATTGACTCCATACATGTACAACACCATGGCATAGCCCCTTTAACTGTTTGTAGCCAATAAACAGCCACCAATCGAACATTGACTCCAGACATGCGCATCACCATGGCTACCATTTATGGCTTGCTGAACTTGAACGCAGTATTCAGTATGCGCTCGAACGTTGTATCATTTTTTTCGCCGCATATCTCGATTGATGAGCAGGACATGCAAGTGTACCGCTAATAATAACTACGGTACTGCATCTACGTTTATAGCTTTGTGCTGATGTCGCTAGCGTAGAGTAAACGTGGATTCATTTTCCCGTTTTATTAGGAGAGCCGTGATCCCCGCCGAATCCACTGGCTGCTCGAGATGATGTTAGATGGTCCTATCAGTGGTGATGGCACTTCGTTTGCTGACTCCAGGTAGAGCGAATACGATTTTGTCGTACATTTTAAATAAAAACAGTGACAAGGAAAACATGACGTCATTGAAACTTGATCCCATAATAAATCAAAACGTTATTTGACATTGTTTCATGTCAGTAATCCTGTTTCTCGATAGACCCTTTCACCTTGCCTGTTTGTTGCCCCATTTCAGACCACGTGACTTTTCCCTTTAGTAATGCGTTTTTGTTTTGCTGTATCCCAAGAGGAAATTTACCAATTTCTATAATTGGAAAACAAAACACTGAATCCTCTGGAGAACTATCACGTGGTCTGAAATGGGGCAACAAACAGGCAAGCTGAAAGGGTCTATTTGACCTTTAAACCAACGATAACTGGCTATGCATGCACGATAATAATAATAGCAGCAGCAGGAGCAGCACTTATTTATACACAGTGCATTTAACTGCAGCATATAAAGCTGATGTGGCCGTGTTTGAACTAAAGACAGATTAAGAATCCCAGTCGACGAGGAGGCAAATCGACTGGTTATTTACAAACGGGTCCCTGGATTACGAGGTCACCGTGTCAACCGCTCGGCCACGCCTCGTCCTCCATCGATGTCCCTTATGCCCAAAGACGATGGGCAGACACTGTTCCTTTACGTTTGCGTACTCCAGACAGGATCACGGTACTGAGTTGAAGTAAAAACGGCGCAAAACTATAGTTTGGGTTGTGGTTCGACCATGGTATCACTGTGTTCATCGCACCCGGCAGCCGTCGCCTTGAAGGAATTGGAATTTGAAGAAGAATATCAAAACTAGAAAAACGACGCTTGTAATTAATACCACCGAGTGTATTTTATCTTATATTCTTCGTTGTTTTCATCTATTAATCTTAGTACATTTTCTTTCTTCTTCCTTCCTGTAGTCGTCTATACCTGATACAAGGCGCCCTGTGCCAGCAGGAATGGCGAGTGGCTGAACTGCTTCACAAGCTGTTGATGCACATAGAGTCTCGCTTGGGGCATTCCTACAAGAACGTACGAGATCGGTCGGGAAGGTCGGTTTTTCATTTATATAGTGCTCTCAGTTCTATTGGTATAAAATCAAATGCGCTTCACGTGGAAGGTCTTGAGATATGTAGTTTACAATCATGAGTGTTCATTAGTACCTCCAGAATATAGGCTGTTGTTCCGGGAGACCGTCCCTGTTCGTGTCTAACGTTTACTCCTCATATTTGGACTTGCTTCCCTCACCTCACTCACTTTACCACATTTTCTCTGTTATTTTGACATTCTTTGTCCCCCTCAGTTTTCTTAAAAAAAAAAATTGTACTTGTGATCTCTGCATTTTGCCATGAGATAGCAAATTTAGTAGACGTCATCGTTCCTAGGTTTGACCCTTCGATTTTCTCCATTAACTGTTTCAAAGAATTACTACATGTAGATATCCTGAGCGGTCGTCTGTATGTATGACACATCTCAGATTTTAAGTAATCTTCCCCATGTTTGTATTCATAGTTAAAGCAAAATCAAACTTCAGAAGATAATTATATCACATCGCTCAACTGAATTGGAATTTAAGATAGATATTAGGAATGCTGGTTTGTGGGAAGGCAGAAAAGCCAGAGGACGCGAAGAAAAACAATCACACAATGAGATCATCAGCAAACTCGAATCGGACCCAGGCCATAAAACAACATGGAACTCTTCTTGCCCCAAATTCTATTTCTGATATACTTCAGTTGTCTAACTTAGTTTTGTTTGAGAGTCAGAAGCAGCAATTAAACTAGAATAAATGCTACCCCAATTGCGGGCCGGGACTGCTTCATCTTGTGATGTCACAATGAAAACCTGCGGGATTTTATTGTAGTAGTTTTTTCTTGGGAGGGAGTTGATTCATCTTATGACGTCACAGGATCCGCGAAAAGTAATTAAAATCGGATTAAATGCCAGTAATGTTACAAAGTTTACAAGATTAATACCTTTTTGTGAGAAACTATCACAACAGTACGACAATATTTTTTGTTTACATGGTAGTTGCACTTTAAGCATCAGCTAATGCAACGCCCTTTTGGTGTTTCTGTTGATAATAACTTTCAAATTAGTTAGTGGTTTACATAATTTTCCTCAGATTTTTTCAGGTAACCTTTTTGCATTTGACTTTCACTCATTAAATCACAAATTTCACAAGGACTACGCCGCGGTAACGTAGAGCAGTGATTGTTCTCAAGGTGTAAAAGCCTGGCTCTCAACATTCCCTCGTGGCTCGGATGGCCACGTAAAATGGCGGGCCGCGTCCATAAATGGAGACCTAAAATAACCACTGAGGATGACCACCCTCTGTGTCGGTAAATGACTTGGCATGATATTCTAGAGCTGACTAGCGAATGAAACCATCTCCCTGACTGTGACCACAATAAGAGCCACAGCTAGCTAGTTGGTAGAATGTGATCCAAGTGACGAAAAACCGAAAGAACTGTGTACTATCAGACATGTCAAGGTTCCTTCTCACGTTCGTGTATCTAATTTATTGTCTTAGTGTTCTCTGTAGTATCCTGATGTACGACCTCCCCCTACCAAACTCGCTCCCTACCCGCTCTCCAAGGCGACAAGAGTTTATGAAGATGATTCGCCCAAAACTCAGTTGCCTAGAGGATTTGGCAACTACGGACAAGCAGATTATTTCTACTGCTGGTGTAGACATGGCGAAGGTGACGGACGACTCTCCTGAGAGTGAAGCTGTCAAACTGCTTAAAACAGGTGCGTCAGTATTGACAGCTGATACTGCGCTGCATTTCCTCGCGATCATGTTATCAAAACAAGAATTGTTTTCATTTTGGTGTGTCAGATTACTCATTTTTGAACGCTGTTTTGTTTTGAGCCTATTCTGTTCCTGTCTGTGTCTAGTTGGTTTGGCGTAGCTTATAAGTACAACAATAGAGTGCCAAACAGTTATACGTCTTCTCTACATAATACACACAGAAATCAATTCATTTGAGGACGATAGTCTCGATGTAGCTTATGTGCATTTTGTGTTCTCTCTTCAGTTACCAATTGGTTGTTATCGCACGCCATTAGGTCACTGAACAGCTGTCCCAAGGAGTTCTTCGACATACTACCCATCGTAAGTAGAACATCAGTATCAAACCCATTGGGATGTATCCAATGCATTTTCCACTTGTCATGTCTTTTCTTGATTTGTTTTTGTATTTGTGAATAGTGTAGTGGGAATAACGGAACCTTTGAACCTTTCTCTGTAGATAATTCTTTTCGACTCTCAAGAGGAAAACCCAGAGCTCCAGCACTACTGTCAACGGGTTCGTATCATCTTGGTCTCTTTATTTTTACTGTCCATCGTGCTTGGTTACACAAAATGAAGATTTATTGGAATTAACAATTTGTCAAGCATATCCTATACCAATCTGTCTAGCATTCCCATACCCTATGTCTAACAAGACATACCCTACATGTATATATCACCCTTATCTGACAAGACATACACCCTATATATGTATATGACCTATCTCCATCTCTCCCATGACACACCCTATCACAATGTATTTAACAAGACATACCCCATCACCATGTCTGACAAGACGTACCCTATAACTATGTGTTTAACGAGACATGCATATACCCTATCGCCTTATGTCAGACAAGACAGCCTTTCGCAGTATGTTTAACTGGTACTTTATGTGTAGACTATAGCCTACATGGCCCAGATTGAGCTGCCTCGTGACTTTCTACCACTGGCCCTCGATACAGTCATGAAGGTATAGTAAATAGTTGTAGTATGGTTTACAGGTAAGGAGTGTAAGTTATGGGGACTCTCTGGTAATGAAGGTATGGTAACTAGTTGTAGTATGGCTCACAGATAAGGAGTGTAAGTTATGGGGACTCTCTGGTCAGGAAGGTATGGCTAATAGTTGTAGTATGGTTCACAGATAAGGAGTGTAAGTTATGGAGACTCTGGTCAGGAAGGTATGGCGAATAGTTGTAGTTGTGGTTCACAGATACGGAGTGTAAGTTATGGGGACTCTCTGGTCAGGAAGGTATGGTTAATAGTTGTAGTATGGTTCACAGGTAAGGAGTGTAATTTATGGGGACTCTCTTGGACGCTGTTCAAAACGTTTGTATTTTTTTATAAATGTGTCGCTCTTGTATTCTTTGGACCTGGATGCAGAACTTGATAAACTGGTTTAAAAGGGCCTTCAGGTCTCCATGCGTTACTCGCCGTGTATATGTCTATTTGTCATTCTTATTATGAAGCCCGATTAGTGCAGGTTCTAAATGAGATATTATTGTAGACTTGTTTATAATAATTAATCAGGTTTTGATCATGTTTAAGCTTTGGTATAAATGGGGTATTAGTCAATGGTTTTGGTTCCCTTGGTAAACCTTTTTCAATCGACGATTACAGGTAGAAAAGTACTGGTTATTTATCTTCAAGCAACACGTTCTTAACTTCAAATCAGCGTTTCACGAGTAAGCAAATGGAATGTATCCTTAATCCTGAATTAGCTTACCGGTAATAGTGTTCTGGAGAACTGGGCACTGGTGGTTCAGCAAAAAACAATGACGTTTGTTCTTTGGCTTCTTTTTCATACCTATTCAGATCGCAAATCAAAACCTATGGTATTCGAAAAGGAGTATCCTATCGTATCTGCAGGTGAGTTCAAGCAATTGGTGTCTTGTGTAAACAGTGCGAAGCGCATGCTCTGATTGGTTGGTTGCCATGTCAGTGTTATCGTAGTACATACATGTATGACGTCACGTTTTGGATAACATCATTTTGTTTCCTTTTTCTCGCCAATTAATGCATAAAACTAGTAGATATCATTTTGCCGTGGTCTGTCTTCGTATAGATGTACAGATGACGTCACGAGAACAACAGTCATGTCACTCGACTGCGACTCGTGGCGTCCTTCTTCATTCTCATCACGTTTTGACGTCATCTGCATCTATAAGAGGACACATGCACTGCACAATAACCTTTATTTCAGTGTTAACTATCTAATGAGAGTCACAGTATTACTGCTGCTGGAACCTTGCCCTGTTTTGTAGAGAGTGAGAGTTGGTGCGTGGATGTCATTATCGTAAGTTGTACATGGGAATTACGATGTACATCAAGAATCCTGCCTCTACTCAGGAATTTGCTCCTTTGTAAATAAAAGAAGAGAGCAATCGCGCAATTGCATTAAGACTTAGTGTATATACTGTGGTTTAAGTGTTATCACTTATTATTATTCCATGTTATTTTCTCCATGTTATTGTCAGGTTCATTAGTTTATTTTAATGCAGTCTAAAATACTGTAATTAGGCTCGGTTTCCAGCCGTGGGGGTTACGGTGAGCCCGCGATCCTCTCCCCACTCACGGCTGGGCGCGCGAGCTGAGACATTGTTGGTTTTAGCCAATCAAAAACTTGCCACTAAATTCCTGTCGCTGAATGTATTTGCATAATGTACATTGTAAACTTTTGAAAGCCGGACCAAAGGCTTTCGATTGCTGTTCCAAAATGCGTTTAAATTTGCTCTGGAAAAGTTTGGTTTCGAAGAATTCAAGGTTTCAGACAAAGAAGCAGTAAGAGAGTTAGTTTGAGTTTTCGGGTGAAAACGCTTTGTCAGTAAGCGCACCGGCTCTGGAAAGTCACTTGGGAAACCGTCAGCTCAAATGTCGCGAAGCTCGTAATGTTCAGTCATTTCTCATTTAACTTTACCTATGCAAGACCAGGTAGCCCGGCTATTCTTACTTCAAAGAAAATTGGTGCTGCCTTTATCGGAGAAGAAAAGACGGACGACTCCAAACTCCATATTAAAAGAGTTTATAGAAGAGAGGAAATCACGTCTGACGCAGACCATGTTTACGCGTTTAACTCTGCAATCACAATTCACTTGAAAATCTCTGCATCAAACGAGTTTTCCAATTCTTCAAGTCCTATGTACTAAGTTTGTGTATTGTTTTAAGGGCTCCAAGACATACTCTACACAAGTACTGAGTGGGAATACTCGACTCTAGCTCAGAATATAATAGTTCCGAGATAACATCTGAACTTTATCCGCCGTAAATTGTGGCTTTTAATTTCTGTCGGTGAGTGTCTTGATCGGCACTTAAATATTAAAGAGTAACCAATAAAGTAGCCTGGTTTCTCAATGTTTTTAAAATGGCGTTTGTTCTTGAGAATTAATTTCACACTTGGAGTTCTAGTTTAAAGAATTCCAATGTGTTTTAAAAGTTTACGCGGAATCGAACCTACTCTCATGAAAGGATAAACAGCTCTGCTTGTCAAAACACGCAAAGAAATGAATAATATTGAATTTTAATCAGATGACGTCACGGACCTGGTGGTGATGACAAAACCATGAAACTGTGGTTGATATGGCGCTATATAAATGTGGCCATTATTATTATTATTGGTGGTGATGACAAATGCGTGACATCATCATGCATAGCAAAAGTGAGGCTGGTGGTGATGACAAAAGCGTGACATCATCATGCATAACAAAAGTGAGGCTGGTGGTGATGACAAAAGCGTGACATCATCATGCATAGCAAAAGTGAGGCTGGTGGTGATGACAAAAGCGTGACATCATCATGCATAACAAAAGTGAGGCTTGGTGGTGATGACAAAAGCGTGACATCATCATGCATAGCAAAAGTGAGGCTGGTGGTGATGACAAAAGCGTGACATCATCATGCATAGCAAAAGTGAGGCTTGGTGGTGATGATAAAAGCGTGACATCATCATGCATAACAAAAGTGAGGCTTGGTGGTGATGACAAAAGCGTGACATCATGCATAACAAAAGTGAGGCCTGGTGGTGATGACAAAAGCGTGACATCATGCATAACAAAAGTGAGGCCTGGTGGTGATGACAAAAGCGTGACATCATCATGCATAACAAAAGTGAGGCTTGGTGGCGATGACAAAAGCGTGACATCATCATGCATAACAAAAGTGAGGCCTGGTGGTGATGACAAAAGCGTGACATCATCATGCATAACAAAAGTGAGGCTTGGTGGTGATGACAAAAGCGTGACATCATCATGCATAGCAAAAGTGAGGCTGGTGGTGATGACAAAAGCGTGACATCATCATGCATAACAAAAGTGAGGCTGGTGGTGATGACAAAAGCGTGACATCATCATGCATAGCAAAAGTGAGGCTGGTGGTGATGACAAAAGCGTGACATCATCATGCATAACAAAAGTGAGGCTTGGTGGTGATGACAAAAGCGTGACATCATGCATAGCAAAGGTGAGGCTGGTGGTGATGACAAAAGCGTGACATCATCATGCATAGCAAAAGTGAGGCCTGGTGGTGATGACAAAAGCATGACATCATCATGCATAAGGCGTGACATCATCATGCATTACAACAGTGAGGCTTGGTGGTGATCACATAAGCGTAAAATCGTCACGCGTAAGGCCTATTGGCTAGCGCCCCCGCAAAACCTTTCTCAAGTGTGAAAACCGGATCGTGACCCGTGTAATGCTCTCGCATATTTGCACTCGTTTTGGTCTATATTTGCACTCCAAAATGCCAAGTCGTATCATGAGTACTCTTATTCATTTCCCTGAACGACACTAAATTGTCCTTTGTTACCGACTATCGTTGACATTATGTTTGTCTGTGTCAAGGTGATGGTGTTTGCCAATCTGTTCCACATCAGTCAGAACCCAGCTTACATCCAACGTATCTATGACTTCGTGTTCAGCATGTTAGAAGACGAGCGACTAGAGGTAGTGTCATCACAACTCCTTTCTTATAATATGGTGGTCCCTTCATGTAGGCAACACATGAATTGCTATCAAAATACAATAGAATTAACACAATACAAAACAATAGAACGAAATACACAATACAATAGAACACAATACAATTTGGTAGTAATCCATGTCTGCCTACAGGAAGGGAGAACCTATAATATACTCAACAAAATGTCTGGATTCTGATTGGTGAATAACGAGTGCATAAAAAGGTTATAGAGTTCACAGTTGCATTCTTTCAGCAAATGTTATATTATAAACAAAATATCGCATGAACTACTCGTGCTATACGTGATTTATGGGCACTGAGTTATATTTTGAAAGTTCAGATAATTGCACGAGCCTTTAAGCGAGTGAAATTTGATACCTTTCAAATTATCTTTCAGTGCCTATAAATCACGTATAACTCTCCGTTCGTCATAGCGATTTCCTCTACATTCAGAACGCTTTCCAAGCTGCAATCTTTTCATGTCGTACTAGTTATTGTAATTGTTCTTGGTAATTAAATGCAATTTGGAAGACTAAAAGATGTGCATATACTGGTTAAAAAAATCGATATTGGAAAACGTTCATAACACATTTTACCATATAATTATCCCGTGTATAGGCCCACCACTGATATAGGTCTTACGAAGTACTGTAAGAAGCATGGCGTGCTGTTCCTTATTTCTTTTTGACCATTGATTCCACTTTATACTAAGCTGACGCTGTACATGGTGTTCGTAGGTTCGTGAGATGGCTGCTGATACATTTAGTGGGCTACTCCACTATGCAATCTTCAACCTCGAGAAAGATATACAGGTTAGTTAAGGCGTTGTGCGCAATAAACAGCGGTTCTTTGAAATGTAAATGTTACTCGACCATCATGAAGAGATGTGTGTATTTGTTTACAATCATCAGGCGAAGGTGTGTATAACCTTCGAGTGATCGCCATCGTAGTTGGATACTGTTGTAGCACAGGTAAAGAACAGGTGATGCTGAGAAGGAGATGGGCATGCTGAAAATCGTACTTTTTCTCTCGAGTTTACTGTCCGTAACAGCGCGCCATGACCAATCCAGTCCTGTATCAAAGATTGAATGTTAGCGTGAAATGTTAGCGGAGTTCCAACTTGAAGTATGTATTCAGTATTTTGTTTTGCATTTCCAGGATAAGTTCAGGAAGATGGCCGTCACCAAGCTACCCAAGAAGCGCAAGGCAGGTGAAGGAACAGAGAACTCAAACGGTGATAGAGGTAAGGTCTGTGTACTTAGCTTATGTTACTGATGTGCACCACAGTTGCCTATCCTTCACTTCAAGTGTAGTGCGGTTTACATTGCTCTGGGCGTGAAGGTATTTTCTTTGGTCGCTCCTTTGATATGATCCGCAAATGTGTAACTTCAATACCTCCGAGGTCACCACTCGGAAAACGTTTCTGCGATGCTTAGTACAGGAATTGGTCGGTCTTTTCTGTGTTTATTTTAGAGTTGGGTGGGGCTATGGGATAACAAGGCAGGATAGGTAAGGCTACAAACGGATATGAAGTAATTAATATCACATAGACGTAAAGGAGCGAGCAATTTAGCTGCTAGTGTTCCTTTAGTCTCCTCCTCGATAAGGTATTCCGTTATGTCTTTCTTGTTCATGTTTCGCTCCCTCCTTCAGTTGTACAAGCTGTTTCTTGTTCACAGCCCTTCTCAAGCGTCACGCTGGTGTATTAGGACTCGCGTGTTGCGTTAAGGCGTTCCCTTACGACGTGCCAAGCTGGGTCCCCGAGATGTTGATGGAACTTGGTAATCATCTGCACGACCCTAACCCGATACAGGTACAATATTACTGCCTTATACAGTGTTCTGTCACGGACGTGACGTCATATTGCCACGTAACATTGCGCCTATTGCGCCTGTATAGCTATAATAGTTTCATTAGATAGCTCGAGGTTTAAAGAGGGAGCTACAATGTAGCTGGCGTCCTTCGTGTCTCAGTGTAATAGTCCAATTCGTAGTTCTTCGTGATTTCGAGGCTGGAGTTGAGACAGCTTAGTTAGGCTTGTATTCATTGGCATGATAATCAAAATATATCCATATTCATAGAGAGAGGGTTTGTATCAGTGCAGGGTCAATTCCAGCTTCCATGCATGCGAGGCTGAGATTTGGTTACCTTTCAAGAACTACGAATTGGACTATTGGCAGTCGGACATTTGTTTATTAAAGTGACATGACTTAAAGACCCACGACGGACCATTATGCTTTGCACGCTTAGACGCTGGCCGCCATCTTTTGTTGGTGTTGAAAAATGCACAATTTTCAATGGCTATACGCAATCCACTTCCATCGGCCGTTTTTCCAATCTGACTTTCAGTATATTTATTTTCACATGTTGCCAAATTGTAAGGCATCATTTCTGTAGCATTTTAAAGACATTTAGGCCACAATATAGGTGAAATTTGTGTTACAAATAATGTGATGTATGTTTATGAAGAAGGCATCATGGCGGACCGTCGGTAGGAAGACCACGTTAGCTTGGTTCTGTTCGGCAAATAAGTCTCTGTTCTTCTGTATTTGACCGTCGGAACGAGAGGAGCCACATCTGGGTTTTTCAGGGAAAAGTATCAGTGTTTTTTTGCGTTGTGCTGTGCCACTGTCATCAACGGAAAGCAGTCTTCAGTTATCTTATATTTATAAACTGATCGAGTGATTCGCCACTGGCACGTTGCAAGTCAATGCTGGAGAAGTGCAGTGGATTTTCTAAACGTATTTATGACGAGCCGCTGGGCATGATTGGGAGTTTGTCTGTGAATTACATGTATGTGAACCATCGCCTTCGGCGGACCGAACTGAAGCAGCAACAACAAACAGGATACTATAATGAATGGTAAAATGACAGAAATACTGTTACGTTCATTACAACAAATATTTACCAGAGACTTTTCTAAATTCACAACTAAGTTAATTATTATAGCTGAAACATGAATGAACTTTATAATAAAAATATTGTAGGTGAGAAAGCCAAGAATCCTTCCACCTCCCTGCAAGAATACAGCCCAAACATTTTGAGACCTGCATTTCAGTGACTGTTGGAAATGACAATATTATAAACTTCACATTATAGCAAAGTCTTTTTATAAAAATGTTGATTCTAACTATGGAGTGGCAAAGAAATTGGAACAAGTTGAGTGTTTATAATGCTTATACTAGCATGTTTTTATAAACAAAGCACTACAAATTTTGAACTATAAGGATGCACATGTAGATTTTAGAAAAATAATAATTGAGTAGTGCATTTCTAATGCCTGAGTCAGACGCCGCTCCACTCATGTGCAGAACTAAATAGATGAATTAAGTACGGCAGAAGAGCGGCGTCTGACTCAGTTTGGTTTGGCAGTTTTAGTTTGGTATGGCAGATGAATTAGATTCACCAGAGGCTGTTGCATAATGCGATGTTGGAGCGGTGGCTGAGTCATACGCCACTGTTCTCATGTGCCAAACTAAATTAAGTATGCCGTCGGATATACCACAGTGGTGAATCTGAAGGTGGGACTATTTATTGTCAATTTCTTGGCAAAGTCCATACTTCCTCTTCCAACACTTAACAGATTGAAGAAAACAATGCATGCCCTTTTCCTGAAACAAATAGAAGAATATTCATTATCAAAGATGGATAAACTGTACTGGAATATTAATGTAATGCAATGTTGAGAAAATGTGTGCTGCTCATTGTTCGAACAACAACCTGAGCACTTTATTCCATTCTGGACAACATGTCCGCCATGTTCGAACTGCGAATTCCCATAAAGGATATTTCTATTAGGGCAACGTACGAATGGACAGATTGTGCTAATAAACAAGTTGCCTTAGCTTACCTTATTTTTAGATTTCCTTCTGTCAAAGCTGGAAGGTTTTGATACATTTGGCCTTGTTCTCGCGAACCTTTATACAAGCACCCCTTCCTCCATTCATGGCACACTGACCTTGACACTCCACTTGGCTTTGTTATTACGGGTTCTTGGTTAGTAAAAGGAAAAAGGAAATACCGACAGCAACCATTTTACAAATAAAGAGAGAGTAAATTAAACTTTCATTTTCTCCGGCCTGATGCTCACAGATGTTTATTTCGCCTGCAATAGGCCTTTTGCATCAATTGATCACGTGACGATTTTCCCATAGCAACGCCTGTGGTGGAGGGCAAGCCATTCTAACATTCCTTGACAACAGAGAGAGCATGAGAGACGCCAGCGTGAAACCTCAATACTAGAAGTTCTGCCGGTTCCTTTGTTATTCGTCTTCAGCCCAAATTTATCAGAACTATTTAGCTTTAAATCTTATAGTTCAGTGTTAGAAGATTTGGCTAAACTATAGAATACCCCGCCACTCCATATTCAGTGCTACCGCGGTCCCGCAGTCCCGCAGTCAGCTTTATTAATATTCATGCATCGACTATGGGACTGCGGGACTGCGTTGCCACTTAGTTCACGTCTTACCGATATTAATATTCATGCGTCGACAATGGGACTGCGGGACTGCGTTGCCACTTAGTTCAACGGCTTACCGATATTAATATTCATGCGTCGACTATGGGACTGCGGGACTGCGTTGCCACTTAGTTCTATATCCTTCGTTCTAAAAAAGCTATCGCGACTGCGGTACCACGGTAGCACTAACTAAATAACATAGCTTCAAAATGTGGCGGGGTATTCTATAGTCGCTCCGAAGATTTTAAGACCCGTAAGACGATCAGAAATAGCTTTCTGAAGCCAAAACCGAACCGGACTCTGCGAGGTTACTTGCAACATGTTGGCGGCCTCAACAGACAACAGCCGGCGCCGGTAAGAAGCTGACTTCGGGGATGTACTTTTCTTCCACGCTTTAAATCGTCTTTATGTTCTAGAAAAAATATGTGATTACAGGAGAATGATGTATCTGTTACTCTACCATAGCCGAGGAGACGCTAGGAGACGCTGGTGTTGTATGAATTGGAACGCGTTACAGGCTACAGGGATATTATAAACTGAATATGTACGAATAACAACTTGATATAGGTTGTTGAGTAGCTGGTTTTCCTATGTGACAGGTTCTCTTTTTTTTCTTCAAATCACCAGCAACACTAGAGTCTGTAATCTTGAAATAAAGCCCCTCGTTATTTCGAATTTTGGTGATCCACTGAGACCTTAATCCCATGTCTTTACCGTGGAATTTTTTGCGATGAAAGGAAAGTCCATCGTTGTAGCGTGAATCACCACTGCATAGTTGTGGCACACAAACAGTGGTAGCGCGTTCCAGTTTATACAACACCAGCGTCTCCTAGCATCTCCTCGGCTATGGTAGAGTATTAAATAGATACATCTCCTGTCATCAGATATTTTTTCTAGAACATAAAAACGATTTAAAGCGTGGAAGAAAAGTACATTCCCGAAGTCAGCTTCTTACCGTCTGTTGAGGCCGCCATCATATTGCGAGTAACTCGCAGAGTCCGGTTCGGTTTTGGCTTCAGAAAGCTATTTCTGATTGTCTTACGGCCCTTAAAAAATCCTCTAACACTGAACTTTAAGATTTAAAGCTAAATAGTTCTGATAAATTTGGGCTGAAAACGAATAACAAAGGAACCGGCAGAACTTCTGGTATTGAGGTTTCACGCTGGCGTCTCTCACGCTCTCTCTGTTGTCAAGGAATGTTAGAATGGCTTGCCCTCCACACAGGTGTTGCTATGGGAAAATTGTCACGTGATCAATTGATGCAAAAGGCCTATAATGGAGCCAGAAGCACTCTAACTATGTTGATAAACTTCCATCAACGCTCGATTGATAACGAAGAGTTCATTTCCGTGTTTTGTAGACATACAAACAAATGACAAAGGTGAGTAGAAGAACGATTTTCTAGTTCACGCGAGGCGAAAACAATAGAAGCCTCGGTTTCATGAAAATCAAAACAAAAACAGAGGCGCGCAAAGCGTAATGGTCCGTCATGAGTCTTTAAAGGAACACCAAAACATCACATATTTAGGAAATCTCGTACCAATGAGCTTGTGGTTGTATTGTAGGCTACTGTAAAAAGTGCGCTGTCAGACTTCCGCCGTACGCACCACGACAACTGGCAAGAACACAAGCAGATGTTCACAGAAGACCAGTTACTCATTCTTACTGATCTACTGGTATCACCATGTTACTATGCGTGACACAAGCTCTCACAAGTGGTGCTATGCCCGTGTCCACAGCAGATGGAGAACTAGATTAACAAGCTGTCTGCTAACTGATTACTCAGTAGCCACGAGTGTCATCTCCTGGTCCATCAGGAAGCGAACAGGTCTCGGCGTTATTCGTGGGATATCTCTTCTATTTGGTTGGCTATTAGCAGCAGAGTGCTACAATTCAGGATAATGAGTGTTGATACTAGCAAAACAGAGACTGGATGTGTATAATCCTTGAAAACATGATCAACTGATTTTAGTGTGTCAACTGAAGGAGGAATGGAATGGTTTGGAACTCTATGATAACTGCGATTGTAGATTTACAGTCACGCACATGCCCACGTGGACTAAGTCAAAAAGAACATCAGATGAGAATTGAGATGCGCCTGAAATAGCTACCGTACAGAAGGCGGCTTGGACGTTTACCCACTATCCTTTGCGTGCGAATATCTTTAAATTCGTTTATTTAAAATCGCGGTAGAAAGTTTTTAAATTTTAAAAACAAGCCAGTACAAGTTCTGTTGCCAATACACTGAAGAGAATAGAGGATTCCTACGTGTTATCTTAATAACAAGCCAGTACAAGTTCTGTTGCCAATACACTGAAGAGAATAGAGGATTCCTACGTGTTATTTTGACTGTGCTAAGTTCGCAAGGGATTGTGGTTCAATATACAGCCGCCGTACACACCACTACGTCGATGGCCTGGATGCATTCCGTGTACTTGAAATGGATTACTTCTCAGCGAAAGAAACAATTTCTACACGAGGAATAGCATAAGTTAAAACGGGACAAATTTAGGCAAACCAGCTCAGTCTTTGTGCTAAGAAAAAACAAGATCGATTCAATGTATTCTATCGTTCGCGGTATATTTTAGTCTAATCCTTGTAGTGCTGTGTTCTTCGTGTACAAAGTTTCCTGGCAACTTTAGTCTTTCTTTAAACAAAAAACGCTAGCTGTCTTAAAATGTTGAGCTTGCAACGCGCTCTCAGTGGTAAATAATGATTTTCGGCAGGTTATGGGTGGGGCTGTGATATTTAATATATGAAAACATATATCTTAGCTCTAGAGTTCATGTTTTAGTCATATACCTATTTCATTTTACTTGTAGTTTGTGTCTTTCTTTTCTGATGTTTCTGTTCTCGATTCCGAGGTTTTTATTTGAAGGTAACAGAGTCTTTTAGAAACTCCGACGACGCCCGCGTTCTCTTGAGGCCAAACGAAAAACAGAGTCAGTGGCTTAATATGTTCATGGTTTGTACAGGAAATCCCAGTCATTCGGATTTTTGCAAACAACGACCGAAATACGAACGGCGGTATACAGCTATTTCAAGAAAGGTTGTCCCGTGCATGGTGCATTGTGCATTCCACGACCGAATTGCCTGATTGTAGGTGTGGCCGTTTCGTCAAGTCCGCGTGTGCTATAAGTAGAGGACTGGTAAGATGTAGGATGTAATTGTGTTAAAGTGTTAACACTCGGCCTACAAGTGCACAGTGCAGTACACGAGATAAACTCTTTTGAAACAGCTGTATTAACTGAAGTGCATATTTAAAGCGTATTGCCGTACTTGAGGTCGTTCTCATGGCTTCCTAGAGCCACTTTGTGCGGCAACAGAACATATCAGATACAAATATTAAAGGTATTTGGGTGGTAAACGGAAAGGTTTTGTCGTGGTTTTTTTTAACAATATTAAGTGTTCTGTGCTCAGTGAAGGCATGAAATGAAAACTGTATGTTCCAACTGAATGCAGAAACACGAACGAAAGCGTCCAATATTCCCGTGAACTGGAGTTTTGGAGTTCAGTGATACCGTCTGGGTTGCTCCTGGAATCTCATGCTTTTCTTTTCCCTTGATTATCGTCATAATATGTCAGCCATATTCAAACTATCAGAAGAACATAATTCAGGCCTCATAAAAAAAACATCACCAAAGAATCCCATAGCACAACGAAAACTCGCGCGCTGATTGGCTGATGAACCGTTAATCCACCAGTCAACCCCTCCCCCTCCTTAGGCCAACTCCAAGGCATTAAACATAAAAAAAAATGGTGGGGACAAGCAAGTGTTCAAACCAAATGCCCCATGATGGAGCCAAAGTAATAAGGCAAATACCCCGGGTACAGCCGTAATGATATACTGCCCAATTGCAGAGTTTAGTCGAAGGGGAAACAACACGAGGCCAAACCTCGTTCCCAGGGGTCGTTGCGCGCCTAATCCTTTATGGCGTCGTTGCTACGAGGTCTAATGCCCGATCCCGGGCCGATATAAAATTACAAATGCCTCACTTCGGGGGAGGGGATGGGCAAGGCTGGAATTGACTGATGCATAAATATTAAACAATTATTCCCCGAAGGGGAGGCGACCAGTGGTGATATTTCACAAGCGAAAGTTAGTTAAAAAGGCCATTAACAAGTGAATTGTTCGCGTGCGCCGTTTTGTCTCCAATCACTACGTGCTATTCACTTGTGTGGTATATCTTAAAACGTGGCATTCAATAGTTCAACGGCGATCTACAGGAAGCCCGCGCGTAAATTTATTATCGCGAACAGAGACAAAATCCGTTGTCATCGACCAATCAGATTATACTGGCCCAGCCCGAGCCGGCTGACAGGAACTATTTCTTCTTTTGTTATTTATACTACGGTCTGAGACGCCACAGCCTGCGCTATAATTTTCTAGGGAGAGAAATCGAAATGCCGGAAGCGAAAAGTACGAAACCAGTAACAGTAGGCGTAGCGCGCGCGTGCGCAAGGGCTCTTGTAAATGAAAATATTTCAAGGATTTGACCATTCTCGTTCCCAGTGCCTCCTCAACTAACTGAAAAATCGGAGGCTCTGGTAAGACACGAAACCGGATGTCCTAGATTCTAGGACATTGAAACTGCGCATGCTCTTAGAACTCATTTCCGATTTGCTAACTAAAGCAATGGCGGACTTCATGGAAGCTATCCAGTTCGCCCTTGCAAAGCTTAAAATACAGTTTTCCTTAAAAACTAAACATTGGAAGCTATTCGGGTAATTACTATCGATAAGAAGGACTGTTTCTGTGTCCTTCCGACCGGTTATGGTAAATCGTTATTCCGTTAATTTACCAAAGTTACCGTTTGAGTTTAATGCTCTTCAAGGATCATCCAACTCAATCGTGGTCATCATATCTCCTCTCAACGCAATTATCGAGGAGTGCACAGAACATGCTGATTTTCAGCTGCTGGATTAGACTGCAGGGCGAGGAAGAATAGGCCTATGTACCTGTTGTAGGTTAGCAAGGGCTATAGCGCTTGCACTCGGCGTGGAATGTGTTTCTCTTGGTCGTTTTGATGGTGGATTACTAGGAGAGCTGTAATTTTGCTTTCGACCTCGTTTTAGTCTGGAATTTTGGATCGCCGCGGTTTGATGTTCATGCGATTGCTGAACCATCTCACGGAATTTTTCGGCAGTTTCAAGAGAGCGTTTGCACGGACAGCATATTTTTGTAGGGTAGGATTCTTCCCAGAAAATGAACGGATGGCTTAGATAAGAACCCAAACTTTTCCTTAGGTCGCTGTTTAAAATCACTGGGTGATTCTTATCCGATATTACGGCGTTACAGCAAATGTATGTATTTCGATCGAAAAGCTTTTCTGCTGCCTTTTTTGGCGTAATATCCGCCATTATTGGGTTATAGTCGATCGAAGGGAGATTTTAATTACCTTTCGGCTTTTGCCACCATACATTACATATATATATGAATGTTTATTAATTAATTAATTAATTAATTAATCTGTTTAATCATGTTCTTTTAAAAGGCACATCACTTCATTCTTTATTATTTTCACATATGAATGTTTATTCTTTTGATTATTTTACTTTTATTGAAAGAACACCTAAAAAAATGCCTTGCTTTACTTGTTATGTTTACAACGGAAGTGATTTATCCACTAAGTGAACCGGAAGAAAAGCGCTGTGCGCAGCACCTGTTCAATTTTTTCTTCATCGCGCAGCCGATTTGGCTTTACAGAATGAGAAGCAATCTCGTTCCCAGAGCCCGCGCGTTTTTCGGCCAGCGGTGACCAAACGCTTTGAGGCTCTGGGATAATCCATAACCGGAAGCAGGATTTTATGCTTCCGGTTTAAGAGCGCATGCGTGAAAGGTCGTTTACTGAGCATGCGTCGTATATCTAATGTACTATGAATATGCGCAGAGAAAGCAACCGCTGTGGTAATAAGAGCGCTGGCTTACTAAATTGATAAAATGGCCGACGGCTGAGAAAAAAAATGTTGTTCGTCCGTCTCGTGGGGAAAAAAGAGAAAAAGATCCTAACGACAGTGGAACTGCTAAAGGTACCTTTTTGCCAATCGGGAGCCGCCAATCGATACTAGGTTCCCTCAGAGACAAGAAAGCTATGATTTAAACTGCCGTGCTCCAAAATTCACGAGGAGGCGCTAGGTCTTAGGACTCGGGATGCAGTAAGTGGAGTTTGCTGAGAAACATGATAATAAATTGATATCAAAACTTTTAAAAATATACACGGTGTTGGTCCGAACAAGAAGTTTAATTGCTCCACGGGCAGTCCTTTTCGTGTCTTGGACGTGTAATTTTCTTGAATCGGTTGAATAAATGTTGTTTTACTGATGTGGTATAGTTATCGTTGAATATTTCGCGTTGTAACATCGCCGGGATATCGATAGCGGATATAATTGAAACGTTTATTTATTTTGTTACTTTGCCTTTGGTTGATTGTTTTATATAATATTCAAATATAAGTTACATGTTATTCCGTTTACATAAATTTACAATCAGCCTTGATTTTTTTCCGGTGAGTTTTAATAAGCTTAATTACTTTGTGCTAGAATTAACTTTTAATACTCTTCTTTAATTAGGAAACTTTGCATTCCTTCACCTTAGTACAGGCTTATGTTGTATCAAATATATTTTATTCATTTAAATCTTAAAGAATGTAATGTACCTATCAATGGGGAAATTTCAGTCAAATTCTCAAGGGTGGTGAAACATTGCTTGTTTAATTTTTAATCAAAATGTACCACCCAGGACCGAGTTGTTCGAAGTAAGGGAAAGCACTACCCCGGGGTTAAATTGCTAACCAGAGGGTAAACTGTACAGATTTAGCACTATCCTAGGGATAAAGTTACCCTTGCTTCGAACAACTGGGCCCTGGTCCAGAAAGACTACAAGCTTATGCAGAAATCTAAAAGAGCGAGCTCAAGCACAGGAATAATAATATTGTAAAATATATACAGTATATAGTTCTTTAGAAATGGCTTCAATTTGTTTAACCCAAATCTGAATGAGAAAACCATGCTTAAAGCCTTCTATTTTGGGAAATATAACACCAAGGCCTTGTTTTAAGATGTTCTGTTTGTCTTACTGGGAACTTACTCAGAACTATGAAGTGCAACAAAAATATGATGCTCGGTAACCATTATTGAAGGTTGGGCCCATACTTTTTCTTTTCCCAGTCAAAGTCTTCTACAGTTTGTAATGCCTTGACCCTGGGCCACAATTCAGGATCAAATGCCTGACTCTGGGGATTCAGGGGTGGATTGAAATGGGGTGCACCATATGAGCACCATAGACACGGGGGTTGGCCCCCAATTTTTTTTTGAAAATCAGGTCTCTGAAGTAGTATTTTCTGAATTTTGATACCACTTGAATCTCAAAAGGGGGTACATCCTCCAAATCACCTTGCCCTCCCATAGATCTGTCCCTGGAGATGGCGAGGTCTAGCAAGTATAAGTGGGTCAGATGTTCTTTCCTAGTTCTTTTACAATCCAGGGTGGAACTTATATATAGTTGGTACAATGCATGTGCAGCCATGGCCATGGGGTCCTAAATCAGACCCAGTTTTTCACAAGTTCGCTCCAAACCCTGTATTTCCAAGTTGTGAAAATGAACCCATTTTCAACCTGATTGATTATTTTGAGCTGTTTATATAAACTCAGAATTCCACAGTTTTACACAAAAGCTAGACCCTCTAAAGTAGGTTCAAATCTGACACACAATATATATCATAAGTAAGTGTGCCCCTGGAAACAGTTAACTGCTGGACCACACCATGTACATTGTATGTTCACAAGCTGCCATGTTAGTGTGAAGTCTGAATGTACACATATATATATATTTATTTCTGCTACACAAATGTTTGAATATTTCCTACTAGACATGCTGGAATTCTGATAATGCAAATATTATTTCAATGGCAGATAACTGATTGATAGGGCCTGGTCGCGTGACCTTTTTAGCCTGTCAATAAAAAAAAAGTTGGCGCTAGAACAACATGAATGCCAGAAATGAAAAGAGCAAGCCAAAATTAGTAAAAAGCCCAAGTTTAGGTTCATATCTTTAAAACTGAAGGAATGGAAAATTTTTGAAAACTCTATAATTTAGCTTAATTTAATAGAGTTTGTGAGGCTTTTTTTGCTGACTGGTATGGCTTGTTACGGCACAAACTCTGTTAAATTAAGCTAAATTATAGAGTTTTCAAAAAATTGTTTTTGATTGACAGGCTAAAAAGGTCACATGACCAGGTCCTGCAAAAAGGGCCTATTGACTCCAATCTTCGGAACAACACACTTTCAATTTTTGTTTTTCATTTCTTTGAATTTTACCATGTTCAATACGCTAAAAATAGGTTTAAAAACTCTTCCAGTTCGCAATTAAAATCTATTAAAAGCAAACACAATTTAATCAATCCAACTACCATGTTTGTTTACAGAAAACACATCAAGTGACTGTGAACCCACGTGGCATTCTGACACTGCATTTCTCTTTACAATTTTGCAGCACCAATCCCAAAATGAATTGTGGGTAATGGACAAAAATCCCATTGTCTACTGTGCCAATTTGGGTTAAATACATAGTACTACCGGTAACTCAACTAACCCCCCTCCCCCCTCAGTCCAAGTTTGGCTAGCCCTGTTCAGTTACAAACTGCCAAACCATAAAGTCAATCGCTCAAGCTTTCCCCAGAATGTCATTTGGGAAGATTCTGTGGCTTTGCCGATGACCTGCAGCAATTTCTCTTGTAGGATTTTGAATGGAAACTGCTCTAATTTGGTCAAATAGGCCACTGGTAGAAAGCCAAAGGACATCCTGAGGTCTGAGGGTGGCTGAAAAATACTTGGCTTGCTTTTAGTAGGCTTTGTGAGGAGTTTTCATTGGGGTTTTCTCTTGCATATCTGCATTTGACACACCAATTGGTGATATTTTTACTTGTGAGATTGTAGGAAGAAAAACCCTAAGGTGATGTAATATATCCACTTCCACCACAGTGCAAGTGCAAAGGAGCAGAAAAATAAATTGTGCAGGCTGACTGGTAGGGATCGAGCAAAGCAGCCTATACATCTGTTGAAGTGATCAAAATGTCCTTGTTTGACAATCAAATACTTGCATTGGTTTCCAATAATTATGACTGGCATCTAAAGGTATAAAGAAAATAATTTATCACTGGTAATGGCTCTATCGATTCCAAATCTGCCCATCTTCCCAGCCATACATTTTGTATGTGGGGTATTGACTGAGTTTCTGTCCCAGGGATGGGGCATTTGCCAGCAAAGAAAAGTTGGGAGGTGGGGAATTGGTCAAAGAGAGTCAAAATAGTAAGTGTTTATAACATGGTTGCCACCCATCAAGAAAAAAAAATTCCCCGACCAGAAAACAATTTTCACTGACCATATAATAACACTGTTCAACATTCCCTCATCCAAAACAAACAACATTTAATATCAAAACCTGTAGCCTCCCCTCGCAGACACTTTGAGGCATGAGAGGCCATCATGTAAACCTAAATATAAAATTCCCCGACTTCTTCGTGACTTTGACAAGAAATTTAGAATTTCTCTGACCAGATGCAAAATTCCCTGACCTTGAAAAACCTTTTTTTTCCCTGACTTTTCCCTGACCTGTGGCAACCTAGCCTGAGTATCAGGCCTTCCCCTCCCCTGATACTCAGGTTAGTGGCAACCCTGTATAAGAGATTTATACTTGTTCCAAAGCCCACAGAGGGGCATATGCATAGCTTAGCTGACCCCCACGAGACTGACCCAATGAGGCACTTGCAATGCTCTGAATTAAAAAATGTCAAGTGCCCCACAAATGCCGGGGTGGGGGAGTTATATGTGCAATAATAATAACTATTAACGTGTCTAAAGGTATTTAGCAAAAAAAAAGGGAATTGGGGACACAAATTAAAGAGTAAATTAAAACAATCTATGTATCTATATCTATGATTAAAAAGGTAAAACTGATGGATATACACATTCTTCTGTGACCTAATTCTAACTAAGTTGTAAATACATATATCTGTATGTCTATCTGTGACTTAAAAACATTGATAAAATAGAATAAAATAGAACAGTATAAAATAGAAATAGTATAAAATAGAATCAGTATATTACATGTTGCTGTCATCATTGTGCTGAAGTGGACTTTCTCAGCTTTCTTCTGCTCAAGGCTGAATGATAGTTATTATTCATCTACTACATGTAGGCCCGGGATGTAGGCCTAGGAGCGAGTAGAGAATACCCGTCCATTTGGGTCATTAATAATTCATTTTCTCAAATTTTCATACAAACCTTCTAAAAACCTAACCCTGAAATTAAAAAAAAACCTAACCATTTTCGACTCCAAATCATTTATAGAACGACCCTACATACACCTGCACTATAATGAATAAGTTAACATAGTTTAGCACGGTTTTCAAGTGATCTTTTGAAGTGGACGGGTATTCTATACTTTAGCCCAACACTAAATCAGCAATTTACCTAGTGGCAATTTTTCTCTCGCAGTTCTAATTAATCTGGTAAATATTTTAGCAGTTGAATTTCGTCAAAGATAATCAAAGATTATCTCCCGAACATCTGACCTGACATATCGTTCTTAAAAGCCTTCAGAATGTGTCTCTTCTTGATTTTTTATCCAGACAGTTGAACACGATGATTACTTACTTGACTGCAGCAACAGCAAGAATGACAAACTTGATTTTTAGCGATTTTTTCACCACTTTTTAGGCCGGTCTTTATATGGCCGATCGCACGAAGCAACTCCATGGCGTCGTTGTGAATTTACTTCCGGTGAGATATGCTAGCCAATCAAATTTGACCTCGATGTTGATTATCCCAGAGCTCTGTATCTTGGCGTTGGCCAGAAGATCGCGGGCTCTGGGAACGAGATTGAATGAGAAGCCGTCATTCTCGACACCAGACCCTTCTCTTATTTCTTACTGCGCATGCTCGACGAAATTTCGTCGAGCATGCGCAGTAAGAAATAAGAGAAGGGTCTGGTGTCGAGAATGGAGAAGCCGTGTCAAATGCGGCTCGGATCTGTAGATCCGATACAACACTGACGCGAATTCTGAAAATTTCTTCAAGCCTTAATCCTTAAAGGGATACCCGAGTGAAAAACACATTGGGGCTCAAAAGAATCTTCAACATGTTCTTTGTTCAGAAAATGTATTATAATTTGATCAAACGTTTTTAGTATTAAGAACGAGCACCTCAAAGTTGGCCCCGCGAAGACATGGGCGCCGCCATCTTTGTTTGCATTTACGGAAGTGACGTCACTTCGTCCCACCAGCGTATCGCGGCTACTTGTCTTTGTATGATTTTCACACGCTCGGAATTAAAGTGGATATATTTTCATCGAGATTGCAGAGGAATTCTTTCAGAAACCGGAATTATGATGAAGACGACATTATGAGAAAAGTTAAGAAGACTGGGAGGAGGAAGAAAAGCATTGGGAAGGCGAGAAATTATCAGACGAACAACAAGGTCTCGTAACTGCCATTTAATAACAGCAAAACAACATGGCTTAAAAGACTCGAGTGACTTCTGAATAAGTATAAGAACTACAATGTATGTGAGGTACAGTTAAGGCGTTTATCATCCTAAAAACACCTAATAAGAGAAAGAGTGAGAACGCAGGTGGGACGAAGTGACGTCACTTCCGTAAATGCAAACAAAGATGGCGGCGCCCATGTCTTCGTGGGGCCAACTTTGAGGTGCTCGTTCTTAATACTAAAAACCTTTGATCAAATTTTAATACATTTTCTGAACAAAGAACATGTTGAAGATTCTTTTGAGCCCCAATGTGTTTTTCACTCGGGTATCCCTTTAAACTACAAGACAAAATTTGAAATTGAGTTCGCGTCACGGACATGTGTAGCGTGCACCAAACAAGTCTGTCTCCTAATGGTGAGACTGGCTGCAGCCATCTATACAGGAGTTTTACCGCTACATTTCACCCTTGGGAAGGAAGAGACCTTTAGCTTGGCTCAAAAGGATTCGGAGGACTTAATGAAAGAAGTAAACGACATAAAGGCTGTTATGGACGACCAAACAAAGAACTTTGTAGTTATATTTTCATAGCTAATGAATCCTTCGCACTTTCCCCGTCGCATTTTTAACTCCCCGGCAATAACCTACTCTGCTAAGTTGGCCTGGTTGACCGTTATGTCTAGCCACAAATACTTGCAATTTGTGAGGGTGCATTTCCTAATTCTGGTATAGGTGGAATACAAAGAACAGATGCATGGAAAAACAAATTCCCCGACTTTTCACTGACCAGAAAACAATTTTCACTGACCATAATAAGACTGTTCGACATTCCCTCGTCCAAAACAAGTCCTTATCAAAACCCTCCTAGACACTTTGAGGCGTGGCAACCTAAAAATAAAATTCTCTGACTTTTTCCTGACTTTGACAAGAAATTTAGAATTTCCCTGACCAGGTGCAAATTCCCTGACATTTCCCTGACCTGTGGCAGCCCTGAGATGTATCTAAATCGAAGGAGGTGACCTGAGAACTAACTGTGACAACCCTGAGTCAGATGTATCTAAATCGAAGGAGGTGACCTGAGAACTAACGTACAATAAGAAGGAAGTGAAAAAAGAGCGCCATTTTGCCTCTTCCGAGTAAACCGCTGTTCTGTTCCCAAAACTGAACACGATTACAGTTCTATTCCGGAATAGTCCCTAAAGAACGCGCTCTTTAAATGTTGGTGTTCTCGTCGTAAACCCGTGGACATGGGTGGCGCAGTGTGTTAGCTCTCACTGCTGTGGCCCGAGTTCGAGTCGGACTTGGTGGGGGCCTGCTTTCAACTCCACACACACTCCCCACTACATTCATATATATTGTTATACATACTACTGTTGATTTTTATGGAGGGAGGAAACCGGAGAAAACCCTCGTGGCAAGGGAGAGAACAACACGACAAACAAACAAACAAACTCAACTCACATATGGCACCATGCAGCTATGCTGAAATACATAGCCTGCTATAACAAAAATAATATTTAAATTTATTTTTACACGAAACATAGTTAAGCAATTTCGGTTTATTTCGGACATGTCATGCACTTAATACAGCAAGAACACTTTCACAAAGAAATCTTGTTTAATTAGTTCTCTACTTTACATGAAAATGATGTACACGTACGTACACGTACGAGACTTTATTGGATTATAAAAGTTACCTACTGGTCGACTGTCAGACAAAATCGGTTACGGTGTTATGAGAAAGAATTAGGGCCCGTTTGTCTGGAGAAAAGTCTGGATGACCCGGGGGGGGAGGCAACTAGCTTTTCTCGGATGGTAGGGTGCCCCGGGTCCCCGTGATAACTTGTTCTCCATACAAACGGGCACTTAAAAACATGTTAAGGTATGGCTCCAGTTGTTTAAAGGTGGTAATCTGCCATACACCAGATAAATCCCTATCCAGTGGATACAATTATAGCTAGTAAGGTTAATACTTAACCAGTTTTTGAATAACTGGGGCCTGTTTGTTTTCTTCTGTTCCCCGCTCAATCTGAGAACATGTTTCTAAGTTTAGATTTTCGTTTCGAACTTCTTTTTAGCCGCACATGGCGGATTAACCAGAGAGGTTTGAATTCAGTTTTATTTTTATCTTAAATTTATACACTTCAGATTGTGTTTACTTAGTATATCTTAAGACAATTTTCAGCATAAATCAAACTAAAAAAAAATGCACTTCTGTATGTAGGCCTTTTGCAGGAAACAGTCACGTGCTGATATATCGCTTCAATAACGAATGATTAAGCTCGTCAGTCCCATGGGAAAGGCTTTACTGGATGACAAACTATCTTCGAAAACACCGTTTTAGAAAGATCGACAATCGATTAGAAGTAAGAAATAGCATTTACTAATAGGGTTAATAACACGATCTCGTACAAGTGTCATTAAATGAAGTCGTTTTTTTCCACCCAGTACGACCACGTGACTGCATTCCTGCAAAAGGCTCGTTACACGGAACAGCATCTGTTGAGTACCGCTTTGTAACCTAAACATTGCAGTGAAAGTGCATGGTCATAGGACTTCAATTAGATCTATGCCAGTTTAAAAAGGTTTTGACAAATGTTAAACATTCTTAAAAATTGCTAGGTATCCGGCGGTCTAGACTCTTGTCGTACAAAAAGATTCACAAATTGTGGACATGATATTTTCAGATGAAAATGGCATAAGTTGTAGTTTCCTTCCGATAAGGGTCTACCGTATATACGTAAGCAGTTAAAGATGGAATTTGTTTTCGTACTGATAACAAAGTCTTTCACTTCTTTGTTATTCAGTGTGTCAAAGGTGAACACTAAACTCGCAGAGTTAAGTTTGATGTGAAACCTTTAAAAAATGTCGTTTAGCTTAATTAATATTTCGTTTCGTTGGATTATCGTTCTAATCAAAGCTTCCCAGCATGAAAGGAAATACTTGACTATCAATAAATAGCTTAAAACTTGATGGAAAGCTGGGATAGAAATGCGTCGATATTTATTTATTTCTGTCCTATAGGCGGTTTGCACTAAATATTACGTTAGTTGAATAAAACTACCAGAATCCTTTGCGCTGATTCTTTTGTTCTTCTAATTTGGACCATTGTCTTGGTATTCTCGGGAGTTAAAAAATCTGAATGAGAAAACGATTCAAAAAGATTCTGGTAGTTGTATTCAACTGACGTAATACTGCAAACCAGGAATTCTGATTGGCTCAAATAGCAGTTGCTGAAGCCTGGATATTGACAACTTTGCAACAGCGGTAAGCGCTTCAGTGTGTTTCATTTGCTCAAACTTTGTCCACAAAATGCACAAAAATTATCCGCGGTGTTAACCTTCTTGCCACAGTTTGTGCAAAAGCGCGCGGGGATCACACGACTGTCCTTCTCTGCAGAGATCGCAGTAACTAGTGTCGGCGGGAGAGCTGTTTCCATGGCGAAGCCATAACCATTGGCATGCGGTTTAGGCCTCAGAAGTGGTGGTGGGGGATAACGACAGTTGATAGGGATTGCTCTCTGGAAAGGATGCGGAAACACTTCTGGTTTTCGGAACAGCGCAGGTGTGTGAATACCTGGATGTAAGTCACGTGGGATGGACGGGTAGCCGGCCAGAAGAGGTACGGGGATGGGCATATGTGGCTTGTTCTTTTCCTGGCTCGTAAGTAAACACTCGATTGCTTGCACTACATTTCCTCCGCAGCCTTGTAAAACCAATTCCAGTACGCTCCGGCAGTGACCAGGAAAAGCTCTGAGCAGTAATCCTAAGGGATCTGGGTGCAATTTACGATTGGTAATTTGGCCGGGACTTTCCGTTAATCTAGGGATCTTCAGTGGTGGTTCCGCCTCCTCTTCATCAGTATCAATGCTGTGCGAATCGCCATTCAACATTCTTTTGGGGGATTCTGAATTAGAAGACACCTCCCTCTGTTCTAAGGTTTTCCCTTCGTCGTGTTTGTCTAGAGGTTCTGCCTTGATTCTTACGCCTTCCATCGCAGGCAGTGGAAGGTGCTCGTCGTTAGGGCTATCTGCGTCGCTCAAATCCAGGTCTCTGTCCGAGTTTAGAGGGGAGCCATGATAATCGTGCTCGCTTTTCTCTGTAATGAATCAGACATATTGAATGACAACTAAATAAATCATCAATTCTACATACATTAATGGCACCATGCACCGACGCCCTCCATAGCCATTAGCCTAAATCCATCAACTCTATAAATGCAGTTTTAAGGGTACTACTTCATGTAGCTGTGACAATAGCCTAAATTAGCCTAATTAGTGATTAGCTCTAAAACACCCAAAATTAGTGACCAGCTCTAAACACCCTAAATTAGTGATCACCCGTTGTTGACGGTTAATGTTTTTTTTTTATGTAGGGTCTGGGTTTGATAAGGGTTTGGGACAGTTTATGCAGCTACATGAAGTACTTCCAGTTTTAAATGGAAGTACGGATGGCGCAGTGGTTGAGCGCTTCGCCTCTCACCTCTGTGGCCAGGTTCGAATCCCGGACGCGGCGCCATATGTGAGTTGAGTTCGTTGGTATCTCGCCCCTGCACCGAGGGTTTTTCTCCGGGTTCTCCGGTTTTCCTCCCTCCGCAAAAACCAACACGCTAAATTCCAATTCGATCTGTGGATTAGCCGGGACCTGGCTTTGATCAGCCCCCATGGTTGTTTCAGGTCTCGTTAGAAATTGTTTAATTCAATTGAATTGAACGTTGGCTCGAAGGAGATCAGTCTCAGTCCACTTATTATTACAATCTGAATATCCATGCAGTTTGATTCTTGCGCTAGACCGAATAACAGTTGTTGCTTGTCAAATAATACTCAATGTATGAGGTATTCTTATGAAAAGTTACGCTCAGAGTTTGACGTCTCTATTATCAACTTGTCTTTGTTTAAAACATCTTACTCTGAAATTATGTTGTCTTAAGTAATAATGAGTCGTCTTACCTTCGCTGTCGGCGGGACTGTGTAGGGTGGCAATAGGGTTAAGCACCATGGATGGTCTGAGAAACGCCTCGTCAGCAAACCGTTTAACGTTGTCGTCACTGTCTGGATCGCACTTCGGTATGTCTTTCTTGTCCAGCTCTGCATTCTTACGCTGTTGCCGAAGCAGTGCCACGCGAGCAGCTGTGATTCGCTGCCTCTCGGCAATCAGCAGACACTTAGAGCACGTACAGTCGCGCCATCTACAGTAGTGCTTGTGGCCCTTTAGCCATGACAGAGCGCCGTGATTGCGACATCGGGCACATTTTGGGATACGATGATAGAGAGCGGAATCGGGGGATAGTCCTTGAGGAATCATTTCGTTCATCCTAGTAAACAAATCAAAGTGGCGAGTTACTCTAAACTGTGGGAGATTGGTCGCGTCGATAAAGCTGTGCAAGGAAATGACGTGTATCTGGATTGGCCATGAGTTACATATAATACGCGAGATCTGTGAATTAGCCGGTCCTGACTTTGATCAGCTCTATGATTGTTTCAGGTCCCCTAGAATGGATGCGCAAACGCAGTGATGCATTGATCATTAGTGACGCTTGTTCGATTTCTATCTCGCAATAGGTCTCCCAAGATATAGTCGACTGCTCACTTAACTGGCCTTTACTTACCAAAGCCTCGGTTTGACTACATATTTTCAAGTCATTTACATAGGATTTATCTTATTGGACGATTAGAATAAAGTAAATATGTAAGGTTGCTGATCAGTACACAATAGAGCATAGTAGGATTACTAATTACACAAAGTCAATTTTCATCACATGGAAATTTGTTGGCCTGTTATAAGTACGGCGCGCGTGTTTCTTATGTAGTATTTCCCATTCATCGACCTGTATACCAGGAGTCCATAACTTCTGGTATTGCTGGTTGACGTTAACAAAAGATTCCTCGTTCGATCAACCATGAAACCAAAATATTTATTTGTTTGATTCAACCAACATGGCTGCCACGTCTTTGTTATTTGAATCTCTGGGGATGGATTGCAAACCATCAATACTTAAAAGTATTTATTTATTTTTAATTAGGGACCTTCACGCTTATTTTCAAATCAGTAATGTACCATGGATGAAGTCTCTAAACCATAGCCTGAAGAATGAACCATTTATTAAATGTGTTTGTAAATGACCATTAAACATAACTAAAATAGATCAAACCAATGAGTTTTTATTGCCCCCTTTTTGATTTTTGAGGATACCGAATAGGCTGTAAGTAGGACGGGAGAAAACCCTTAATAATTAGAAAGTAATTGTAAGCTAAGAATACTGCATGCAGGCTGCATTTAACTGATTTTCTACACCTGTTTCTAAGCCATCTAATTTGAGCATTCTAGAAACGACTTAATAACGGTGCACACAACACGAAGAGGTCGAAAAGGTATGTCCACTGTGTAAAGGGTTTCTCTGTAATAAACTGATGCCAGTCACTTCTAAAACAACTAAATAACTGTATCCTGGCCAAGTTACAGATAAAGAAGACTCTTTTTTAGGTTTAACTGCCAAATACTGATCTACGAAATGCTTTAGGTGTGTGTGTCAGTATGAATAATTGTATACAACATCCAAACTTTGAGAGCTCGTCAATAAAGCAATTTTCCTCTTGCAATCCAAGATGTTATATTATAACATTTCGTCCTCTTTAAGCCTTGGAATCGTTCTTAATATATAATCTCCATGGCATTTTAACTTTAAAAATCAATCCACAAAAGCGTTTTTAATATTCGACCGGACTGATTCTCACACAAACATTTCTTGTATTTTTTTAACAAGTTTGTTAGGTGTTGTAACAGTTACTCTTTTTCTTTTAAGATATGCATTTTAATACTTTGATATATTAAGTTAAATACAGTGTTAATTTTGAAGGAAGTTGTGGCTAACTTACGAAATGGACTGGACATCAAATGGCGCCGTTAAATAGAGGTCTGCGGGGCTCTGAAATCTTTCCCTCGTAAGCCAAGGACTTGCCATAACTACTTCTTATTCAGTAATAGCACGAATAGACAGCGTTTCGCACAATTTCGCCTTTTTAAATACTTTCTGTAAAGTTTTCACCTAAGCTAATATTAGTTTAACAAAACAGGCAGGAAGTTTGTGGATATCCGCCATTAGAGAATTTTTTTGAGGATTGACTGCTATAGTCTCACTAAGTTCAATCGTCTTTTGTGATTGAGCCACGAAAAGTAAATAAAGGCCTGAACCATAAAATGTGAAAATAGAAAAGATATCATTTCCTACCAGCTAAGAATATAGTCCGGAGTGCATTTATGCACACATCAGGTTCAGATGTATTACAATAGTAAATAATGACAATGAAAGATTTCCTTTTCAGAACACTGCTAGGACAAGGACCCACTTTATACAGATGTGAGCTATCATGCCGAGTATTTGCTCAGCTAGCTTAATACCACACGTTAAGCAAAATAAAAAAGGAGTCGTAAAAGAACTCCTCACTTGGTAAATAGGGGTAATTTGTTATAGGTGCAGGTTTCACCCGGCTGTATTTAAAGCCTTCTACGGTAATGGCCATCTCTTCAAATATTCCTCAAGTGCGTCATATATACCTGGTAGGTGTTCCGGTTTTACATGAGCTGGGGAAGTTGCCGGATGAAGGCAGATTTCTAGACTTATGCCAGCTAATAAAAGCAGAATTTCAACATGAGAAAATTACCATTTTCCTAAAATGGTCCCTGTTTGTGAACCTCGGTGACTGACTCAGCTCGTTAAATCAAAGAAGAGGGTGGAAAAGTAGATTATTATATCTTGTCTACAGTGTCCTTGCATGCTAATAAATAAATAAATATTGTATTGTATTATTCAACTCTCCGCCGATGCTTTTAGTCAGTCTCTGGTCGGCTAATTTTCCAGCGACGTCTAGGGAAAAAAGCATCGGAAATGCTATTGAAATGTTCCTATTCCCAAGCACGCCTGTTGGCTCTATGGACTGCTGTTTACATAGCACTACACAGATTTACATTCAAATGGTTTCACAAGCACAATACCAATTAGCCAGTCTCGGTTGTCTTCCACTTCTTTTGTCAGTCGATACTGTTTCGTAAAGTCGGAACACGTATGCACTTCCGACACTTTAAGTAGTCACCTGATATGCAGTTAATTCCACTAGAACTCCACTTTCTTTTCATTGGTCTATGTGTTTTATCGTAAGATTGTGTAATTCATATATTATTTCGTAAAGGTTCTAGTTTACTAGATACATTGTAAGCCTCTTTCCCCGAAGAATATCGCCGTGCCGATCGAAATATTGGAAGACAATTAAACTCTACCGTTTCTGCCGATTAAATTCCAGTAGCAACTCAACTGAACTGTCGACGGTCTTTATGAGGAATTTTACCGAATCACTCTTAGATAAATTAATGTACACAAGTCTTAAAAAGTTCTCTCGTGAGCTCCATATCTTTGAACTCAAAGCACTTGCATTAATAGTCAACCAGGGTCCAACTCAGTTGTTGATAATGGGGTGGATATTGCTATCCATCGGATAAAGCTTCTTTTATCCGTGGATAAAATAAGCTATTGTAGTTTGGATAATATTTATCCACTGGATAAGGATTTATCCATTGGGAAGCGTTGATGTTCCGCACCCAGATAAATAAACAGAACCGTAACACGCGCATGCATATTGCGCAAGTTCTTTCGCCAGACAGACTGTTGATTCTCACAAGCCAGCCACATTACCTGTACCATTATCTCGCTGTCTCCACTACCTTCATCATTTTGGGTACAGGAAATGAGGCGGAGGTCACTGAGCTTTGAAACAATCAAACACTTAAGTCCAAAGTGATGGGCTTAAAAGAAACTAAGATATGAAGATACAACTGAAAAAATATTGCCTGATTCAGAGAAACTTATTATTTACTGAATCCAGAAATGTCCTCAGAGATCGCGTGTAAAAATATCTCGCTGATTTCTTCATAAAGCAATGCGAAATTGTTATTTTCACACAAAGCCCTATATAAAGCGATTTCTAAAGTTAAGGTCTCGATAAAGGTTCCATGCGTCATTTCAGAAAAGCAGACGTACGATATAATCTGATTTGCATGGTCTTGAATTTTGATGAACAGTTAAAAGCGAAAATGTTACATTTTTCTCAATCGGAGGGGGGGGGGGGGGGGGGGGGCGTATTATACATGTGCAGAGGGGCCGCTTCGCGCTCAACTCATCAAAACTGATTCACTGGGACAAATATAAAAGGCCGCTACGCAGTCTAGGTTTGAACCTAATTTCGATTTCAGGGTCCGGGTTTTTCGTTAAAATATGTGGCATTTCGGGTTATAGACGACACAGAATAGTCCATAGTATGGTCAACTAAAAGTCGTTTAAGGTATGCTAACCACGTGGATAGCGAGTAGCAGAATAATCACAAATGTGGTTCGACGGCGTGACTCGAACCTCATTTGCGGACGTGATAACCACTACCTGCACCATCGGATTGTACGGGCGGAATTGCCATACAATTCTCATCACGAGGATCACGAGGTCGCTCACTACGCATGAGTCTGATTACACTAAGGTCGAGAAACGATCAGAATATTCTAATTATGTATGACATATATATGAACGTTTCATTTATTCTCTCAGGCTCATAATACTGACTACAGAATCTCGGAAATGTCTGAATCCAACAAATTTAATTCTGTTGCCGAAAACAAGCTGGTTGATGTATTTCCGTTTGCGTTCAGTCCTATACATGGTGATGATAATTAATATGTTTGATGAGTGACTTCGCTTCTATTTTTGCCTCATGTTTGTACCAAAACTAGTACAGTACCCAGCCTGTCAGGATTCTAATCTATTAGCCGCATTTCAAGTGACTCTTCAGCTTCATAGATTATCAGGTCAAGTTATTTTCATCCAGTGAAGGAATATTCCCTTCTTGCATGACGTATTACTCTGCCTGGTATTGCTGAACAAAGAGAGCTGTTAACTGCTGGATAATTCGATGTCTTTCAACAAGCCGAACTCGTGGATATATTTCAGTGAAGCGATGAATTCTCTGACGTTCAAGCTAGGTGTCTACCAAGACCCTGCAGCACGCAAGAACCAGTACTTTAATACCGGCTATCTTTGGATGGATAAACCCCATTTAGTAATATCTAAGCATGGTATTTATGTGCATAGCCTCTCGTGTTTTCTAAATTCATTCTGACGAAATTTACATAAAATATGAGCACCATGATTTGGCTATAAAACACAATATTGCGTGCAGAGTACAGTTCCAATATTTATTCGATAAGGTTATCTCACGGCCCTGTTCCTAATCTCTCTTGACGTAGACGGTAATTATACGCAATGCCTAACCTTTCCCACCCAAAATTATAAATCTCAATTTTCATCGTCTTAAGAATATATTTTGGTAACAAGCATGCCCGAACATCTAAGAAAGTATTCAGTTGAGGCACCTGACAACACACTCACTTTGTCATTCTCACTTGAATAATCAAGAAATGCAATTCATCGGACCGGTTTATGTCAGTCACACTGTTTTATTTTAGAAGCCCTCTTTTCCTTGTTTCCTCAGAGGCAGCCCAATCTGAGTCGATAGTTAAGTACTATATACACAGTACATGTACATCAGTGAGAATCCAATAATATATATAATATATATATTTAATATATAATTTTCGATGAAATACCAGTGTATATTTCTTTCTAATAAGTGATATCTTCACACGTGAAGATATAAATGATATCTTCACACGTGAAGATATCACTTTTGAAAATATGACCCGATTTCAAAGATTTCTAGCCTTTTTAGTAAGAGATTGAAACTAGTATTTCATCAATAATTATATATTAAACAGAACATTACATGGCCGCTTGGAGATACGGATTTTATCTTCTCGTGTTGATGAGTATCTTACTCGTTCGCTGCGCTCACTCGTAAGATATTTCATCAACACTCGAAGATAAAATCGGTATCTCCGCGCGGCCATGTAATATCCTCTATATATTAAGTATATAGAGAGAAGAAACCCATCCCTAATATTAATAATCAGAATAAAGGTGAAAGAGAAAAATGGGTGGGTTCGAATCCCATTCAGGGCATATTTTTCTCTTTCACCTTTATTCTGATTATTATATATAATATATATATATATTAATAGTACATGTATATATAAATTTGTGTATGAAATACTGATTTGAACAGGAGCAACTCTTGACCGTTGTTAAAAATTTAATCAAAACGTTTCGGCCTTCGTCAGTTGATAAAAAGTATACATATATATATAATAATAATAAGTCAATTAATTAAGGGAACCGTATATATGTATACATCTAGATTTATATAGTCTTAAAGAATAATAATTGAATAGAAATATATATGTGATCTGTATATGCTAATTTATATTTTCGTCAAATAGATCCATGATTTGTCTTATGTACGCACGACTAATCTGAAGAATATTCTTATCATTCATGGAGAGAATGTAAAAACAATAACTAAATACTCTTATATTTGTACGACTCAGAGCTTCCTGTGATTTTCTTTATTTGTCAGTTTTAAAACAATAAAAATGCAGTATTTTGGTACAGGCTCAAGCGGAAATTCACCCAGCCAGCGCGCTTGAGAAAATCATAAACTTAGAATATATGCAGAAGCAGAAGTTCGTACATTTCTCTGGGAAAAATCCTGGTCCGCCGCTTATTCTCCCCTCCAGTTTCTAAATTTAAAAAAAAAATATTTTAAAAAATCAGAACAACTTTATTCTCAAATGTGAACAACTAATTCATTACAGGAGCAAAATAATCTGAGAACATATAACGAAACGAAACATTTTCAGAAATATTACAATGCCCCAAGTCAGCTTTATGTAGATAAGTAAACAATTTTGGATAAATCATCTTGAACACAGACGATTTAGATATATAGATGGCCTTTATTTAAACACGATGAATATTAAAGCTTGCAGTTTGTGGGGTCGTGTAATTAAAAGCACTAAAAACTACTTTATATTACTAATGACTAAGGTACTGACTAAAACTACTTTACATTATTACGTGAAAAATATACCGTAATTTCTCGCCAGTGAAAACAGCTTTTCTGCTGGTTCGGACATTAGAGTTGTTTTATTGAAAAAGTACGGTACTTCATAAACACCCGCAGATCTTATTAGTGCCTAGCCAAATGGGAGAGAAAAGGGTAATTTTTAGTCTAAAGCGGATTTTTAAGCCTTAGAAGAGAGATAAGAAACACGTGGCTTGGTTTCTTTACCTCGCGAAAATTCAAAGCATATAAAACATGTACATGTGTAATAACCGATATTATGTAGTCCTTCCTATCTATGAGGTTTTGGTAACAGTTTCAAAGCGGAACTGAACTATCTTTATTCGTATCATACTTTGGGAACGAGAACTAAGAAAGCCAAGGCGAAGACCGCGACGTCTATCAAGTATATCGACACATTTATCAGTAAGTACTTTTCAGTTACCCGCGGGAACGGAAAAGCATGAGTTCAACGGCCCGTGAATTCTGTAAGAGCATTTTAAAAGTTATTGTTCAAGAGATTAATTAAAACACACATTGGCTTAGCCAAGAGACAATTTGCATGACAAATTGGCCGAGACTCCACTGATTCTACCACAAACTACTGCAGACTTCCAATCATTTCAAAGACTTACTTATTGCCATGGTATTTCTAATGTACGGTCTTTCTGTAATGTTTTCGTTTGGTTTTTGGTAGCTAGGAAACCACAAAATGGATCACACTTGAACGAAGCGATTGCATTGGCTATGCATTGTAGTTCATGGGAACTGTTATTTACCGAGAGAGTCACGGAAAATGTTTTTACACATCACGCCAGAGCCACAAATCAAGAACGTACGCGTTCGAGGCGCACTACAGGGTTAAACTAATGTTTACATTACAAACTGAAGATTCTATTTGCTTTTCTTTGGCTCTCCAAACCACCCACTAACTTTTCAGTTTCAGGTTTCGGATCATTAGAAGATCTCTTAAAACATCGGGGATCGGGAGCTTACTAGTAATTTCAAGTAACCAAAGCTTCCTGTATATCAAAGCCATGGAATTGTTTCCGCAGTTAGCTCACGTACCTAACTCGCTTTGTCTTGAAATATTAAATGGTTGTTTTTCCACTCAAGACCGGCAGTAGTTGTGGCCGGACGTTGGTGCTATTTTCCGACATTTTGTGGGTCTCAGAGGCGGACATTCTCGAATAGTTCATCATCATAAACATGTTGAACAGTAGGGGAGATCATTTTGGAGGTGAAAGTGAAAGAAATCAAGTCCTGTTATAACACCTGTTCGGGGTCTGGAAAATTGAATTTCAAGCGTCAATACAGCAAACATTTTACGAGTACAAAGGCTCATAACTATAACTAAACTAGCTTGGTTGTTTAAACGAAAAGGAAGGATGTCCAACACTAACGGGCGGATTACACCGCCAACGTACGATACTTGGACGATCACGCACTAACGGATTAATGAGTTCAGACCTTGTCTCCACGTTATCTCTTTGCGTAGTTAAAATCCGTGCTTTTTACATCTTTAAGTAACGACGAGAGAGTTATCCAGTACGCTTTCGTGCGACTTATGAAGAGTACCAATAGCAGAAGTGTTTTATTACATGTAATAAATACCAGTATAAAAGGCCCAAGGGTAAAGGGGAAGAAGGAAAATTACTTTTACCTTGTGTCAGCGTCGAGCTGTAATTAGTCTAATAAATGAGCCAGGAGACAGCGAAACAACATCAGATGCTGATGACAGGCAAATTTTAAACTGTATCTTATCGGGCTATTCACCAACCGCTTTTGTCTCTGTACTCTGTATTCTCGGTACAGTACAGGATAACTACACATCTAAATATAGCTTAGCCTGAAAGCTTTCTTAACAAGAAATGCGACTTATTAGCCGAATTCGTGGGGTGCCTTAGAGGGTTTTAACAATAACAGATGAGATAATTTGTAAATAATTTATTCAAAGGAATTGCAATGTTAAGTTGAATTTAAAGCGTAACAGGAGTTCTGAGAGAAGTAAAACGTGGCCGCTTGAGATGTGTGTGTAGATTCTTCCTCTGATCTGAAGCATGCGGTTTATAAATAGATCTGATGTACTAAACAAGTACGTACTTTACTGAAATATGGGATTACATTTAGGCGTAACTTTATACAACAAGGTACACGATGGGGTTAAATTGATAATCTGGGCGAATAAAGAAAGTCACGAAAACTTTTCCGAGCCACTCATTCCTTCTTTTCAAAACCTTTAGCGCATTAAGATTCATTCTGAAGAGCTCTTCTAATGCTTTATGTGATTGTTTTTTTCTGAGGACGTTCCTAGGGTAATTCGTTGTTCCGTGATCTCCTGGGAGGTCATTTGATGAAATGATTTGAGATGTGTACATGACTTAGAACGCCAAAGTGAAAAAAACATTCGTTAGACATTCGCAGTTCAGCTCATGCTATTTGCCTTGTACCAGTACAAATTAAATAGTCAATGTAATTCTTCATGCGCCTCGCGAAAATCGTTATCCGGGGGAAAAGGCAGGTCTCGCTTCAATGAAATTCAAAAATTACACTACTTTAATGATCAGAATTTTAGATGCTAAAGAAATAAGCCTAAAGAATTCGAAATTTCTGTGACCGCGCTCGATACATATCCTTGAATGAGGAACTGTGTAAAGGATTAATTGAACCACAAAGCGAGTGAAGGCCAATTTGTTAATGAGTAAGGCGATGTGTTAAAAATCTCTTTGATTTAAACTCAAACTTAGAAATTTTCAATATGAAAAAATTCACGTACTAACCTTCTTCTGTTGAATTCGTAATTTGAACAGCGGGGAATGCTGAGAACTTGTTCGTCGTGTGGACCGAAGCTAGCTTTACCTCCGTTGAGAGTACCACCTGATAAATAGGGTTGTAGTTACGTGTTTGTTGGCTCACTGACTTGTTAGGGTCACACACAATAGGCTTTGTCATTTTGTCAATTACATTACGGAAACGCGTTCATTGAATGGTGGACGTGCGGCTACCGTGTCACGTGATCGTGGCGCGTTGGGCGCGGACACTGAGCAGCAGCACGAACCACAATACGAGTCAACCCGGGGGATGGGTACAGCAGTTAGGCGCCCTCTTAGCTGGAAATAATATTATTTTGTCACAGCAAGTTCGACCGTCCCATCCTAATTTGCTCTAAGCTTTACTCTAAAATTTCACTGAATATCGAAAAAAAAAAAAAAATTCGGTTCTTTTTATCATACCATTTTTAACTGCTGTAAAGTGCCCCTTCACTGAAGTACTATTTATTACTTGAACATTATTATTAGGAATTATAAAGTGTTTCTAACCACAACGAGAAATTCTTAGCAAATTAAGATTTCACTGTCACTGGCTGACAAGGACATGTTGAAGTAGATCCTTAAAAAATGAGGGCAAAGTAAGTTTTCTGTACGCGTATACTGCTTGTTTCAGCCTTGTCATTATGTGTTGTTGTTGTTTGTTAGTTAACTCAAGAGGTCGAAGTAAAACACCTTGCACCTGGCTTCCTAAAAACGATCCAAACACTAATTAAAGCACATCAACTGCACCCGGCAAGAGATTTGTGAAACGAAATTAGTTTAGGTTCAAGTTTGAAGAAAATTGGGTGAATTCAATTGGCTTGGTTGAAGGGATACCGGCCAATGACTTATCATATTTAATGCGGAATAACCTCGCGGTTTCTTTGAAGCCGTTGAAAGGTGAAGTTTATGTCGTTCATTTTTAAACAAGATTTTGTTTAATTGAAGAGAAGTTTATTTATCCTGTGAATTTATCAAGGGTGACACGAGGTCGACTACCTACCTTTTCCCGTTTCTTATCGATACGATAAGTTCGCTAAAGCACAGGAAACCCAATCTCTGTTTGCGTTTTAAATGATAAAGGTTATGAGATTTTTAGAGCTGAAATTGTATGCGACTTTCCGTATTCACTGACCTTTCAATTGATTTGCATGGTCTCTTTCGCTTCATTATACTCTTTTTTTATTTTTAAATCAAAAAGCCAACATTTTGGGTCGGACGGACGATTTGAAATGGTGATGACCTAATTTATTTAGACCTTACAATTGCTATCTTGAACTATACACACCAAGCCGTGATGCTATTTTATTGGAATGCCTAACAGTCAGTACTTTGACTGATAAGAGGAGCTCAATAAACAGGTTGACCTCCCAACCGCAAAAAAAGAAAACTGTATTTATTATCAATAAAAAAGACCTGTAGATACTCCTAGTACTGTATGTGACTCTTTGCATTTTGAAGTCAGTTACATTTAAAGTGAGTGGGATACTAAGATCAAACCGGAAGTGATAACAGTAATTAGTATAAACCAACTAGTGGACTATTACAAATCCTGTATTCTGATTGGCTACCCTACTATAGGTCTATTTGTGATAGCCCATGGTGGAGAAAACCCGCACGCATTTTCACGAAACAATTCAATGTTTTCAACTTCAATTTGTTTCTTTCTATTATTTTCTACTGTCCGACTAGTTAGTTTATACTAAAGCAATTAGACCTCTCGCCCTCATGGGCTACGAGTTAAATAGCCCATTCGGCTGCGCCTCATGGGCTATTGACTCGTAGCCCATTCGGGCTGCGGGTCTAATTGTTAATTAGCCATGCGCGGAGCGACAGAATATGATCCCTCTAGCGGCAAGGGAAATAAGAACGATAATTACATGGATTTCGCTACTGGCCTCATATCTACTATCAATCGCCTGTTTTTATTTCACCTTTGCTTCTATCCTATGAAAAGTTGATTTCTTTCTTTCACAAAAATGAGCTAAGCTGTCTAATTCTTAAAATATAACCACACACACGAATTTCAAATTAGATAAGCTTCCACTGGCCAGACTTCGTGTCTTGACATGAACTACTCAAAGAGCGGCACCAAATTGATCAGATCAGAGTTGCCTGTTCCGCTGTAAAGAGAATTTACTGGACAGGTATACTGTACTTTATCTCAATCAGGCATAGCTGATGCGAGCCTCCTCAAAAAGACTGAACGAAAACATGTTTCCCGTGTCGCTCACGTTGCTTTAAACAACAACTGCTCATGAAGAACTGTTTATTGCATGACACATTTTGAGAGTTCCACTTCGCCAATTATTTTCAATACGAGAAATCTTGCTGGTTAGCCTATCTAGAGTCAGGCAGAGTAAGCAGAATTGTTAGGTCTTTTTAGTGATAGTGCCGCCGTCAGTGAAACTAATTGATATAAATTTGTTATACATAGCATGCAAAAGAAAAGCAGCAATTGACAAAACACTCCCCGTTGAGTTTTGTTTGATAAATATCCAGTGAATGTCACTGTAGTACTCCATTTATCTGATAAAAGGATCAGCCTGAAGATTTTTGAAAAGAAAACAAAGCAAAACTAAAGCAATTTGAGTGGGAAAAGGCAATTACTGCATGAAAGACCTGGCCCTGAGCGTTTTATGTAAAAGCAATTCTCCAACATGATCACAATGTCAAGAATACCGGCAGGTGAAATTTGGAAAAATTCAAGGGATTTGCCGACTTCCGAAGTGGGAAAATATGTTAAAATCAAAACCTTAGAATAAGTTATTAGCCGATTCTGTTTGTGGACACTGAGTACCACATGTACATGCATGCTTGTGAGAAATAGCGTGAATTTAGTTTTCGTGGGGGCCTTCGATCAAGCATTAAAGCTAATTTAGCTTAACGTTAAATTGGCAGTGAGCAGGGTGTTGGTGTTTTTTTTGGTCAAACCTACGTTTTAAACAACTTAAATACTAGGTCAAATAGCCTCCGGATTAATAAAGGGAATACCATTTGAACACTAAACTGAATATACAAATAATGTATGAAGGGGAAATCTTAAAAACACCAGAATAAACTTGGAAAGGCTGATCCAACTTTTTCTCATCAATCATGCTGCAATCCTTCAGGTTTCCATCGTCAAGTTCCTAATCCGTAAATCAACCAATCATTCGAAGGGTTTTCTTTATCGCTTAATGCTTGAACAAAACCGAACCACTGTTTTAGTGGGTTCCCAATCGCATTGATCTATAAATATGTTTTAAGGTTTTAGAAAGTATATAACAAGTCAGGTTACAAACGGATCAGTGTCAGTTAATAATACTATTGCCAAAACTGCTAGCTCGTGGAAGCCTGAACTCAAAACGATTTGTCATTAATACTGAGTAGAATAGTCTGCTGGTGATTCAAAATGACTGCCTCCTGAAGCCTTAATATACTGGCTGTGAGAAGTATTATCGCAATCTGAGTTGTCATCTGCAAAAGTAGTTCATAATATAAAAAGGCTCGGGATTGTGTCGTAGCCCGCCCTTTCGGTGGTTTCTATTCTCTGAAAAGACATCCGAGCACTTAAGAAGCATTTGTCTAGCTGGATTATCATACAATTGCTAATGATCTTGTGCTTGGGGCCAAATTACTAATGTTATGGATTCGGAAAAAATAGCAGTCTCTGTTTCATTTAGTGACTGTTTTATTATTTGAGGACTCTTTAAAGTTATATCTAACTTTTATAGTTTACCGACTAGTACTGCAGGGCAAAGCTGAAAATTTGACTTTAATGGAGTTTCAATGACTCTGAGTGGACTGACAAAGACTGGCCATCACTCTACACTTAATTGCTGTTTGATTTACGTGTGAATAATGCATGCATGCAAATTAAACAAGTCTGTTTAAAATATTTTACTACATATGTATACTTTTAGATTTGATATCCAAGAGGGGTTTGAGCTCATAGTATCTAATGAAGACTCAGCCACTTGAAAGAAACCTTCCCCGATCCTATAAACTCCGACATTTTGAAAAGGGTGCAAACATGGCGCGAATCGATGGGAATCGATGGGAATCCGACGCCAAATAAAATCCGTAAAATCGAATTTATGAAATATTATTCAGATACAAACTTAAGATACCAGGTAAAAGATTAACATATCGAAATTTGAGGGATGTAACTGTGCTGGGAAGCGTGCAATCGTGTTTTCAGTTTTCCATGCTCCATGTCTGATTATGAGTCGGTCATTATTACCGAGTTGCAGCCCTGCAAGGAGCGGTCACTAAAATAGAAAATGAGGGGTTGAATTACAATGGCTTACAACACAGATGTAACTTTTACACTAGATTTCTTCCATAAAAATTCAAAAGAAACAACTGAATGGAATTTAAAAACTGACTGCAATGTCTATCGCACAGGAAAAGGCACATTAGATCACTTCAATGTGCATGCCCTACAGCACCGGTTACATCTATTTAAAGAATTTGGCCATACCCTTTTTCTTTTATCAGAAGGCTGGTTATACGTTCTGCCAACTTTTAACCAACTTTTCTTCTTATTTCCTGAAAACTAAGGTCATCATTTTAACTCGTTCATCACAACTATAGAAACTTATATCAAAAATACAAAAGTATATATGATCTTTGACTTTGAGAGTTTACATTCGGTATTCAATTCTCAAATACAGTATTATGTTGCTGCAAAATGCTTAATTTGTAAAACTGAAGTCGTACGAAATTAGTCAGTTTTAACTAACCAATGTGTGGATCAGTTAGCATGTTTCCATTGAACTGGAGAAAAAAACATTTTGTTGAGGCCATCTGGTAGCTTTGCTAAACCTGGTAGTTTGTGATATGATTCAGAGAATGTCAAAATAATTAGGAGCAATAAATCACCTCTTTCTCGTGTTCTTTGCAAGCAGCTGTCCCCGCTAAGTTATCTTGAGCGCCAAAAATCCCTTTAAGAGGTATTAAAGAGGGCTGTATACTGATAAAGTAGATATTATCATCTCGTACTCCAAAACATCCAAACTTTAATGACTCAAATGTTTATTAACAATCGCGTGGTGGTTAGACAAACGAAGAAGATAGTTCTAGTTAGCCTTAGAAATGTATAGTTAATTAGCTACGTTTGCCTAACGTTATTCAGCATTAAATAACCAGGAACAAAACAAGGATTCATTACTACCAGCAGAATTTAATTACAGAGTCAGCCACATTGAAATAAAGGTTTTCCTCACAGCTTGTAGCCAGTTTAACTGTATTTAGATGCTTGACGTTTTCCTTTATTTTTCTCAATGAGACCCTACCAATAGTTTAAACGAATCCATTCTTTTTTTAATCAAGTTGTTTCTTCGGAGAGTAATTGTGTCACCATTGGAAAGCAGCTGTACACCTCAGGCAGTGAAGTTTAGTTAATAAATATTTGACGTTTCACTTAACAGAGTTCATTCTGAGCTAGCATTTAAAATTACAAACAGCAATCAGAAGATTAGTATAAAGTAGACTAGGTATTTCGGCGAGCCCGCGATCCTCTCCCTAAAACCAAGCCAATGTTATAAGCTGCCTCGTGAAAAGGTTATTGAACACAATTGAAATATTGCCCACCATAATCACAACGACGTGCAACAAAACCACAATTAAACTGATCGATAATCTATATTTGTCTGAAAGTCTCTAAAGGAACATCATTTTTCTTACCACTTTGACAAAAGTGAGACAGAGTTCCAAATTTTCCAGAATAACAGGAAGCGCACGTCAACATAATCTTTAACATAACATCGTACAAAAATGTTATCGATGTACTTCAAATAAGCATACTAAAATAAATGCAACTGCCTTCACTTTTTACTGTGTCACGACAATCTTGGTAAATTAGTTCACCGTTATAGATATCACTTGCAATGGAAAAACTGGTCCTTTATAGGTGGCGCGTTAAAGTGATCAATTACTAACATTTATCAGTAACAGTTTTTATTCACTTCTGATCAGTTAAAGATTAAAAACTACGCCTTTGAAGAAAACGCTCGCATGCGAAACTATTTTCCTATTTTTCACGTGGAATAGGTAGACTTGTCTGACATGAATCTAACTGGAGCGTGTGGACACACTGCAGTCAGTGACTTTAATCCTAATGTTAGTAAGCCTATTCATAAACTACTTGCTTTGATGCATGGCGGAGCACAGAATTTGCTTGAATTTTAGCAAAGCATTTCGCACTCTTCCAGCTTCTTTTATGCTTTATCGCCTTACTTAAACTCACGATAAGCGTTTACTGGTTTCTTCAATATCATTTTTTAGGGGAGGGTGTCCAATGTCCATTTTTAACGGTGTGTTGTGGTCTACCAAGCGAGCTGGATGGCCACTGAATGATGATGCGGCTACAACGAAGGCCAAAGTCACCATCGTGTAATTTCCCTAGCTGTCAAACTTCGTCTTTATCATATTTGTAATCCGCATTAAAATGTGCCGTGACCATGAATTCTGTGACGTTGCTTTGCTTTTTATTTGTACTTGAGGAAGCAGTTGAGGCGAAGTAATTCTGAGTCAGTATTAATACTAGTTTTTCAAAAAAAAAATGACGCAAGTCTCTATAATTGCATACACGACTTTCATAATGGCCGCCTCCTAATTTGCATATGTGATTTTCCGTTTCGGTTGTTTATCAACATTTATAGAAAATATGAACATTGCCATGTGAAAGAGCATGTCGACATTAGTGAACTTGTGAAGGTTGAGTGCTGTAGCTTAAAAAGCAATGAAGTTACAGCCAGTTGAAATTAGAGAGATTTGTATGAGAAAAACAACGGACGCCTTTCTAGCCTCGCTTTCATGTTTTCCTGCATTAGAAATGCTCGTAGCTCAACAGCAATTCTCCACATTGCTCTAAAACTCAAAACTATTACTAGTTTTAATGTGATCTTTCATGTGGTAGCATTGGTTTCCCTCTACAGATTTATCTTCCAAATTATGCAAATTAGGAGGCGGCCATTATGAAAGTCGTGTATATCATGATCAGAGTTAGTCTCTGTACGTTGATTTCATCGAAGTTTGATGCAACGATTTGGATTTTCAAAAATATTTTTCCCTAAAAGATGTTAGATATGAAAACACGACATACACGCATTGCCTTCGAGAAAAGAAAGTTTAGTCAAAGGCACATCTGATGTATTTGCCATCAATTTACAGGCCACTAAATAAATGAATATAGAAGCTGCAGTAAGCATTAATGGAACTGACTTTAAATATGCTATCGAGATTTTATACGACAAAGGATATCTTCAGCCATATTGCTGTGATGGCAAAGAGGGTGAGGATTTACTAGTAAGATCCTGTCAAGCTTGTCAAAAAAAAAAAAAAAAATTAACGCCTAGAGGTTTGCTAACTCTTTTTATATCTATGAATTCTAATTTATACTAAAATCGTTATTTCATCTTACATGACTGAGAGACTCGACGATTAACGGTTTATTGTTTCAAGGAATAAAAAGTGACTGACTTAGGCCAACATAAATAACTTAACCCACAGTTATTTTTTGTTCAAAAAGATATACAACTAACTGGCAAAATAGTTTGGCTCTAATGCATGTCTTGTACATAAACAGCACTTCAAGGCGGGTTTGGGACTTGAGCTTGACGTCGGCGTGGCCAGCTTTTACACGAAACAACGGATCAAACTTTGATTGGTGCATGTGTGGAGAGCTAAGTACAAGATTGAGGAAAACAAGGAGTCTAAAGGATGTTTGTTAAGTTAAATTTCATATTTTTTTGCATTTTCTTATAAGGCTTACTAGACTATCGAGAATAAATCGAAGACAGCATATTGTTAGTCCTTTCAATCCCGTACGCCTTACTTTTACCCAAAAACCAGCCGTATAAAAAATATACAAAAATCACGGTCTCTAGTTTTAAGCTTGAGGATTAACAAGCAGTCCTGACATATATCGGGTATGAGCTGGTGCTAGTTGCCGCCAAGCTTCTAAAGTCACCCAGCCAGTTCTTTTGCCTGGCTGACATTAGGAGCATGATGCAAGTAACTCTGCAACGCAAGATAATCTCATTGAATCTTTTGTAGCTTGTCTGTGGCCAAATGATAATTATGTTACTAACTTTTTCTTTATTTCAGTACCTTTGCGAAATACTGATCATTACCCGCATACGAATTAAGGCAGGCTATAGTCTCATTTTAAATGATAACCCGTCATTTATACAGCAAATTTCCAAAGCTAGTCTTTAACTCTGCTTAGGGGCCAGTCATTATTTACCGGGGCGCGCTATACTTTCACTTTAGGGATTCAAAAAAAATCTTGACTCCCTAAATGTGTGAACCCCCCTATAATAAAAATTAGAAAAGACTAAAAGAATACACTTTCCTGAGTTATGATTTCAAATTTTTCAGTGCTCAAACGTGGCTCTCAGTATTTATACGAACAGGTGGCCAACAACTGGAAGGCGGAAAACTGGCTATTTCCTAGGCGTGAAGGGTTTTAATAGGGTTTAAGAATCAGCGCAAAGGATTCTGGTAGTTGTAGTCAGATTACGTCATCATGCAAATGTGCCATGTGCGAAAGTTCCAGCACGTTACACGAGCCTAGACAATATACCTTTTTATAGTATGGCGGGTGGAGTTGACCCTGCATCCTCTTTCTATGAATATTCATAGCTTGTGATTATCATGCTAACTAGATACAAGCTGTCTCGACCCCAGCCTCGATATCAACAAAGGCTTGGTTGCCTTTCAAAATGGCGGTCCGAGAACTATAAATAGGAAAATATATACCATGATATAACTCTCAATCCACTAATCTAAGTTTGAAACTGGCCAAATAGCAAGGATCCAACTTCTCAGGGTCTCGACTTGTTCAAGGCCAAACCGGCTGAGTAATTTTCTTGAACTGAATCCCGATTGAATTTGCTTTGGAGGAGTACGTCGGAACTAATATAAGGAAAGATAACATATTTTTCAGTTGTCATTTGGTGCTCGTCCAGAGTGCGAACGACGCCAGCAGTTAACAGGCAATTTACGCTTTCTATCTTTAACCTTTTCACTCCATTGTTGCCATGCAAAGTTCAACTGATCTATAATACTGGGGGCTCATAGCTATGGGAACCCGTATGGCTCCCTCTTTTGCTAATTTATTCCTTGGTAATTTTGAACAAAAGCTCTTTCTAAAGCCCCTTACCAACCACAGACTTGGTTGAGATATATCGACGATAATTTTATGATATGGACGGAGGGCCAAGATCGTTTAAAAATATTCATCGATTATCTCAATGCTCTTCATCCCACCATTAAATTCGCTTCTTCCTATAGTTTCACAGACATTTCATATCCCGACGTTACAGTCATCCTCAAAGACGGTAGCATCGAAACAGATCTCTACACCAAACCTACTGATAAACACCAACACCTACTCTGTACTCGTCTTGCCATCCCTTACATACTAAAATGGCCGCTATCTCTTTTAGCTTAGCACTCCGCATTCGTCGCATTTGTTCCACTGACGAAACATTCAAGTTTCGAACTAATGAATTAAAATCTTACCTCTTAAAACGAGGTTATAAGCTTCCTTTCCTCGATTTACAAATACAACGTGCTGCTAATATTCCTCGTAACGATGCTTTACAGACTAAAGTTGCACAAGATTCTAATCGTGTTCCTTTCGTCATCACATATAGTCCAGCACTGCCAAACATTTCATCATTGATTCGTAAACATTCTCCCATACTATTTTCTTCTAATCGCTGTAAAGCTACCTCTCGTCGCTCACCGCCGTTGTCCTAACCTTTGTGACACACTTGTGAAATCGCAACTACGTAATATATCTAACAAACCTGCTCTTCCATCTGGCTCTTTTCGTTGTGGTAAAAACTGTGCCACTTGCATGTCCTTACATTCACCATGGCCTTACACGATACACATTTTCCTACACCGGGGAAACTCGTTTCATTAAGTCACACATTACTTGTAACACCAGAAACGTCATTTACATGGTACAATGCAATCGCTGCCACTTACAATACATCGGAGAAACTAAACGACGACATAAAGACCGATTTAATGAACACAGTCGACGGGCGGGTGTAGATTTAATATTAAGTTTGTTAACCACCACAGTCTCTGAACATTTCCTTTCCTGCTCTAACCACTCTAACAATGACATGCAACTTATTCCCTTAGAAATAATTTACTCTCCACGAGACTCTATTCGTAATTCCTTATCGACTTAGCTAAAACTCTTGAACCACTCGGAATGAATAAACGTGATGAAACTTAATATGTATTTTTTTTTTCGCGGGTTATTCTATTTACGTCATTTCCTTTTTCTTCTCATATGTTGTGTACCGATTGTGAAATATTATTCACTTGTAAGATCTAGTGACCTGAGGAAGGCTGGTTTGGCCAGCCGAAATATTGTTAAATTATCAATATATACGTTGTTTGATCAGCTTTTCTGTAGTCCTTGGACTTGTTCACTTATTACTGTTTTTGGCCGATCAGATCTCTCTGTTAGATCCAACGTACCACCGACAGAATTGTCGTATACGGATTTTGCAAGCTTTCATTAGCATTACACATTTTAACCCGCCATTTTGCTGACATCGTCAACTCATTCAAAGGACCAAACAGCAAACTTTGTTAGAGGAAGCACTTTTTAACGATTTGTTTTTTCATTTATAGAGGGCTGGAGGACCTCATTGAGTCTGATGAAAGCTTCAATCAGCACTTTCTCGAAGAACTGAGTCTGTTCAAGGTAAAAGCGATAGAAAATAAGCTTCATTTCTCGCTTGTGAATGGGCCAGAAATTTTCCAGACTTTACCGTGGGCTTTATAAATGGTGCCGCCTACCATAGCTTTTTTTGAATATTGGACAACATTCGATTATCATTGATTCCAATGTAAAGCTATCAGGTCGAAATAAATGTTGAAGAATGAAGACGAGGGGAGAGCCATACCGGAAATTGGTTGGGTTTCCGAGCATGCTTTGCGGTTAGAGAGGGTCCACAATAGGTTTGGCGGGATGGCGGGATCGGGCTTATTTCGAGGGTGGGATTCGGGATGCGAGCTAAAAACAGGAGTGGGACGCGGGATTTCAGGTACGAGCGGGAAGCGGGATTTCATGTTTTTGAGGGGGCGGGAAGCGGGATACGGGATTATAATTTCCACGTGACCGTGTGTTTAATGCAGATTAACTCTTCAAAACGAACAATCTTCGTCTTCCATATGTCAACAGCATGTCGCGTACCGTTTGTGTGACTTTGCGTGTTCGTCCAAGGGTCAGAAACATCATCAAATCGTGTTTAGTCTGTTTACTTGGCAGCTATCCGGATTTTAATGAAGGTGGGTATTTCATGTTATCATTATTGTAATAATTAACGCAGAAAAAAAATTGTAGTTAAAAAAATAAGGGTGGGATCGGGATTTCAACGTAAAGAAGTCTAAAGAAGGGTGGGATGGTGGGATTAAGAGAAAAAATGAGGTGGGAAAGCGTGATCTGAGGACCCTATTGTGGACCCTCGTTAGAGTGGTTGGATTTAGCTTGCAGCCGAAGTGCTTATGGAATAAATGGCTTGGCGTTGGGTACGTTTAAGTGTTCAGAAACAGAAACTGAGGTTAGTGCAAACTTGATGTGAAACATGAATCTTTGTAAGAAAATTTAGAATCTGAGGAGAATAAATTTGTTTGCAGTGCCATTTTTAGTCATTTTCTCTGAAATGAAATAACGGTAACTGTAGTTAACTTACACAAAGAAAGAAGGATTTATATTAAATTATTCATTGTTAACATTCCTAATACAGCTCAATGTGATCTTTTGTCTATACATTATGCTATGTAGGAATCGCAGGGCCTTGTAAGAGTGAAATGACCAAATTGGTATGACCAAACTAGTCTTAAACCGACTGAGAAGTAACTAGGCAAAATATTTTTTGCCAAAAAGTGTGTGTGGGGGGGACTATAGCCCAAGCCCCTCCGGTTGCGCCGTTCCTGGGTAGTATTCAGGCATAAGTTATCTTATTGTAGCAATGATGTAGTATTCAGGCATAAGATAGTATCAGGTAGTATTCAGGAATAAGTTATCTTATTGTAGCAATGATGTAGTAAGTATTAGCCCGGGAGTATCACGTAGTATTCAGGCATAAGTTATCTTATTGTAGCAATGATGTAGTATTCAGGCATAAGATAGTATCAGGTAGTATTCAGGAATAAGTTATCTTATTGTAGGAATGATGTAGTAAGTATTAGCCCGGGAGTATCACGTAGTATTCAGGCATAAGTTATCTTATCGTAGTAATGATCGGAACCAGAGTAGTTTTGTCGTTGCCCTAACTACAGGATTTTTGCTACAACAATGACAATTATATATGCACATCATTGCTACAATAGATCCTTATCAGTTACTCGTTGCTCTTATTTTGGGTTTTTGATGTTTTTCTTTCATTACTTCGAAGCACGTGGAAGACATCAAAATAATTACGAAAAAAGAAAAGAATTCAAATTCACTTTCGCAAATGTAAAAAAAAGCCAAACACGCTGCTTTGCAGCAACTTGTCAGTTTAAGTGGGTCATCTTTCATTGTAATGCAGTAAGCCGAGAAAGTTGAATTTCTCCAGGCTAGAATTTACTAACAATAAATATGAATATTTTAAATTCAGACTAGGTCAATGTTGAAAGAACACATAAAAACAATACCTAGCAAATTTAGAATTAAAAAATAGGTATTTCAAGCTTGTCAGTTTAAGTGGGTCATCTTTCATTGTACTGATGCAGTAAGCAGAGCCGAAAGTTGAATTTCTCCAGGCTAGAATTTACTAACAATAAATATGAATATTTTAAATTCAGACTAGGTCAATGTTGAAAGAACACATAAAAACAATACCTAGCAAATTTAGAATTAAAAAATAGGTATTTCAAGCTTGTCAGTTTAAGTGGGTCATCTTTCATTGTACTGATGCAGTAAGCAGAGCCGAAAGTTGAATTTCTCCAGGCTAGAATTTACTAACAATAAATATGAATATTATAAATTCAGACTAGGTCAATGTTGAAAGAAAAAGGTATTGTACACACATAAAAACAATACCTAGCAAATTTAGAATTTAAAAATAGGTATTTCAAACTTGTCAGTTTAAGTAGGTCATCTTTCATTGTACTGATGCAGTAAGCAGAGCCGAAAGTTGAATTTCTCCAGGCTAGGCTAGAATTTACTAACAATATAGATGGATATTTTAAATCCAGACTAGTTCAAGGCTGAAAGAAAAAGGTATATATTGTACACACATAAAAACAAGGCATGGCAAATTTAGAATTTAAAAATAGGTATTTCAATGAGAGAAAAGTATTAACTTAGGTTAGAAGCAATTACAAACTGTCGTTTTTACCCCTGTTAGAACTATTTACCTTTACCTCCGCAATTACAACATGAGATATTTAATTTCTAATCTGATCAGTTCTATAGACAACTGTAGAAAATTACGATATCTAGATTAGGCGCCGGGTACAGTCAGTTTATCGAAACTACTCTCTGATCTAAAGTGAAGTGGTTGATCAAGTAATGTTCTCGCGCATAACATGTAAGATTGAAACTACAATAACAACTTTATTTGTACCCTAGATTATATCAGATCAATACAAAATGAGTAAATGTAATATTGAGAGTACTGGGAGGCCTGAAATAGTGAGAGACTATAAATCGAGTCAGGCATCCAAGCAAATGTAGACTTCAATTCGTTGTTTTGGGTCAACTGAGCAGAATGAAGGTATTTGTAAAACAGGAAACATACGGGTTGGGTTGATATTGATGGTTAACTGAACCGTATACGTATCTATATGCTCTGTTGTAACCACGTGACTTGATCCATTTTTCTTGCGGTATTACCATACAGCTAACACGTGTTCTTACAGAGAAAGGTCATAATCGTAAAAAATATCCAGTAGTCTCAAATTTTACAGCAAAATTGTTTTTTGTACATCCGGAAAGGTGGAATTTAAGCCGGGTTTAAAGTGAATAATAAAATATAATATGTATGTATATTCATTATGTATATAAATATATTTTAATCACAGTTCTACTGCCCAGAATAACCATTGTAATAGCTTTCGTAAAGAAATTTACAAGACTGTTTTTGAAAGACATAACTAGTCTGCCGATCAAAAACGATTTGGCTTCCAAATCAGTCATGCCGCAGCCCATAGAACAGGCCGCAGAGTAAGCACGATCGAAATAACTGAAACAACTGCTCAGAACTTATCAAAATCAACTGAATGAGAGGACGCGTAGAACAGGCAAAGTACAAGGAAAAGTGATCTGGTGGAAAGATGAATGAAGTAATTCAAGAAGCAGCTAGTTTAGTCCCGTGTGTAGGACTATGCCCATGCATTCTTCATTTATCTCGTTGAAGTTTTGGGTGAGCTTGATACAGTGTTACTTACCAAAAGAACCGCCAAGATCGATAGACCAGGCAAACCAGGCTGGCACATGAACAGAAGAGTAAGAATATTTAATGTTTTCGAGGAACGAGTAACAGCATTTATATTAATGTACCTTCTTATATCGCTCTTTCTCACAGTTCAACTTCCCCCGTCTTTGTTTACTTGGAATGAGCAGATGGTTATAATTCGATTTGACAATGATAATGGGCCGGTTTTCTAATTACGAACTTTGTTTAAAGTATTTTAGGCAAACATTAAAAGTTGTTTTGAAAAAAGCGCGGCGAGAACTGAGAAAGGTCTCTTTGAGCTTCATATTGTACTTACCACAAATACGTTGTCATGGCAATTAAAACCCAGACAATTTTAGATTGTCTGGCAGAAAGTAGACTTTTCAGGAGAACGAAATGATTTTTCAAGCTTGTAGTCATGATGTTTTAACATGAAAAATAGCATTGAAACGTAAGGAAGTATAGCTAACAGAGATATATGTAGGTTAAGTTATTAACCTCACTAATGCAATTTAATCGTTTTTTGTACGAGAAGAGAAACTTCAAAAGAAGATTTTTCTTTTTTTAAAGATATATTTCCATAACCCTCGCGGTAGCCGACTTAAATAACAATTTCAACAACAAAAATTATATATCCGAACCAAGAGAAAACCCCCGAGGGAGGGAATCATTATGGTGCTCGTTATAATTGTTCGAGGTTCAAATCATGCAGTGACGCTTCGGTATTCATTTAGTGGATCTTACAAGTAAAACCCAAATGCTTCTAAACTGTGGTACTGTACTTTCAGGTGGTACATAGGAGTTATAAAAGAAGCTCGTAATTAAAATGAACACTGCTCGTTTGGTAGTGAGAAAATTTGCTATCACGGACTTTATTTAATGACCGAATCAGTAACAGTAACGTGAAACCCCGCGTGAAACTACGATGGGACGACACACTTTGGGAACACCAGGATATAAAGGTAGAGTACAGTCACAGCTTTTCCGACGAGCACCTCGACCTCCCAAGAGGAACTGTATCAATTTCCGGGTCTAATTGGGAAACAAAGCACTGAATCATCTGGAGAACTGTCACATGAGCTTAATAGGCCCTTTGCAGCTAACAGTCACGTGCTGATATAATACTTCGTTAATGAATGAAATTGAGCTTGTGATCCCATGGGAAAGGTATTGCCATGGGTGATGGAGGGCAAGCTATCTTTAAAAACACTGTTTTAGAAAGATCGACAATCGATTGGAGGTGGAAAATAGCATTTACAAACAGGTTTTGCTAATAACAATTCCGATCTCGTGCAAGTGCCTTTAAATATATGAATTAAGATTTGTTTGCCCTCCAGTACAACCACGTGATAGCATTCCTGCAAAAGGCCCATTGTCGACAACGAATGAACAAGTTAAATCGGTCAATTTCAAATCAAGAAGGCAGATAATGAGTCTGCAATGCAATGATACACTGATTACAATTGTATAATAAAAAAATAATAGTTTGACAGGAAAGCTCCACTCACAATTTGAGATTTTCAGGGAGGCCCGTATTTAAATATATTATAATATAATATATCCATCACGGCTATTCATAACGCTACTAATGAATGCAAAGATGAAATACGGTATAATAATACGCCATTATCGACTAGCTACACATATGCACGTGTGTATGCAGGAATATGGCAATAAATAACCTGACCAAGAGCAGAACGCTCTCTTCTTGCTCAGTTGTTTCCAGCTCTGCCGTAACAAAGATCAACGAAATCGGTAGTACGACCCCGCGAACCTGACAGCCAGTTCTTGAAGGTAACCTGATAGTGAAATATGACTGAGGTACAATTCCCCGCTGGCGCTGATAATCCGGTGAAACAAGACGCCGCTAATCAAGTACCTCCTGCACCTGCTGTGAACCAGCAGTGGTTCAGGGGGATGAGGCCAACTATAAACCAGCTGACGCAGCTAACCCTATTGCCAATGAGACTAAGGTCGAACTCGAGGTAAACAATCTCAAGTACTTGTCTTCTGCATTGTTTCTGCTTATGCGATGTATTACGCTGGAAGGCGGGGCGAAGTTTTCTTCTCTCGCTGGCAGCCATTCTGTAATGGGATTCTTTCGGCGGTTGGCCGTTGGTTGATTACAGTTTGAAGAGTATTACGCTGAAAAGCGGGGCGAAGTCTTCGCTGGCAGCCATTCTGTAATGTGATTCCTTCGGCGGTTGGCCGTTGGTTGATTACAGCTTGGAGGTTATTACGCTGAAAAGCGGGGCGAAGTTTCGCTGGCAGCCATTCTGTAATATGATTCATTTGGCCGTTGGTTGATTACCCGCTTGGAGGTTATTACGCTGAAAAGTGGGGCGAAGTTTCGCTGGCAGCCATTCTGTAATATGATTCACTTGGCCGTTGGTTGATTACAGTTTGGAGGTTATTACGCTGAAAAGCGGGGCGACGTTTCGCTGGCAGTCACTCTGTAATATGATTCCTTCGGCAGTTGGCCGTTGGCTCATTACAGTTTGGATTCCTTCGGCGGTTGGCCGTTGGTTGATTACAGTTTGAAGAGTATCTTATTATTCTTATTATTCCCTTCATAGAATCATTGACACATGATTGACGCGAGGGAAGGTATTGCTGGTTTTCACTTGACGTCATAGCCGCCATGTTCGTGCCCTTAAACAATGGATTCCTCGTTAGCTTCTTTTGTTGGGGCACCAACATGGCCGCCATGCCCTTTGTCATTTGAATCTCTGGGGATTGAGTGAAAACCAGCAATTATAATTCTAGCCTTGTATTCTCGTCTATCAATAGAATGACAACACGGAGTAGGTGGCCGTGGCTCAGTGACCAAATAATAAAAATCCCAATACACGAGGAATGAAAGCATTGTATCCAGAACAATGTAGTGTGTTATTGTCCCTGAGTCGGCTGAATGGGCTGGTGTAATAGACTAATTGTAATAAGAAATTAGAATGGTTTGTCTAATTAATGAAACAAAGGATTGTGCAATGCAAACAGATCACCTCCTGAACACAAGGAGGAGTATGTGATCTTAACTTGGCGTTAACGTTACAATTAGTACGGACATTTTTCAATAGACTCCATAGGGATTGGGTGACGTTAATAACAAGAGTGTTTTCTACGGGTACGACTAGGGATTTGGACAGAGAATCCAAGTAATGTCCTTCTTGTCTTCCCTTTGTCTAGAAACTGAAGAAGGACTTCGAGAGTCTCCAAAAAACCATCACCGAGTTCGCACAACCGTCGGTGCAATGAGCTCTAGAAAAGTACACTACACTACACTTCCCGCCCGCTGTCGGAATTTAATAAATACGACGCCCTCGACATGTTCCAGACATTGTATGACGTTGCCTACGAAACTAGGCACGAGAAGGCAGGTTTCTACAAACTCGCCTTACAAGCGGCGCGGGGAAAACTACAACTCCCGGACGAGCAATTCCGACATCTGTTGCTACGCTTTATGGGCGAAAAAGACCACGATAAGATCCTTGATATTCTGGGAAAAGTAGAGAAAACTTTCACCCGTAGAGGGCGAGAAAGGGTGGCGTCCGGACCTTACAAGAGGGGCAGGGGCCGTGGAGGATTCGGCGTACGTTGCTATCAGTGTAATAAAGTGGGGCACATAAGGATTCATTGCCCCCAGAGAAAGAGAGACCAAAATATAGACAATAAGAACAACAATTAAGTGACATTGTACTAGACGTAGACTATACAATGTAAAGAGTCCAAAAGCAGACTGGTAATAAGGTCTATGGTTAATAAACACATTAAAATGTATCCTATGTATATATAATGATATGCAATCGAGTAGTCACGGGGCTATGATGGCTTTGAAAAAGGGTATCTAAATCAACCCCCCCAGGATCCCTGGGTCAAGGCTGTCATCTCTCCGCTGGCTTGTCGGGATTTTCTAGTAACAAAATTTTCTGATAATTATCACAGGGCCAGGGATGGATATGGGAGCAGAGTACCTGTTTTGACGAGATTATCACCCATGAGGAGAGCGCCAATCAGAATAACATTCAATGGGCAGCACGCGCTGATTGCTGGTTAAGGGACATTTCCAAGGTGGAGCTGAATGGTCGATTGAAGTAGCCTAAAAATATTGTAAAAGTTTCATTGTTAAAACAGGCGCCCAAAAATTTGTGACCCTCCCCAAATCGAAGCCCAAAAAATCTTAGCCCTCCCCCTAAATTTACCGGCCCTCCCCCCCCCAGTAATTAATGACCTCTCCCTAAGACATGTTCTCCCTACTTTCTGTAAATGCAGGAACTTCCTATAATAGCGAAGCTCTTTGTGCCCTCGATGAGATGCCCGGTCTGTGGTCAGGCGAATGATAGTGACTTCCAATACTGTCAGCGCTGTGCATACAAGAGGAAGGTTATACGTCCGGCGCAAGTAAACTTGATAGATGTTAATCTCGATCAGATCGGTAGACGACTACAACAACTATTCAACTTTGACAAAGCTACTGCTTACCCAAAGCAGAAGGAATCGTTACAAAAGGAATTCGAAAGCTTCTTAGCGGCCCTGCCAGGTCGAGTTACGCTAGCGACAGCAACACCGAGAGATGTATGCCGTTTTCTAGTATTCAAGGATAAAAACGGAAAGACACAGGTCCACCGTAACAGCTGTGAGTTCATTGGCCAGCGAGGGAGAAGCCGTGTGGTTGCCCCACTCGCTTGTCGTACAAAACGGTAGATTCTTATATTGGAAAACTAAGGTCTATTACGCACGTCAACGGACGAGACGGTGAATGGGATAAGAGACTTGGGCTAGGGAACCCGGCTGCGGACAAATCCGTAAAAGATTATCTACGCGTGCTGACAGCGGAGCAGTTTCAAGTTAGGGTTAAGCCAAAGCAGGCGACCCCCTTCTTCGTGGACAAGCTAACCCAGCTATCAATGTATCTACAATGGCTGCTGGAGAAACCACAAACGGGTATACAACGATTTATTATCGCCCGGGACCAGGCCTATTTTAAGACGGTCTTCTTCAGCGAAGGTTAAAGTTAAAGGGCAGGTTAAAGCCGCCGAAATTCTACGCTTCCCAAATGATGACGGTTTCCTATTTAACCATATCTGGGGGGAAACTTTGAGTGATGGAGATGAGAATGTTTTTGGTATCCGTCGAAACCCTCAGACCGTGATTTGCCCCATTAGAGGCATCGAGCAGTATATGGATATGGCACGTCAACTTAAGATTGGCCTTACTCGGGGTTACCTCTTCCGTCCGACGACGCCACAATTGGGTGTTCAGGATACTCCTTTCAGTTCATCAGCGGCCGAAGCCCGCCTAAAGATTTACCTTATGGATATGAAAATGGACGAGGGGGAGACCTTACATGGATTTAGGTAAGGGTGCGCGATTACCCTGGCCCTTACGGGAGCGGACTTGTCAGAAATTATGGACCACGTGGGTTGGACACGACGGCACACAGCACTCTACTACCTGCAACTAGCAAGGGTGCTTAACCCATCGGGCGCGTCTGCGAAGCTTGCATCGAGTGAGGCTCTTACCTCTATCCCCACGTGGCAGGACACTAATGAACTGAAACGCTTCGCCTGCGCTTTCCCTGTAGTTGACACGTGCAAGAGGGGCCACGACATGGTCTAAGTTGGAATTGCACATCGACATTTCCTTGGTTTAGAGGTGAGGTTTGGGAGATATGAGAATTGGGGGTTATTCTAGGAGGTCAGGTAACCCAGAAGATAGGGTGTAATTTGATGTTATCATGCCAGAGGGCAGATGGACAAAGGACAGCGCTGATCAATATTTTCCCCATACCTTATTTCAACTGAACATGAATGGGAGCGTTATTGAATAGATTACTATTCATAACGCTACTAATGAGATGCAAAGATGTAAACGGTATAATAATACGCCATTATCGACTAGCTACACATATGCACGTGTGTATGCAGGAATATGGCAATAAATAACCTGACCAAGAGCAGAACGCTCTCTTCTTGCTCAGTTGTTTCCAGTGGAGCAGTGGCGGAGATCAACGGCCCACCCACCCACAACCCAGGTTCGCGTGGGTCGTACTACTCTGCCACCCCTAGGCCGCTGGATCAATATTTTCCCCATACCTTATTTCAACTGAACATGAATGGGAGCGTTATTGAATAGATCAATATTGAAATAATAAAATATAAATAATATAAGTATTATTATATATGAAATTAAGTTATGTGCCAGTAAGATTTACAATTTGATAAAGTAGTTGATTGTTTAACTTCAGAACGATAGCATCTAAATTTCTTACCAGCTGCGGAACAGACCAGGTTCCATCAAGTTCAAACTTCTGATTAATAAGTTGAAAAAAGTCACCGCTTAACATTTCAGGCTTAGTATCGACATTCCGTACGTCATATTTAAAGGGATACCCGAGTATCGAAACTGTCCTGAAAACTGATATCGCAATAAAAACGATTTCTTTTGCAATGCACACATGTAGGATTATTTAAAAGTGTATTGCGCAATAGTTCTGATGACGTCATAGAGTTGTCCAAGTAAACTTCTGCTGGAAAATCTGGGTAAGTACTTCATGTAGCTGCACAAACTGTCCCAACTAGGCCTTATAAAACCCTTACCCTACATTTAAGAAACACCCTAACCGTCAACAACGGGTGCTCAGTAATTTAGGGTGTTAGCTGGGAAGTTTGACCATATTTCCCCTATCTTATATAAACTTCACTGGCTGCCAGTTAGAGATAGAATCACTTTTAAAATAATTTTAATTACTTTTAAGGCTCTCCATGGCCAAGCTCCCAAATATATAAGCGAATTGCTCAGACCTTACAGACCTTCTCGTTCACTCAGATCGAGTTCACATAATTTACCGTCAATTCCTCGTTGTAATACTGTAACCTATGGCGAACTCTCTTCCGGATTATATTCGAAGTATTGATTCATTAATTAGGTTTAAATCAAGTTTGAAGACCTTTATTTTTAGATGCTTTTAGCTAGTTACTTGATACTTTTTATATATTCATGTAATTTTTATTTCTATTAGGTATAATATGTAAGAGCATCGAGACTCTGTAGGATGCTCCTAATACGTTATTATTATTATTATTAACTCATTTTGGGTGTTTAGAGCTAATCACTAATTAGGCTAATTTAGACTATTGTCACAGCTACATGAAGTAGTACCCAAAATCTGAAGACCAAAAGATACTCTGTCGGTACTGAATGCTGCCATGAAGTTAAGGAAATGTATTAGAAGAATATCGTGTAGCTTTGGCGCCATCTTGCCTGAAGCCTCTTTGAGCTGTGGCGTGTTTTCTCAAAAGTTGTCCCGATTTATTTTTAGTTTGTCTCGATATATCAATAATTTCCCGATAAATTCCCTGAATCTACCAATTCCCGACAGGCATGCATACATTGGAGTCCGATGAAGCGTAAACACCGGAAATCAGCTGTTATTGAGATACGCTAATTGGTGCGTTTGAACCCCACTGTCACTTTTCAAATTTTAACTATGATGATTTGACTTTATCGAAGGTAATAACGATACTTACTGCCACGTCATCCATTGTCATTAATGTGCCAACCAGAGATCAATTGGTTCCTGACACAAAGCGGCCTTTTGAAATCATGGTTGTACATAAGCATAACAATTGTAATGTTTATCAACACGAAGTATCGCTGTAGAAGAACGTTATTTGTTGCTAATCATGTTGATAAGAGGAGAGATCTTGCTCTTTGGAAAATAGTCATTTATCTCCGCCCCAAACTATACGCTCACACTACTCCTCGGAACTGGAATTTTACAAACCAGTGTGATATTTAGCTGAAGTTACTCTGATTGAAAAGAGTCAACGAAACTCTTCACACAAAGGTAAGGGGCTATACACGACTTTCATAATGGCCGCCTCCTAATTTGCATAATTTGTAAGATCCATGATCTGTAGAGGGAAACCAATGCTGCCACACGAAAGATCACATTAAAACTAGCAATTGTTTTGATCTCCAGCTATAAAGCTAATTAATCGAGGGAAAATAAAATAGACTTCTAGTTGATAGAGGGAAAATATAAACAAATGATCGTAAATAAGGTTGGTAAAAAATAAGTAAATGAGTAAAATATATTAATACTTAACTATATATAGCACGTTATAAAAAGTAAAAATAAAATAAAATACTAAGATTTAGAAGTACTTTAACAGCATATAACAAACAAAGAAGTGCGAGATATTTCAGTCCTAAGATAATAATGCTTGATTGAAATGATACGCAATTTAGTTTCTTTGAAATCTCGATCTACACACAATTCATTATAACCATCCCACATGTGCGCGAGGTTCGTCATTTCAAATGAAAATCGCTGAAAATAAATGTGTCCTGACTGGGTATAGAAAGTGACTCAACCCCTTCATCGCTGAGAATAGACTTCTTGACCTTCCTTCTTTAAAATAACACTTCAAATACTTCCCATTACAACCATCAGAATTAGAAAAGTTCAAATGTGTGCGTAGGAGCCCAGACGTTTGCGTCATCCGCTTCAGATCGCTTCACTTCGATGAGCAACAAGACGTGCCGTGCAACACAAACATGATTACACCGCGTGCAAGCTACCTTCACGTTCCTGCTCTATTTAATTGCAACTTGTTACTTTCTAGAACACGCTACATTTTTCAAGGACATTCAGATTCAGATAACGAGCATTATGCCACTAGAGATTGAGATGTTGGTACTACTTTATAGAACTGAATTTCCCTGTCCCATCCGCATTTTAAAAATATCTTCTTCAGTTTGCATGGCCAATTAACTGAATGAAAGGGCACATGTCCTTATCTAGCTCGCTATCTTCCCCGGGGAGGGAGGCCTAGGGTTGTACTCCCTTATCATCTCTAAGGGCTTGGCTGCCTGTATACATGAAGGGAGTTTGAACTAGCCTTGGGGAAATTATTCCAGTAAAATTGCCTATTATTCTATTCTTTTATTCCCCAAAATTTACCTATTATTCTCCTCATAAATAATCATTATTCTCCAATTTTCCCTTATAATTCTCAATTTGTTTTGAAAATTAACGAAATTATAATTTTTATCAATCTGCTTATTCAATTATTATGATTTTATCTAGTAATTAATAAAACAACGCAGGGTTGTTAACTAGCAAGTAAAATTAACACAATTTAACAAGTTAGCATAAACATTACATTCGTTAGCTCAGTGGTTAAGCACCGGTCTGTCGTGCGGGAGGTCGCGGATTCAAACCCCGGCTGGACCAACACTCAGGGTCTTAAAATAACCGAGTAGAAGGTGCTGCCTTTGTGAAACAATTTCGTTCACGAGCTGCAAATGGTTAGACCTTCACGTCTTCTCGGATAAGGACGTTAAATCGTAGGCCCCATCAGTGGATGAAGAGCCACCTCGTGGAAATGCCACTGATTAATCCGTTATTATTATTATTATCAAGTTCAGCCCCCCGAGGGCTAGACTGAACCATGGGCATGGGATTGGTCATTGGGATCATTCCATGAGATTTGCTCAATGCTTGTTCCTGTTCCCATGTCAGCCATGATGGGAAGACCAGTTGAGAGCAAGGAATTCTGGGATACTTATAGTGAGTTATTCTCCCGCTGACCAGTTTGTGCAAAAATGTCAAGATTTCTTTTTTTAACCTATTATTCCGGAATAATTCCCGATTCCTTTGTGCCCTATTATTCCCGAAATTATTCCGGAATAATTTCCCCAAGGCTTGTTTGAACCTAGTGCTAGCCGCCCAGCAGAATTGTTTTCGATATGCAAAACAGTCTCTAGGGATTACAATATAGTACAATGAAGATAGCCTTGGGTCAACCTCCCTTCATGGATATGATTCCTTTAAATGTTTCCGAACAGATAAAAGCACATGGTCAATGTCAAAAGGCATTAATGATGAGTCTGTCAAATGAATCGAGCAATCATTTACAATTACACTATTTTTGAACCCTGGACCTTTTAATAGTCGCCAACGCACACGTTGAATGTCTGGGCATAACAACGAGAACAGGACAGCATTATTTAGCTTTTAAAGATAAGGCCAACCACGAGATTGCTGGCCGCCTAATGATCAAATAATATCACTTCCGTGTTTATCTGCAAGAAACCATTAGTTACTGCTTTAGAAACTGTAGTCTTGTTTGGCTTCAGTTTTGAAATTGCCATCCTGTTCTGGGAGAAAGTCCGGGGAGGGGGGTACTCCTAATGAGAATTTTGGGTAGGGGTGTGCCGCCCGGATCTCAAAAGCCTGACCCTATTTCAGATCAAAATGTATGATTTGCCATACCTTATTCAGACCCCATCCTGAAGATCTTTGCTCTATTTGATGCACCACTTGAAGCCAATAATCATGTTATCTATTCTGACGACGTTTTTCTTCGTGGTTTGTTCTCTTTCCCAATTTATTATGAAGATCAATGTCAAAATAACACGAGAAACCAAGAGAAATCAATGAACATGTGCGGTCTCGTATTTCCATATCAAAGTCATACCTTAATCCAGACTACAAAGGCAAAATATATAACCCTATTTCACACTATAACAGCTCGAAAACCACATACCCTTTGGGACGGCATATAGTACCGTATAGTACCGTATAGCTTATAGAGTTATTTCCTGCGTTTCAAGAGTTGTTCGATCCAGTTTCACGTCACAAAACCATAATGACGGGAACTCGCGAATGACAGTGAAATTACAGTCATTAACTGATAGCGGACTGAGATGTGGCCCACACCACCACTGAGCCGGAATACAGGTCAAAAATAAAGATCTGAAAATCACGTTCTAAGTTTTGTGGTTGTAAATCGATGTTTACGATAGTTTTATAGCTTAGTTCAACGAGGGGTTGTAGTTGTAGATCAGTTTGAACTCTAGAAAGAAAGAGTGTTTGTACGAGTATCAAATTAATCAAGAACTAACCAGACATTGCAAAACTACAGTGTTTCTCAGTAAAACTGCTAACTTGACAGGAGAGACGCCTGTAATTTATTTCAATTCTAAGTTATTTTGTTAGTTTCTCCTTACGATCGTAGCGATCATCAGTGGAAGCTATACCGGCTCTCCGGCGATCGATCGCTGGGATAGAGTGCATAGATCATGGTCTATTTCTTTAAACGTACTTCCTATTTCATATTTGCTGGAATGTTGTGACCTATTTTTTGTATATAAATGTATAAATTCCGCTAAGCCGTTATGTTTGCCGCACTAGACGTTCCGCATGTATTAAATTTAAATCTTCGTCCGACTTATCGTTTTCGTACAGCACTGTTCAGAGATTCTTTTTTTAATCGCATTGCTTTACTTTGGAATAACTTAACACTTGCAATCCGTCAGTCACCTACTTCTTCTTCTTTTAAAACAAAATTGTATGAATTCTACATCAACAAGTTCAACACTGACTTTGTCTTTGATCCAGACAGAAAAAGATCTTGGAAGACTGTGTTCTCCCACTGCGGGGCTATTGGCAGACCTTTTTGCTGCTGAGTGCATTACATTAGTTTAGGAGCTTTTGAACATTCTATATTTATTAGTCTACCTATATGTACTCATGTTTCCATTTTTGTTACTTTCTTATTACATGTACTGTAGCTTCCTTAAAATGGGGTTTGCCTTGTTGGGATTTCGGGTCCGTTCGCTAACTCCTCATCCGTACTCACCTTGTCATTTTCCCCCTTTATATTGTATTTTAAGTGTAGTGAATATTGATGAAAGCCACTAAATAAATAAATAAAATATAGCCCAGTTTCCATTTGATCGAGTTATGATCGCGACGATCGTTCAGTCAGTTATTCAGCGATCGTAGTGCCGATCACATGGGAACTTGACTTAATTCTGTACGGAAAGAACATCTGTAGTTACCCTTTGTTCTATTAAAACTACATTTTCAATCATGCAAGTTGCACTTTTAACACGCATCAGTGGAACGTATGGCCAGGTATTCGAGGTTGCATGTAACTCAAAGTATTTCTGCACTTCACAAAAGGCTGAGACACAATGCTCCTTGTCGTAATTTTAGATTTGACTGCTATGTACTTGAATGTAGTGAAGTGCATGCACTGCTTCTCAGGAAAGCTGTTCTTTCTGTAGTTCAATTCTCATAACATTTTCCCATGTACACACAGTACTAACCCGTCATTTTGTCTAAAAAAGTATTAATCACCAGTTCTTTATTCAGAACATCTTTAGGAATTGATGTTACCTGTTTAATCCTCGGGATAGTTAACTTTATTCTCAATTTGTTAGCCACGTTTTCCTTTGTTGCTTCTTGGCTGTGACGCTAGATCACCTGGTCAATTTATCACTCTGACTTTATATTACGTGACAGCTTATGTTTACCAGCATATAAAGCTTCGCGCCTCGATTAAGCAGCATTGAAACCTTATTTCACTATTGTAAACAGGATTCTAATTTGAAGAGATCTGACAAACTCCAGCATACCGACTTCGCTTTCGTAAATAACAAATAAATATCTAACACCATAGAAACAAACAACTAAACATAAGCATGCATCGATTCACACAACACTTCAATTAGTGCACTGGTCGCATACGCACAAGTCATAGACATAAGTTCATTGTGACAAAGACAGCTGGTATGTACTAGCGTATTTGATGTCGTATATGCAATATTGGCTGAATGGTAAAAAGTGAGGTTAAAAATACATCGGGTCCGAATAATAATAATAATGTCTTTATTTCAATTTGTTAAAGTACATTACAAATTTTACAATAGATTTTTAAAAAAAGACTATGTACATTAAAAATACCTACTTTAGAGAGAGTTAGAAATATTTCTTAAATTTCCAGTTCATGATTCACTCTTTTCACCTGGTGGCCATCTTGGATTCAAAGCGAGGCAATCCTTTGTTTTTGCCAGGTTAGCCTCGTTTTGATTATCCCTCACTGCGAGGCTAACCTGGCAAAAAGCCTATTTACAAATGTGTTTTGAAACGATCAGTATTTATGGAACTTATTGTAGTGCGCTTAATCGTATATGCTGATATTACAGTGGCGTCTACGAATAGCAGTTTCAGCAGTAGTGACCCCAATGCCTCACTTCGATGTAATGAAGCGTCATTGAATTGCATTTCGGGTCAATACCGCTGACACTGTTATTCGTAGACGCCACTGTAATATCAGCTATTCCCTTGGCTTCGTCCCCACTCGGCTAGTTTGAAATCTCATCTAATTTGCACAATATTTAAATCGATTTTCATCTTCACTGATTACTTCTATTACGGCTTGAATTCCGTCTACGAACAGAAATAGTGATCTGGGAAAAAAATGATAATCTGAACAAGTGACTTCAATCCTCTGGGAAAAATATGGAGGAACTACGAAGTACTGTTTGTGGAGAAACGATGATATGATCGATTAACGCATTGTAATGTCAAATACATTGTTTCGTAATCTCGCGACTGTTGATAATACTTCAGGTCATATTGAAAGGTATTTTTTTCAATTTGACGATTTCTTGTCTTTTAATAGTTCACTGACTTTAAACATCAGTAAGAATCAATATTAAAATCACTGTAATCAGCTCGTATATAACTGAGGCGCTTCTTTCTGCTGTCAAGAGCCAGTCTGTGGATTGCTTCGTTCCAACCAGTTGAATTGGATATATAAAAGAATCGGAAAATGTATCGATACATTCCCTTGACTTCTCTTTGATCTTTTGTATCTAAATTAGATGTGTTCAGCTCTTTTCTATGTTTTCCATTTTGTTATGCGAACGTGACTCGATGGCAGCGATAAATGAACAAAAGTTACAATACGTGCTCATTGCTACTGGCCAGGTGGTCCCATGAACACAACAGTGAAATGTGAATGTCGTTTGAAAAGGAAGAATTCAGCATCAGAAAGATAAGATCAACAATAATTTTCAAGCCTTTCTATAAAACCTCCTTAGGACCTAAACATCTCCAAATCCTTATAGTCTATACAGGCTGGCGTGTTCAGTATTGTACACAGCTAATGCCATGAAGTGTCGTTCGGCCAATCAAGCTAAATGCCAAGGCAAGACTAAACGTCTTTTACGATCACTAACTAATTGGGTTTTCACTGAGCCGTAAACTACACAGGTACTCGCCTTAACTTAACACGTTTTACCCTTCAACAATTCTGAACAAAATCACGAAATAGTACACTTCTGTAAGAGAAATGTGACAGCAACTCATCAAGAAGTAGACATACTGGAAAATAATGCATCCTTAGCTTCATTTTGGGTGGAAAAAAGTGCACTGTGTATGTTTAAAGGTGACTAGTTATTGTTTACTGGCTTTGTCTACTGGAGCCTTTGTTTTTCAAGTAAGTGTCAAAAAGGAGTGCTTATTAGTTGAATTTATAATAGAGTTATCGCCGCATCCTCCTCAAAGAAGCCCCACCCCCTCTTGCTTCGAACAAAGGGAAATCCGAGTAAGTTGGGACATGGGGGCGCCGACCGACCCAGGAGTTCTTAGAAACATCATCACGCTTTTCGACTCATTTACAAATATTAATCTATGGACCTGTGGTTTGTTGCGTTTCAATAGAAACTGGTTATTTCACGAATGAAACTGGTAACCAATATAACAGTCTCGCCTATTGGCTGTCGCAATTGCTAAGCTATTTAGTACCATGCTTTCGTAAATTTGTAATGGCCTTATGAAAACCATTTGTGTGTGTGTTTATCCGCGTTTCAAATGATGCCTGAACTCTTTGTACAGTAGTGTATTTGCTAATCTTGGGAGAGATTTCAGTGAAATCTCATTCATACTAAAGTTCTTCGAAAAAAAATATGTTGACTTTCATATTATACCTCCAAGACCCAGAACCCATCACAAACCCGTCTCAGTTACAATTCATCTTTCCCGGTGCTAACGATTCGACGGCGGGTTGTAATGAGCTAAACATTAAACTACAGTAGTTATTACTGAAATAGACTGGTTCCTTTCTTTTGCTCAACGGAGCAATCCGTGACTTCCGACACAATAACGCCATTCTGTCACAAGGGACAGCTTGTTTTCAGCCACTCATGCACATTATAACTACAATTACAAATGCAGTTCGTAACAACTGATACATTTCACATATATTTCGTCCACGGCGATCAGAAAAGCACCGAAACTTTCGTCAAAATACTATAGACCTTAACAACAATTTCGTTTCCGAGCAGTAATATTAACATAGTTGCAAAAAGGTCTGAGATTTTTCTGGGTGTAACGGTCTAGGGCTATTGTAAGTTATACATAGTAAAGAAAATCATTGAAGGATATATTTGCTGATTACATGTAACAAATATGATAAACAGGTTCGAAAGCGTTATTTCAGGCAAGTCGGTTTAGAAACCAGAATTTTCAAACTCTCAAAGAAAAAACTTGTTTGACATTTGTTTATCCTTGTTCGGCTGGCCAGAGATATGAATGCGTACTTTTTTAGTTTCTTCGACTAACGTGTTTTTCTATGCAAAACTCAACGTGAACTTTTTAATTATTCATCTCACGCAATGGTTGCGATATTTTATGAAAAGAAAAGCCTCGTTTGAGATAATTGAGCGATGTTCCCCGTTTTTATTTTCGCCCCATAGGGTAGAAAAAGTCATTAATGATAAGAGAACAACATTTGAACATAACGAAGTCGAACAACATATCGGCCCTGGTTTTGTACCCAGTAACACATTCACTGGACCGAGTTCCTTGTCAAAAATATACCCGTGAATAAGATTCAATGCACTGATAATAATTACTGAAAATATGTATGCCTCTAGAACGAAGAGCTTTCTCTTTCGCTCTTTCAGTGTATTACTATCGATCTCGATACATATTAACTGTTGCTGCTGGCTGGGTTCGAAGTATACGAATGAGTCTTGAACCAAGAGAAAGCCATTCATTATCAAGAACGTCTACCATTGTTTTCTAAATTAACTGACATTGGATGGAAAGAAACTTCAATGGAACGGGCAAAAACTGAGTAAAAAACTAGCAATGGAACGTTTGTGCGGTGATCAATAAGGATAAAAATCGAATTATGTTAGGTGTGAGAATGTAATTATGTATTCCTATAAACCAACCAAGCACTGGCCATTGGCAATAACACTAGATCATTATCAACCACCTGTGAGTTCTCCATTTGCTGTTATCTTTAGAAATTAGCTACTTAACACATTTTAGAACTCTTATCAACAAAAGCATGGTAAGGTTTTATATGATTTTTTTAACCAAGCCAAAGCCATAATGTCGTTAGGGTTTAGCGAATTCAGGTTGTGCTTATTTGCTGAAAAATATTTCGCCAATTAGTAATTAGCAGTCTGCGAAGTGGTTCTACCGGGGCAGAGAAATTATATTGAACTCGTACTTCTCTTAATGCCAATTTAAAAGACCAAGTAGCTTTTCTAACCGCTAAGTTGATCTTCATAACATGCGTCAAAATAATAAAACTGACCGGACAAGGCGAAGTCATAAAGTTCGGCTGAACTTTGTAGAGTTAATTCATTCAAGGTTCGATTAGCTTTCCATCTTCAGAGAAGAAACAATTTCAGTTTTGATGAAACCAATATTACATCTAAGAGTGCTTTTGTAGCTAATTTTTTGAGGAATGATGCTTAGTTCCTTGACGACATGCAAAGCAACTGTGTTGTGCTCTATATTTGACTGGGGTTGTAACAGTATTTGATGTCTTCTAGGCCATCGAAAACGTATTCTGAAACTCCATTTTATGAAACATTTTGTAAATATGTACTCTGCAAGAATACGTAATTTGATTACAAAACAAACACTAAATGACTTTAAAGAACTTTCACACGATTTCCCTCCTTGAAATTTGACAGTAAAATGCTACTTATATAACTTAGCAATCAAACATTTTACCAAGCTAGGGAAGCGTCGTTTAAATATTACAGAGAGTAACGTACAAACTCTACAAGTTAAAGATATGACCTACCTTGTGATTGCAACTGCCGCTTATTTGAGTTCCGAGTTGGAAAAGAAATACTTGAAGTGCTAACTGATTCCTGATGTCCCTCAAGTCGCTAGTTCCTTCTTGCTGTGTTAACACAAGAGTTCAAGCGTTTTCGAAAGTTCTTGGTCGCCTTTCGATGTTCCTGTAGGCAAAACAATATATACGGACAATTACATTGTGTTAGGTGATTTCATTGTTTTCCCGCCACTAGCGTCATCAGCCTTCTCGTATACAATACGTACATTAATGTATGCAAATCATTTCAAAACGGTCCGAACCAGCTTTTTTGAAAATCACGCGAAAGCTCTGAAAAAGTAAAAAGTGTAAGGTATTTTGTTACAATGGATTATATTTCCGCTGAATGAGGGGTGTTTAACCCTTCTGAGCAAAGCCACGGGGGAATGTTACATTGCAGAGTAACTGGTGGATACATAGATCTCTACCAAATGTTTACATAATTAGAATGAATCGGCTTTGTCAAAGAGACCTCGCTTGGATAAACTATATACTTATCTACAAAGAAATTACTCGAGACTAGGTCAAAAGCCCTCAAATTAATGAGTGTTTCTAAAGGTTTTGGCTCAAAACCTGGGGCTAATTCCACGAAATTAATAAATATGACATTTTTTTCCATCAGACAAAGCAAAATAAGATGTTACCATTCGATTACCATAGTAAGCTTAACTGGTGGCAGGATTTAGTTTCTGCTTTTTTGAAGTTTGCGATATCACAATCCCCAACGCGGGTAAATAGAATGTTCGCTCCACGATGTTTTCGAGAATTTTCTAGGAATGAAATGTTGTCATTCTAACAAAATAAATGCACAATTACTCTCCCATTTTAGTACTGTTGTCTACTCACCCAAGCATGTCAACAGTCTGTTGTTCTACGCAAGCGTTTAAACATGTGACATTGTTGGTTTTGAAATCCTTCATCCGTTTAAAAATTCTTTACAAACATGATCATGGCGCCAGACTTTTTCCTCTGAGCTCTTCAGGCTCCATATTTGCGGTGTAAACGTTCTTCTACGTGCTCGAAAGGGAATACTCCTAAAGCTGTTCCCCAGTAATAATTTATTCCTGAAGTTGCAAAACAGGAAAAGAAGGCTAGTCACTCGTCAAGAATGAGCAGCGTGGTATTGTACGAAGGTCAACCAAGCCAGTCTGTAATTTTACAGCGGCTTACGAACTCTCACGTAATATATAAGCTGCCCACGCGCTTTGCAAATAATAGACATTCCTTAGCATTTTAGAACTCTCAAACTCACAATCTGTCCTAATCTGCAGCATTGGAGATTGAAATATTACCTCATATGACTGAGCACTACTATACCATACACGTCAGTTACTCCAATAGTGCACATGTACATACATGCCAGTCCATACTCAATCTGTTATCTACTCACATCAACATTAGAGCTTACTTTTCTTAAATATGCATTAAATTAAGTTTACGAGAAAAGTGATATTTTTTCGAAAGATTTGAATGGAAGAAGTGGGATATGGATGCCGCACATAATGACAGACTTTTAGTATTCATATTTCTATTAATGACCCGTCTATGCATGCTATATATAACAAACATTTGACAAGTTTTAAGTTAGCACCTTTGTTATTCATGTCCTACTCAAAGAGTGTTCAACCCCAGCGCCTTTCTATAATACTTAGTCAAGATGACCACCACAAAGAGGTTGCTTGGCTCAGTTAACGTGTCACTAGCTCGTACAAGAAGAAAGGATTCGAGATGAAGTCATAACAAGTTGTTTATTGAACAACCAAACAAAGACGCGATACTAAAGTCCAATGTTAGAGAACAACCTTGAAGCTTTACATCGCAAGTTCCATTCAAGTTAATAACCAACATTTAAATCAACCACTGAACTATTGTAAAGTATTGCCTTGAGGCAGGAAACCAATTATATTTAGATAGCACGAAATGTTTTATTTTTGTAAATAAAGCGGATTCAGATTAGATGATGTCACATCGCCTCATATTTTCACCCAAACCGGCAGTCTTGTTTATGCGCTCCTAACAATAATACTGATAAAAAAAGCTAGATGTTATGAGGCGACTTTTGTTCATGCTCTGTTGTTTAGAACAAAACATTTTATTTCGTAAACCGTAATCTTTCGCCATAAAACGCGATTTAGTTTGAGAGGTTGAACTTGTTTTCCATGATCCAAATCATTTCAGAGATCTGTATCTCAGTATTTCAAATGCGTGATCTACAGGATACCACTTAACCCCCACCCCTCCCCTCCTAGATCATCTTTGTGGCATACCGCTTGCTTTGTCCGCAGAAGAATCGTGACTTTATATAATTAGAATAGAGTACCGAAGTGTGACGTCACAAATTTGCAAAATTTAGATGTAGAATGTTTGGACCACTGATTCAGAAAGAGCAATATAAAAGAACATTACATACCAAAAATGAGGTGTATACGATGAAAAGCAGCTGAGATATGGGCATTGGAATATATACTTTTCTTTAACAAATCACTGTATTTTTGTACTGGTTCATAAACTTAGGAACCAGGACAAAAATACATTGTTTTGTTAAAGAATATTATATATTCCAATGCCCATATCTCGGCCGCTTTTCATCTTATTCACCTCATTTTTGCTATGTAATGTTCTTTTATCGTGTTCTTTCTGCAACTGTGGTCAAATGTTGTTAAAGGGAATTTTTTTTATTTATGACGTCATCACTTCGGTACTCTATTGGATTCCACCGTTTCATCGATTTAGGCATATGAACTTCATAGCCATCTCAAAATGTATTGTTTTAATCTTTATTAGAAAAAAACATGATTTCTTCGGACAAAGTATACCCTTTTTCATTGCCCCATTTTAGCTCGCGTGTACCGTTCCCTTATTACTGTTTATTTTATTTATTGTTACATTGATATGGAAATATCTTGAAGAAAGAAGCTTTTTCCCAAAGGATTTGAGATAGAACAACAAACAGGCAAAGTATAAGAGTTTATTTAATGATGTCATTATCGTTTCCTCAAACTGAATTAATGGTTTAGTAAGCTTGCCAAGGTCACGCAATAAATAAAGTCATACACATTCCAACAATTTATCCCGGGACTTTATCTCAAGTCAATGAAATATATATTGTAATGGAAGTGATCGATGTCTCGAACAACGCCCATGCACGACAATTCAGCGAAGACAGGACCTGCATTCTAAGGTCTTTCCGTGGTTATGGTGACAGGGAAATAACAAAATGAGAGGAATTGAAGTTAACGTTTGATTAAGTTAGCATATTGGAATGGTAGTTGATTGGGAAGGCTAAGAATGACAAAAATTCCAGCGATTTAATAAAACAGGCTCAATCATCCTGACCGCCCATGAGCACTTTAATAGGGTCATACTAATCAGCTACGTCAAATGATTCAGAATTAGAGCAGATTTCTCATGAGTTACGAGAATGACTTACGCCATGGCCAAGATAGTATCACACTCTGTGTCATTAAAATGGTTCTCCTAGTGTTTGCGTCTTCATTATCCAATCAAATTACAGAGTTACGCCACGGCAGCTACTCGATTGGTAGCTACGATACCGCTTACAGTCTCAGTAACTTGCTGTATTTATTTCCCACGCATACGAATTAATCAGCTCTATTTTATGATAGGTCACGCCGATAGCCGGAGGATGCTCATCTTATGTGCTAATTTCTTCCCCTGAAAAAGGAAGAAGACATTAATGGGTCATTTCTCCAACTAATCAACTAAACTGATTAATAGCAGAAAAGAAAAAAAATCCACAAACATTTCCATTATTACTTTAATAATCCTGCTTTAATAACCATTGCGTAAGGTTTTACATCCAGTACTAATCGAAAACCGAGTGTCCTATTGGCCAGTAACTCCCAAAAATGGTCATCTCATCCAACCTCGTTGCAGGGTTTTCCGCGCACCCAACATCGGACTGGATGCGCGGAAGACCCTGGCAACGAGGCTGCATCTTATCCTCAGTCTCTCTCGGTTTTACTGATGAAAGTGACAAGTTTTATTCAGCAACAGATCCTTTGCATGTGACGTCATCAAAATTTTAAAATCTAAACTATGAGATATATGAAACTGTTCTTTTAATATGATTTAGATATCGGTATTCTCAGTATTCTTCGAAAAATTTACGTCGATACGGTGATTGGTTTTTTAGTTACAGTACTTTGAATTTTGTGACAGCCCAGGTCAGCGTGTTTCCTAAATGTCAAGGAAATCCATATATTTTGGCCAATTTCAAATGTTAGACTTGATAAACCTTTAAAAGTGAAATCTAAAGTGTTTTGAAGTGAATGCTAATCATATTGTTGGGGAAAACAGCTTTATTTGTAAAGTACGTTTTTGGCCGCCATCTTTGTGTACTAAAGCTGTACACCAACATGGCCGCCGCATACTAATTACACTAAATTGTTCGAATATTATTTGGCCGACAGCTCGGTTACGAAGTACTCTATTGCTCCAAAATTCCGGTCATTTCTATATTTTTACCTGCTCTATACACAGCATTAAAAATATTTTACTAATATAAGTTTTTTCTTGAGGCAATTTGTTTTTGTGACGTTAATGGCAACTCAGTATTCAGTATAATAATACGCAATCAATGAAACGTTTTTTGGATAGACTTAATATAAAAATTAATCAAAAATCTAGGATACATCAGATAAAACTTATACAATTAAACACAAAACTTATTTTTTACTATAAATTTTCTAATGACACAAAAAAATATTAATTCATGTTATGACCTGGTAAAGAATGCGAAACACAGACGAATGCTCGCTAAGTTCCGCACAGGAAATCATTCATTAAGAATAGAAACTGGTAGACACGCAAAACCGAATATACCTCGTGAACAGCGTTGTTGCGAGTGCTGTTTATCAAAAGATGTAGAGGATGAGTCATTTCTTTTTGGACTGTGTTTCTCATTCCGACCTAAGGAAGACTATGTTTGAAGAAATTAGTAAATATTGTAAGAGTTTTTCGAGATTTCGAGATAAAGATCGAATATATTTTTTCTTTAGTAATGTCGATCCATTTGTTTGCAAACAAGTGAGTCACTTTATATATGAAGCTTTTGAGAGGAGAAATATCTTGTTACAAAGAACTGTATAAAAAATTTTCTCTTCTCTAATCTCAGTGTGATTGTATATTAATTAGGCAATACCATGTATGTATATGGGAATGCTAATAAACTATTGTATTGTATTGTATTGTATTGTAAACGAACTAACTTGTAGGATCAACTACCAGCAAAACCTGACTCTTTGTAAAGTTACTCGGGCGCTTCGTAGAACAGATAATCGCCACAAATCGTATATTTCAATGTTTTAATTTGTATTGCATTTGCATTATTCGATCTGAAAATAATTGAGAAACATTAATTTCTCAGTTTAACTAACTCGTCTATTACAGTAACAATCTATACTAAATATAATAATCAAATCTTTTACTTACTTCTGTGTTATTAGCGGTAATTCCTGGTTAAGCGCTGTATAATACGTATTGTAGTCCTGGTGAGCAAACTGAACTGACCTTAGATCACGTACACGTACATATACTATACGCTTTCTCAATCAAGTGTCAATCAAAGTTAGTTAATCAATTAAAGATCCTTACTTTAAAACAGAACGAACATTGTTCGTTTATCAGCGAACAACAGGGCTCTTTTTGTCTAGAGGGCGGTGGTTAGATTGCTGGAGGGGTAATTTTTAACCCGTGAATGCGCACAAGCGCAGGAACGAGTTCTCGGGATGGTTCGGGGAATCGTGTCACTCACTCACTCACTAAGATGTTAGCAGAATGGAATGCTTGGAATGCAAATTGATTAGATAATAGTAATCGATATTTGGTTTTATAAATAAAATAATTGAAGATCGATGTGCAACATTAACTGCTGTTGGAATTGACGCTGCTCAATGCCTTGTCGCCGGTTCTCTTCTTGCTACTAACTGTAAAGTTACCGCTACCGTATTTGGGAGATGTGTGTGCTCATTCATGTAGGACATGTGTGTTCTCATACGCCGATAGTGACGACGTAAACCCTTGTACGTTTTCATGGCTAAATCGTTTAACATTAATGGCAGGTGGCTCAAACTTTTACAGACACGGTATTGGGTCTCCATCAATCACTTAGTGGTGATGTCGTAACGGAAATATCATAGTATTGCCGGAATACAGCAAATAACATTGATTTCAGTTTACGAACTAGTAGCAATCTGATCAATCGGTATTTCACAAAAACGTGGGTCTCAACCGCCGATTACCTTGATGATTTCTCTGAATTCTCTCGGTAGCCCGGATCCAGTAACAGCACAACCTGAAGGCCGAACCAGCAGGGAAAATACCCTGTAAAAGTATCCTGGCCCAAAAAAAGATGAGTAATCTCTGCTAGCAGGCAATTGTTTAGCGTATTCGTCCAGCTTTCAACTCGGTTGCCAGTGGCTCTAATTCCTCTAAATCATCTACATCGGGCAATAACTCTAAACAGAAAGGCACATTACTATGTTCTGAAGAATCTGATCCAGATTCTCGGTCGGTATTTACTAAACCACAGCAAAATTCGCAGTGTGAGTTTGTAGCCATTATAAGAAGAAATGCATGGCTTCGAAACAACTCTTCATCGCCAGAAATCTCGGACATTGAGCCCTCGATACGTAAGCGGTTTCTAAAATAAATGACTCTAAAATGTCCTCATTTCTTCATTCCAAATTTGCCGGACCGCCGATACAGTTTTCTAGTTATCCCCTTCCGGTTTATGCTAAAATAAACAACACATGAATGTTTTTTCCTTTGGGATTTGACTTGCTCCGTGCTGTTAGAACGATCGACCCATACATTTAATGTTAATTATTACGAAAATACGCTTACATAAAGAATTGAAAGCTCAATGCCTTTCATAGATATTCCATTTGCCGCGGCGGATTCTTGTATTAGAAGAGCCCAGTAGCTGGTAACCGAAAATTCAGGCCTTTAGGTTTGCAATTTATCTTGCGATTTTGGACTTAAAAACACTCAAAATCGCATATCGGCATATCGCTGTGAAAGCGAGCTTCCAGTTGAAGTATCCACGTCCACAAAGTTCCATCGAAATCCCTTCAAAATGAAGCAAATTCGCCTGTGTTTGGTACCAATGTCTTCCTCGATTTACCCTCTATGTATTCCCGCATAGAGCTCTGCGATAGCTGTTAAACTGTCCATTCGGTCAGCAGTTAAAGCTATAAGATATTTTACTTCCGGTAAATTTTTCGCGCGAAAACCAAAATAACTCACAATTTCCATCTCACTCAGGAGAATAAAAACGCTCTTTTTCCAAATGTCCAATCTACCTAATATTTACAACTGTGAAAGATTTACTATGAATATTGTCAGTGTCAAAAGCCTTCGGTATGTGGAAAATAAGTGTATTCACAGGGAAAACCGCTGACGTACCGTATACTCGTCATGACCGGAATAGTTGGCGATGGAGAACGATGCGTTTCGCGTACGACATCAAGACAGCTAACCGCTGGTTGAAAAGCGAAGGCACACGATAACGCACTTTAGTAATGGCGGACGTGATTTTGACGGCAAACTCTCGCCAGAAGAAACCATTTTACCCGTGACTCGCCAAAGTGGTGACAGCCAACCGCCAATACGCTTTAAAGAACGAAGCATTTCCATATGAATATTCAACGTGTCTTGGGTTTATATTTTAGCATTTAGGCGCGATATCGACTGACTATCGAATAATATCAGATATTTTTTTTAGTCTAATATCAAACAAATATCATCGAATATCGGATATTTTTCATTAAAGGTATTACCACAAAATATCGGATAATTTATTCCGTCTACATAATATCGGATAATGTCAGATATTTTTTATAGTCTAATATCAAACAAATATCATCGAATATCGGATATTTTTCATTCAAGGTATTACGACAAAATATCGGATAATTGCGTTCGACGAAGGAGAACGCATCCTAATCTTGCAGTGGACTCCCTGTGGCCATGTGTGGACTCCCTGTGGCCATGTGTGGGCTACCTGTGCTTTCCCAGGCGAAAGGAAACAAGATTCGTGTATGTCCATACGTCCGTTCGTCCTCATGTATGTTTGTACTTTTTAGAATAAATTATCTCGGCCGGGGAACTGGTAACTACAAGATGCTCGGAGCAAATTAAAACCGCCATGTGAACGTCGAGTGTCTTATTTTCCCAATCCAATGCAATAATGTTTAAAAAGTTCGCAAGTACGATTTATCAACGCTGAGGAAAGTGTGTGCTACCTCTGTAGCATTCGATAAAATCTGATGTCCAAACTATATCAAGTCAAACATGGTCTGTTTTGTCGGAGCGGTCTGCACAGTCAAATTATCCAGTAACAATCGAGTGAATTTTGTTGGCTTGCTCGCTGTATTGGATTCTGCTTTTCGCTGAACATACAGATACCAAAACTAAAAACAGTAAGATGGCCTGGCTGAAGAGAAATCTAAGCCTGAGTTTTCTAGATACCCGTTACTAATCGCCTGTGTTGCGACACAACACGTCGGTACACATGGGCCATTCCATTTTATATGCACACCCCCCCTATTGAGGGATTCACTTCTATACCCCTTTGGATATAATTTTGGGCAACCCCCTCTGGATGTTTTTTTTCTTTCTGTTTCTCCAGACCCCCTTGGATAGCCTTTCCAGCCCTCTAGGATTCTCCCCTCTCCCCCCAAGGATATCCAAGTTCCTCAATAGAGGTGGGGCTGTTGGATATTATATCCTGGCTACCATCCAGGATATCCCTGGTGTGGATATCTACCCCTTTGGATATTTTACTCATCCCCATCTGGATGTTTGTCAGTTTTACCCCCTCCCTCCCCCAAGGATATCCAAGTCCCTCAATAGGGGGGGTGTGCATATAAAATGGAATGGCCCCATGCATGTGTGCATCTTGGTTATACACTACATTCATTCTATAACGACACTTTGATATGCCAAGGAACTGGAATATCAACACAGTACAAGGTGGGGGAAATTTTAAGTACTGAGTTCATTGCTGTGTTCCCTAATCAATTTAATAATCTACACTGAATTTCTAACGGTACCTGAAACAAGGCTGATCAAAGCCAGGACCCAGCTACCAACATTGACCATAAATTATTCTGCAACTAACAATGGCACTCAATATTCTGCAGCCAACCTTGGTCTCACTTGAGAAATAATGTGATTGCTCTGATCTGAAGGAACTGCATGGGGTGTAGTTTATACACAATGCATATATAGTTTATATTCTACACTGGAGTGTAGTTAGTATTGTGAATGCTAGGAACTGGAATGCAGTTTATACACATCTGAATAGCCTCTATAGGGTTCATTTGTGTTCTACACTAACTCCAATTATTGCTTTACTGGCACTGCATGTATACCACACAGGAAAATGTGCTACGAATGCTCAAATGAATGCCATAACCATATAAAACACATGTAGCCACATAAGCATTGCATGCATGTTACACAAAGATAATTACTGTTTTATACCCAGATTCATCACCTTGTATATTAACTTATGAGCAAGAGACTATTATGGTCTCTTGCTTATAAGTAAAGACATCAAAATTTTCACATTAATTTCAAACAAGCATTTTTTTATCAGGATTATTTACACCGTCCATATCATTGCAAGTAATCTTTCAGCCTTTTTAATACCACAGTCCTTTCTCTTACAAAAAATAAGTCGAACGCACTTTGATAATCTAAGATTACTTCTGGCTTATTCCGTCTACATAATATCGGATATTATCGAATATCGAGCACTTGAGTAAAGGTAAGGGGGTCTATCTAATTAGATATCTAATAGACATCTAACATGATAATATCGGATAATATCGAATATCAAGCACTTCAGTAAAGGTAAGGGGGTCTATCTAATTAGATATCTAATAGACATCTAACATGATAATATCGGATAATATCGAATATCAAGCACTTGAGTAAAGGTAAGGGGGTCTATCTAATTAGATATCTAATAGACATCTAACATGATAATATCGGATAATATCGAATATCAAGCACTTCAGTAAAGGTAAGGGGGTCTATCTAATTAGATATCTAATAGACATCTAACATGATAATATCGGATAATATCGAATATCAAGCACTTCAGTAAAGGTAAGGGGGTCTATCTAATTAGATATCTAATAGACATCTAACATGATAATATCGGATAATATCGAATATCAAGCACTTCAGTAAAGGTAAGGGGGTCTATCTAATTAGATATCTAATAGACATCTAACATGATAATATCGGATAATATCGAATATCAAGCACTTCAGTAAAGGTAAGGGGGTCTATCTAATTAGATATCTAATAGACATCTAACATGATAATATCGGATAATATCGAATATCAAGCACTTCAGTAAAGGTAAGGGGGTCTATCTAATTAGATATCTAATAGACATCTAACATGATAATATCGGATAATATCGAATATCAAGCACTTCAGTAAAGGTAAGGGGGTCTATCTAATTAGATATCTAATATACATCTATAACGTGATAATATCCGATAATATCGGATAACATCGAATATCAAGCACTTGAGTAAAGGTAAAGGGGGCTTATCTAATTAGATATCTAATAGACATATATTATTCATATATATCCGATATTATCGAGATATAATTATCCGATAGTCAGTCGATATCGCGCCTAACTCTATTTTAGTGGCTCAATGGCTCGGAAGTCGCGTTCACTTAAATTCTATATTTTAGTGGCTCGGTGCCTCGGAAGTCGCGTTCACTTATGAATATGCCTAGTATACGTCTCTTTAAAGAACGAAGCATCTCCATATGAATATTCAGTCTTGGGGTCTATATATTCAGTCGCTCGGTGGCTCGGAATTCACTGCCGAACCACCGAGCCAGTGGCTCTTCAGGACATATCGAGAAATGGCCCTGTATTCTTGTAATTTAGCCCAACATTCAACAATATCTCAGACGTGGCAGTCTTGAGATCAAAGGTATCCCAACCTTACCCCTGGATAATCCTAAAGCCTTAGTATGTGAATTAAGTGCCCTGATGAACGTCGAGCAAAATGAGAACGACATTTCAACTGCTCACCGGCTGCCTGACCTAAAAAAATAACAAACCGAATTATCGTAAAGTTCATTCGACGAGACAAGAGGGAGGAGATCTACAAGATTAGCGGGGTAAACTTCCAGGCAAAACATCCAGGAATCTCCCTTCTGCCGTGAACGTAGAGTTTGGAAAGAGTGTCCATAAAGACAGAAAGATACTGATATCAATGAATCACTTAAAACATATCGCAGGAAACTCTTTGGGAAAGTTTACTCATTCAAAGCCGAAAACAACTTCAAATTCATCTGGACACAAAGTAGGAAAATCATGCTAAGAGAGCACGAAACCTCGAAGATATATGGATCTACTACAATAGATGAATTTGATGCCTTTAAAGAAAGATATACAGTGTAAAAACTTTAATGTAAGTACTCACTGAACAACCCATGCCATTTAAGACACAATTAAGATGGCTGCACAGAAATCAATAAGTTCTGAACTTAGGAACTTGTGAATATGAGAATTTAGATGACCTATTTGATATAAATGACGAATCTGATCCAGACTATATGCTTACAATACCATCATCTAATTATTACTCTCTATCCAAGATAAATGAATTACTACAATGTTATTTTCAGGGAGTTGAAACAACTCCAAATATGGAGTTAAAAAGGTTCATTTTTGGAGTTATAATAACTCCGTGAGTAGAGTTGATTTGACGCTTATGGCGAGTTATTTTAACTCCCAAAAGGAGTTATTTACGCTCATATGCCATTGTGGAAATAATACAGGACAACAAACAAGGCGAAAGGATTAAAATATAATTTAATTCAACCGTGAAAAATATTACACGTATTTTATTTATAATTTAATAAAATCTATATAAAACATGGTACATACATACAGTACCATATATTATATATAATGCAATTTTATAAAACACACAAAGCCTTAAAATCATGTGTCATAAAACACTACAGTTGTTTGAGAACTACTACAACAGTTTTATCCAAAAATAATAACAAGAATATATTTCTAAATAACAAATACTGGGGTGGTATTGCTAGTTACAAAGACCAGACACTATAGGGCTTCGAGGGGCTTCTGAATACTGAGCCATTAATTGTACCAGAATAACAGCACAAAAACACATTCTACTTGACCGAATTCAAGCTAACAAGGCCCAAAATTATGATGAGGTAACAATGACAAAAACATTAAAGTAAACTTGAATAGCCTGATTGCATTGGTCTATGGAATTTACACGTAGAGTGTCTCGCATTAGATAGAACACCACTCTTCGAGGCTTTGCCTCTCGTGGCATTCTATCTAATACTCAACACTCTAAATTCCACATACCACTCGTGTTCATTGTTAACCCATACTTAGAGCTCCCTGAGTAGGGTAGGGGAGCTAGGGTGGCGCAGTGGTTAAGCGCTTCGCCTCTCACCTCTGTGGCCCAGGTTCGAATCCCGGATGCGGCGCCATATGTGAGTTGAGTTTGTTGGTATCTCACCCTTGCTCTGAGGGTTTTCCCCCGGGTTCTCCGGTTTTCCTCCCTCCTCAAAAACCAACCTAAATTCTAATTCGACCATGGAGTTCGTCGGAATACTTAAACATATGCCTCTGGCTTGGGAGACCCGGTAACGGCTTCCTGTATCTTCGATGTAAAATAAACAAACCACTGTAACCAAAATCCAGTTTCTAGAATACATTTTTGTAATCCAGTTTAATTTTTGCCATCCTCTATCAAAACAAAATCAGGATATTCAAATTATATTTCTCTTCTAACTAAGGTGTTACTTTTGTAGTTTACTTTAAAATAAGATTCAAGGTTCATGATTGACAGTGTCTAATAATATTTTTATAAGTTAAAGTATTACATTTCATAATTTTAGAACTACAACAAAAAATGGTAATAAAACTGAGTGGAGTGCAATTTGTAATCAAGAGTACATTGTATGACTGCAGTCTGACCACAAATATATGACATTAAGCTGTATTACCACTTATTAGAATATGGTCACACCCAATTAGCACCGAGTATTTTAGTGTTCTTATGTTCCATAGTGTCCCAATGAGGCAAGTGGCGTGGGCTTTGAAGCACAGGAAATTGTGGGGTAAAAAAGATTTCAATTATACATAGTTAAGTACTATGTAGTATTCCACTGGTGAGGCCCAGCTTTTGTTTTTCATTGTTTTACAACCTCACCAGTGCAGGGGTTTCAATAGAAGGCAGCTACCAACTGCCAGTTACTTGCTTCTTACTGCTAGCTACATGTACATGTACTTCAGATGATCGTTGTTTTTTGTTAAAGTGCCAATGAAGCAAAATATTGTCATTAATACAAGGTCTCATTTGAAGGTCCTTTCAAATTGAGTAAGAATAGAGTTTTCTGTTTGTCAATATCTCATCTCGCTCCAGCAATATTGAGGTTTTAGGATGTGCAAATTAGATGGTCTGTGACGTCATAAGGTTGAAACAGCCATGAAGACAAAATGAAGAATATCTCATCAAACAGTGGGTAAAAACAATTGACACTTTGTACATGTATGGTATGAAGGAAAATACGTCATTATGCAAATTAAGACATTACCATGGGAACACTCAAGGCTCCTTCAATGAGGAAAATAATTTTCCTAATTTCACCTTTGCCAAACACATGTTTCTACTTCTTGTATGTGAGTGGCTTAAAGTTAATTATTTTGTGTAACAGATAAAAACTACAATTTTATGTTCAAGGTGAAAGGAGCATGGGGCCAAGACTGTTTCCATGACAACATAATGATTTCCACAGTGATGCATGTTTTCCTTAGTACCATACATGTACATGTGCAAAGTTTCAATATTGTTGTTATCCACTATTTGCAGAGATATCCTTCATTTTGTGATTGTCTTCGTGGCTGTGTCAACCTAATGATGTCACAGACATTTAATTTACATATTCAAAAAACCATAATATCTCTGGAACGAGATGAGATATTGAGATGAGATATTGCCATTCTTCCTTACTTCGAAAGGACTTTCAAATGAGATCTTAATTTTAATGACGAAAATTTTGCTTCATTAGCACTTTAAGTGTTGAGTAAAGTTTACCTACACTGCCTCTAAAAACAGGACTGCCAATTGCCTAAAAAGTTATTGAAACCCCTGCCAGTGGAATAATATTGAGTAACCCTAACCTAACCCAAAATTATCATGAGAGGTAACAGTGACAAAAAGTTTTTTTGTAAACTTGAATAGACCTGATTCCAGGCCTAGGACACACACATAATGCCAAAAGTTTGTTGACAAAATTCTTTATGGGTGTGACCATATTCTAAGGAGGTTAAACAAGAAACACTCATGGTTTGTAAATGGAATTTAGAGTGTCTTGCATTAGATACAACACCACGAGAGGCTTTGCAAAGTCTCTTGTGGCATTCTATCAAATGCAAGACACTCTAAATTCCATAAACCACTTGCATTCATTGTTTAACCCATACATTGACAATTGTAGATTGCCTCTTTGTTGCCCCATTTCAGACCACCAGACATTTCCCTTCAGTAACATTGTTTTGTTTTTCTGTATCTAAGAGAAAAATATCAATTTCTATAACTGGAAAACAAAGTACTACTGCAAATCCTCTGGAGAACTGGCACATCACATGGCCTGAAATGGGGCAACAAATAGGCAAACTGAAAAGGTCTATTACAGTCATTTTGAAATCTAAACAAACACCATACTATATTATTTTGCACTGTCAACAACACACTAAAATAGTCAAGGCAGAGCTTTGAAATAGTGAGATCGAAATCTAGGAGCATGCACAAATGCACAGCTGTAATTACCGTAGATGCTTAGCCGACTAATAACCTACATAAGTATTTAATAATTTTAGAAAGAGGAATACATTATTTCAATTCGATGACCACCTGAATCCTTTGGATAAACTGTATTGAATGCATATCTAGTAACTCACAAAGTTCAAATCAACATTAAGACTATATTCCAAAATTATGTTTGTATGGCATATTAATGACAGACAACCATCTCTTTCGCAGCCAATAACAAACTTTGTACATTGTCCATTGATCCAGTTCATATCAGCTTTGGGGTAGTTATTCTTTCAGCCTCTTGTTCCACATCCACATGAGATTCATCCTTTTTACAAAATAAAACAGTGCATGAGTTCAAATAAATTGAGAAAGGGATGAGTAAGTGGAGCTGTTAGTACCCAGGGAAAGAAAATTAATTCCATTGTGTAAATTTAGTGAGTTTGACTATTTATTATAATAAATTACATATGTGTATTATTAACTCTTTCAGGCCCATGTTTTTGGAACCAATTTTTAGCTATTTCTAGACCGAAAAGAACCCTCCCCCCTAAGTATACTACAATCATTGTTTCCATGGAATTTTCAACTGGCCTACAATACTGGGGGCTCAAAGTTTTTAGACAGCCATTTTGAAGGCAGTTGTGGATTACTTAACGGAGCTGGCAGGAGCTTTGTTTGGAGGAATACAGAGAATTTCAGGCTTTTTTAAGCCTTTTTCACCATTTATACAGTGCTGGAGGACATCATTAAGTCTGATGAGAGCTTCAATCAGCACTTTCTCATAGAACCGAGTCTGTGCCAGTTTATGGTGATGGAGAAAGAGCCTCATTTCCCACTCGTGAATGGGCCAGGACGTCTTCTGTCACTTTAGCGTGGGCTTTATAAATGGGGGTCTGGAGCCACCTATCATAGCTTTTTTGGAATATTCGACAATATTTACTTGCCATTGATTCCAATAATTTTTATGAAGGTATTAGGTAAAAATGGCTTTAGACTTTTAGAAATTTTGAAGAAAGAAGATGGGGAAGTGCCATGTCGCTGTTTGGTAGGGTTTCCCGGCATGCTTTGCGGTCATTATGGATGAATTTAGGTTGCTGTGAAGTGCTTGTGGACAGAATGGCTTGGTTCTGGGCAAGTTTAGGTGTTGGGAGACAGAAAGTGCAAACATGAAACTCTAAATGTTATGTGAAATTTGCATTTTTGAGAGAAAATGTAGAATCTGAGAAATAATTATTTTTGGAAGTGCTATTTTAGTCTTTTTCTGAAATGAAATAATGTAACCTGTAGTTCACTTATGCAAAGAAAGTAGGATTTAGATGAAATTATTCTTTGTTAACATGCCCAATGCAGTTCACTAGGATCACTTGTCTATACATTATGGTTTGTGGGAATCTCAGGGCCTAGCTCTTTAAACTCTGTCAGAGCCCAGAGCACCGAAGGCAAACCACACTGACATGAATGCCCAACTAAGGAAGGGCTTACCCACTAGCGACCAAGAACTGATGTAGGCAACTATCCCTCCGATATACAGAGAAAGGGGGGGGGGGGGGGGGGGGGCTAGGCAATCACAGCCTGGAAGGAACTAGGCATATAGCTAATCCGAACCAGGCGACCCCAGACCATTCGCTGGGAATGCCCCTAGCCCCCCAAGCTTGAGACAGACCTTTCTACTCTGGATTCGTAGGTGGGCAAGTTGGGGGCCGGTGTTGGTCACGACCTTGGAAGGAACTAGGCCACTAGCTAACCCGAACCAAGTGACCTGACCAATCGGTGTTGGTCACGACCTTGGAAGGAACTAGGCCACTAGCTAACCCGAACCAAGTGACCTGACCAATCGCTGGGAATGGCCCCAGCCCCCTCCCAGACAAGGCAAGCGGCGAGTGGGGGCTAGGTTAGCCTGGAAGGAACTAGGCATCTAGCTAACCCGAACCAGGCGACCCCAGACCATTCGCTAGAATGCCCCTAGCCCCCCAAGCTTGAGACAGACCTTTCTACTCTGGATTCGTAGGTGGGCAAGTTGGGGGCCGGTGTTGGTCACGACCTTGGAAGGAACTAGGCCACTAGCTAACCCGAACCAAGTGACCCGACCAATCGGAGTTGGTCACGACCTTGGAAGGAACTAGGCCACTAGCTAACCCGAACCAAGTCCCCTCCCAGACAAGGCAAGCGGCGAGTGGGGGCTAGGTGAAAGTCCCAACCTGGAAGGAACTAGGCAACTAGCTACCCGAACCAGCTGACCCCTAGCCCCCGGCCCACTGACAAGCTAGACACTAGCATCCCAACAGCTGATGCACATAACTGACACCTCCAATACACAAATGAGCCTGATGCGAAAAATTGGGGGGCTAGGCAATAGATATGGCCTTGGAAGGAACTAGACGTCTAGCTAACCCGAACCAAGAACCAGACCATTCACAAAAAATGGCCCCTAGCCCCCAAAAAAACTTGGGACCCAGCTAGTTGACTAACACTCCATGTGAACTCTCTACGGCAGAGGAGGCCGAACAGAAGCTGCCCAGAACATGTCATCCTGGGGAGACCAACTCAGTACCGGACGTACAGTAGCCAACACAGCTGGATTTACAGGGAGCCTGGTATCCCAAGATGAAACCTGAATCCTCCAAGCACCACACTTTGCAGATGTAAACAGTTAAGTTTGGACCTGTGCTGACCCAATGGCACTTACCAAACAGAAGACAAGCTAAATGTGAGAGCACGATATATCCGACTGGTGATACCTCCAAAGAATGTCCTTAGCCCCTAAGACCATAAATCATACTAAATGTGGATTTACCGAAGCACATACAACCAAGTGAATTGTTGAGGCTTGGACCCATGCTGACCAAGCAGCATTGTACCATTGAAGTGCCTGTCAGCAAGCAAAACTGAAAGTGGGGCACAAAACGTCCAACTCAGTAGCACAAAACTATGTAAATTACAGGAACAATTAAACTGACCGGAGGAGAATTGTTCAATGGCGTAGGCTGATAAATGGATTGCCAAACTTGCCAGCCCATGCCAAAGCTGCTAAATAAGTAGTAGAACTTCATCCAATGCAAGACAGCAAAGAGACTGGCAATCCTGAAGAATACTTGACGACTGGAACAAGCCCAACTCCAACCTTCCCAATCTGAATTATCTAAGATACTTCAACCAAGGTCTTTCTAGCTTCTGCTTCCGTAGCCAGATGTTCAGGGTTAGATTGATGTACATCACTAGACCAGTGCCACTGGATCTGGAACATAGAATTTGGACAATCCTGCCTAGGAAGCAGCAAGCTGCTTGATAGGCCATGAAATGAGTAGAGGCCTTCAACATCTGCATCAGGTTGTGCCATGTAGATTCTTGGGAGATCACTGACCAACAGAACAAGCATGGGGTCCTGCCTTGGGGGTACTAGGCAATCTACAACTCAAAAGCCATCTAGGCCAAGAAACTGCAGTCAGTCCACCGGACAACAAACCTGATCCATGGAGCAAACATAAAACTCCCCGAGCCAATGAGGAAGACACCTAATGCATGACCTGCACATGAAATATATCACTGGATCGAATCTGCACAACTCAAACCAGCCTCAATCCAACAGGATACAGAGGCCAGAAAGTATAGCACCTGCAAAATGACAGTTGAATGATAATTGTTACAATAACTCCTGTTCAGTAAGTGCAGAGAATGGCAGAAACTACAGTACCTGTAAAGAATGAGCAACCTGTAAAGTATATAAATCCCCCAAAAAATTCATGATGAAGCTACACAAGACAACTAAGTCCACCTAGAAAGCAGAAAACAAACCGAAGTATGTGTACCACACATTAGCCTCGACATGAAGAATGCTGAATTTGCCTGTAATAAAACCATCTAGGGGGAAACCGGCCAAACCTATAAGCCACTGCGATTACGAAACCAAGATAGCAGGAGACACCAAGTCAAATTTGCCTGCGATAAATCCACTAACTTACATGAGTACTGCGACTGAGAAATGCGCGATTTGCATGTATTGAGTTAATAAGATGAAATTGCGTGCAATAATCCACTTTGAAAGAACCAGCTAAACTTAAACCGAAGCCGCTGCGAATGAATAAAGCCCTGGTAACTAGAGCACAATTTGTTTATTTTATTTATGAGGGAAGAATGAATTATCAGCAGTAATCCACAAAGAGTTCTAACCCACTAAACTTAGGAGCACTGCGAATAAGTAGCATCATATCTTGGAAATACAACGAAATTTCTTGCAGTAAAGAATAAATCCGCTATGACACAAACCAGTATAGGCAGATAAATTATGACCGTTGCGAAAGAAAAGCTACAATCAACTTAGCTTGATGAACAGTATAGAAATTGCTTCTCAAAATTAACGGCACCCGAACAAAGGGCTGATAAAGGCAGAACCCGGCCAGTCCACAGATCGAACTGGAATTTTGCTTGCAACTATTGCCAAAGATCTGCTTTGAGGGCAACCAAGAAACCGTATATGGGCACGATGAGATACTATTTTATGCCGAGACCCGCCAAGAGCCAGGCGAAGTGACTGCAGCTACGTTGCTCTCGATTAATCTCTGAAAGTCGCAAGAGCTCGAGGGTACATGAATGGCAGAAATGCCAGCACATTATAGGCCATAAAGTGGGCTCTCAAGTGGCCAGTTTAAAGAGAGCACGACAAATTCTCTTGAAACAATATGGAGTCCAAAGAGCAGTACTTCGTTTGACGTTTCAAACTTTCATCGTAGCGTTTCCTGCAGCAAATGCCAAATGTGTTGACTTCAAAGTCTTCATGCAAATGAAGCAATACGACTATCTCTACCAGACGAGGGAGATGGCGAGCAAAGTGACACAAAACCCTAATGCGGTTGGCAGTATACCAAACAGAACAGAACAACATAAAATCAACCATGCAATCTGTACAACTCCTAGTCATATTAAGCGACATAAGAGAGCGAACTTCCCAAGCAAAAACACAGTTGGAAAACACAACGCTTATCTGATTTTAAAATGCCTCCAATGAGCTTGATGAATCCGATGTTTCCGACTTGTGAGTTTCTGAAGTGAAGAGATTATCCTGGAGACGTCTTGGTGAAGCTCGAATCCTGAAGAAACACTTTGAAAGACGCACTTCCAAGCAGCAAACATGGAGAGCCCCAATCACAAAACCGCGAGCGATCACAGCGACGTGAACCTGACAAGCGGGAAACCGAGCCACGATCAAGACAACAACACAAAGCGCAAGTCCCGGATGCGAGCCCCAGGGCCGCGCGAGCAAAAACAGGGCCCCCAGTAGTCGCTGGTTCTTTAACCATGCCTAAATTACATTTAGTCTCGATTAAACTCTGTCAGACTGAAACCCCCAAATCAAGTAACCAGTAAAATACAGAAAATTCCGTCTGTGGGCATGAATGGGTTAACTACTTATTATTTTTAAATGAAACCCACCACAAGGAAGATTACATAGAAATTAGCAAGTTTAACAAGTTCAAAGATGTGAGAGTAAATAAGAACTGAGTAGCAAGCATTTAAAAATCATACAAATAAGAGAGTTCAGTATGCATTGTTGTTGTTTTTCTGGGGAGGGGGGGGGGGGGGGGGGGATGCCATCCCACCAATTTTCAAACACTTCCTATTCAGTTTTTATTTACTCAAATAACTTCAAACTCAGTAACATAATAATTTCCATGTGGTCTTTCTTGTGGTGGGGTTCTTTTTTAAGTTAGTTTTGAACTTGTTTAAATTTGCACACTCAAAACAAAATGGAGAAAGGGATTCAACCAGACCTTTGGGCAACCAGTCTAAAACCTTGAAGTGCATATAAGCCCTAGATAATTATATTTCTTACAAAGGGACTAGAGGCCATAGATGAAGGATTCCAGACTAAAAAGTTGATTTGATTTATTTGTCATGGTGTATTGGCCATTCAAAGTTGTCCAAAAATGTGTCTTGCATTGCCTGTGGATGAAAATCAAGCGCACTAGAGCGCTTTACAAATTTGGCACTGGGTCTAGTTTGACATCATCAACAGAACATGCTCGATGCGCCATTGCATGAAAGGCCTTGCCGAATAAGGCTCTCCGAAACATTCAGCACAACATTATCCAATGTTTTAAACCCGCGAAGAGACAAGTTCTGTTGATGACGTCACGTTTTATTCTCGTCCTAGTCCCCGAAGGTGCGCAGAAATGATTATACATTTGGAAGTTTAGTCGCTAAAAAAATAATGAAAACATTTTCTCTACCTTTTAAGGTCAAGCTTTAAAAAAAAGCATAATTGGCCAGGGCTTATATGCACTTTAATATTGAGCACTGTCCAGTATTTATCTTCCCTGCGATAGAGAGAACTGTGAATATTTTTTTCGGCAGTACATGCTCGGTTGACTATTGATTGAAAGATGGCACCTGGCTATCCAATCAGATGATGAATTTGTCAATCGATGGCAGCTAGGTTATCTTAATATAATATATTAATCCTGCCAAGAAATGGAATTTTCTTTCCTTAATAACAAAACGATACATATATTGCATGCTTGAGAAACAGTGATTGGAAGCATTTCACTGTTAATCTTGTGCATATTTCTTGTGTTCTTGGCAGAGTAGCCTGCATACCTCGTGGTATTGGTAGTTTTTACAAGAGGATCGGGCTGTGGCCAGGGATATTTTTGAATGGTTGCCATCTTGGCCAAGCTGTGAGATACGATCTGGGTGCAAGTGTCCAGCTTGGCGAAGATGGTGGCCATTCAGAAAATACCCTCGGCTGCAGCCACAGTCTTCTTCCAAAAACTACCAACATCGTCAGCTATGACAGTACATGTAGGCTATTGGCAGAATTTTAAAATAAGTACTATATTTCAAAACGCATACGTACAATGTAGGTTATGTGTTCTGTCATAGCATCAAATCACTGATGCACCACACATGTATATGTTACATGACCCAAAATCTATAATTACAGGGCAAGTTGGCTCAGTTTAGTTTGCAACTCCACTCAGCATTTTTAATATATTGAAGACATTGATGGCTTTCAGATCATTTTTTAATCAGAGGTGGAAGTTAGGCTTGTACACAAATGCAAGTATATGCACTAGATGTTTTTAGAAATGCAAACAAGATGGAATCAACTGTTGCTAGTGGATCAGACCATGCCTTACTAAAAGTGGCACTTTCAATCCTCGAATTACAAATTTTCCAATGAAAAAAAGACAAAAATAACTACTCAGAATAGCAGAATATGTTTTTAAGATGTACTGGAGAAAATCTGAGAAAAAATAACTAACAACACAATCAGATAAATTATTGATTAGTTTGCTTTCGTAAACCATTGTTGTGGGCTTTCTGTCGTCTTTTTAGGCGGGAAAATCCAGGCTTTTGTAAAGGTAAGTCGAGTCTCAATTTCTCCAAGTGTGTCTTTTGACTGCACTTTGAATTAGGTAATAAAGCAACAGAAGCGTTTTCTCACAAAGTAGGGTATGTTAAATGTTGATTTTTAGCATAGATGAAACTCTAAAGATTACCTTAGTTCTGAGAGGAAAAAATTAGTCTAAATGGTTTCAAATTACGGAGTGCAACTTCAATTAAAAGTCCGCCTGTATTTCAGTTTGGTGTGTCTAATTCCGGCATGGCGGTATGGTTTCTAATTTTGGAGCCCATACTAAACTGTAAACAAGCGTTTTTATCGTGTTTATTGCCGTACTCTCGTTACACTGAGGGTCATAGAAAACAGGTGGGCGTATCTGAAATTCATGACAGTCCTTCTCGAATGCATTCAAAGTGATTGCGAACCATTTTGCAATATCCAAAGATGATCAACAGTTTTTTTATGGACGATTGAGCGAACAAGTCAGCAGTTGTCATCGTGGGCGCAGTTGTCATCGTTGGGCGCAGATGTTGTAATACACTACAGGGATCCTTATTCATATTTTTCATCTCAAATACCTCAACAAGCAGCCACAGGAGTTTCTAGTTGAAATAAGCCGAAAAAATATCGCCAAAACGTCAAGTACACATCTTTATTCTTATCGGCTGGAATTAGGGCAACCCTACCGGAATTAGGGCAATCAATTTGAACAATATTTTTAGAAATAACTTGGTTAAATCGTGAAGAAAAACGAATCAAAACTTTGCAATAGGGTTAATGAAGGAATAAGCTAATCTCGTGGGAAATTACCTGATCGATGCTTTTATTCTAACGTAAGTTATAATGATAAATGCAAAAACCGGCCGGAATTAGGGCAACATACTGTAGTTTCAATTCGATTGATGGTGCAGTAAAGTGTGATTCAACCGAGCATCTATTAAACACGCACATTTGAAGAACGTTATGCCCCATTTTATGTTTAAAAATAGTTCCTAGCAATGTAACTCGGCAATGTCGTCGATGAAATTGGAGCAGAATTAGCAAACTACAAGAAAAACTTAGGTTGAGTGTGTTTTTCAGCGTAGTGCATGAACTTACATCTTTAGACTTTACATGACACATACATACCTTCTTCGTCAATTTCTCCGTAATTATCTCATCTCATCCAGAACTGATGTCCCTCACAACTGAAGCAGTTAGTCGAGCCTTTCTATCAAGATAATCGTGTTCTATTATTGGCGATGAAAGGGCAGAACTTCGGATATTTTTCTCAGATAAAACTCCACCACGTTCGAACTTACAGATTTGAGACCAGGGCACCAGGCCTGATTTGATTCCAAATATGGGTTAACTCGGTTTAGTCTCACTCGACCGATTAAGGTTACCCTTCAGGGTGCGTTTCCAGTCTAAATTATGTAGCGCCTCGAGGAAACATCGTAAATAAATCATCCATGTATCATTTTAAAGCTTATAAAATTGGCTACAAGAATATATATATATTTTTTTAATTCTTTGAAAATCTCGAATTTTCCGCGATCCCGTTTCTCCGATCTAGTGAGATGGCTTTCAGAAGCTCCGGCTCCGAAAATATTTTAATTGTTTTAAATCTGTTTGCTTTGTCGCATTTCAGAGGAATCGTATTACAAAAGAGTGTCGGGGAATTTCAAAATTCGATTTAGTTCAAAAGTTATCATGCTCTTCGTGAAAAAGCGAAAACATAGTCCGAGTAGATATGCGTCAAGAGCTCTCTTTTTAGAATTTCCAAATTCGCCGACACACTTTTGCAGGAAAAAAAACATATAGTAATTGACAGAACAACTTGACAACCAAATGAAGAATCTTAACCAAAATAGCTATGATGTTTACATCCTTGGTGACATGAATATAAATTCTCTTAAATATGGCTCTCATACTCAAACAGAAGAGTACCTAGATCCCTGGTGGAAAACTTGGACAGGATCCTGAGTAGGATCCTGACAGGATCCTGCATAGGATCCTAGTTAGGATCTTGTTTAGGATCCTGTAGGATCCTGTAGGATCCTGACACAGGATCCTGTAGGATCCTACAGGATCCTACAGGATCCTACTCAGGATCCTACTCAGGATCCTACTCAGGATCCTACTCAGGATCCTACTCAGGATCCTACTCAGGATCCTACTCAGGATCCTACTCAGGATCCTACTCAGGATCCTACTCAGGATCCTGAACGATTTCCTGTAGGATCCTGGGCTATTTCCTGGGCTATTTCCTGTAGGATCCTGGGCTATTCCCTGTAGGATCCTGGGCTATTCCTGTAGGATCCTGGGCTATTCCTGTAGGATCCTGGGCTATTCCTATAGGATCCTGGGCTATTCCTATAGGATCCTGGGCTATTCCTATAGGATCCTGGGCTGTTCCTGTAGGATCCTGGGCTATTCCTATAGGATACTATAGGATCCTGGGCTATTCCTGTAGGATACTGGGCTATTCCTATAGGATCCTGGGCTATTCCTGTAGGATCCTGGGCTATTCCTATAGGATACTAAAGGATCCTGGGCTATTCCTATAGGATCCTGGGCTATTCCTGTAGGATCCTGGGCTATTCCTGTAGGATCCTGGGCTATTCCTGTAGAATCCTGGGCTATTCCTATAGGATACTATAGGATCCTGGGCTGTTCCTGTAGGATCCTGGGCTATTCTCTGTAGTATCCTGGGCTATTCCTGTAGGATCCTGGGCTATTCCTATAGGATACTATAGGATCCTGGGCTATTCCTGTAGGATACTATAGGATCCTGGGCTATTCCTGTAGGATACTGGGCTGTTCCTGTAGTATCCTGGGCTATTTCCTGTAGGATCCTTACACCCAAATCGTATACCATAGTTGTCATTAAACATAAAAATAACACAGTAATTATTGTTTTAAAACTCCATGTATAGTTTATTATAAATAGAAACATGCATGTAAGTGAGTAACAATGTACATGTATCATTACAATCGCCAGACAGTGAAATACTCCTATTTCTATAAATAAGTTAAAAGTATTCATTTACAATACACACTATAAAGAAGTTATTGCTTAGTGAATCAAAATTACAGAGTTGAGACTTAATATGTAACAAAAACTGCATCTAATGGAAAATGCAGGAATTCCATCACCTTATTTGGACTTCAGTGACTTTTGAGATGAAATTTGAGCTTTTGAATCTGACTAGATAGATAATCTTAGCTAGTAAAGCGAAATGTTGTACTGTCAAAACATTTACAAGTGATCAAAAAGGTATACTGTCATAGTTGTTTATAATTTCATATCAATAAACCTACCCACACTGAACTAACAAAGAACACTGAATGAGTTGTTGCTGCATAAATCGTTCAGGGCCACTTTTCAAGCCGGATCTTTATTTGCTAGGGAGTGAATCTAGGCTATGAATAAACATTACATGCAAGTGCACTATGAACCACGAACATGATGGCCGTTCACCCAAGCAAATGGGGATCCTCGATAGTATACCTTGAAAATAACTGCATCTTTGGCTTACTGACCTCACAAAAGAGCTGGCTTGAAAAGTGGCCTGCTGTGATGTGTGTTGGTTTTGAAATTATAAACAACTATTATGTTTTGACAGTCGTAGGAAAAATTCGCTTGACCGGGCCGAGCCACGAAAGAACGAAGCAGACAAGCTACCGACACACACTAAATAGGCTTGAATCACTGCCAAGCAAGCAAGCAGCCTTGGTAGTTATATTCCTTGAAAAGAACTCTGTTGTTCGCATTCGGCTTCTGAGAATTGCAACTAATTTATGCATCGTGAAACAGCTATCTGCTACGTCATCAGTATGAAATTTTCTGCCTCGTTGCCCGACGTCTCTTTTGCGAGTGGGGGAGCGATAAGAGTTGGCTGGTTTCCCAGGCTATAGATTTTGGAGAAAATCTAAAAACCACTGAATGTGCTTGGAATACACAGTTATTTTCAGCGATTTTGAAATGAACTGAGGAACCTTGCACATGTACATGTGTAGATGTATGTGGAGTGGTTAAGATGAAAGCAAGAACGACTAACAAATTGTATGTAAAGAGAACAACTATATACAGGTGTAACACCTTAACATAGCCTCTTTAAAATCTAGCTTAGGTTTGGGAAAAAAAGTAACAGAGTTAATAATGAATGTTCCATGCCATTCTAACTTTTTAACTTTTAGTTTATTACATAAATTATAGCTATAGGTTTTACAAACTATACATTTTTAATAAAAATGATTGTGATCTTCACTCACTACTTGGCAGTCAACTTTTCCCTGATTATCTTTCATTGTTGGTGATAATTTCAAGAATTAACCCTTTAGCCCCAAGGGTGATCAAAGGGAAGCAGGCAGATCATGAGTATTTGGAGTTGATCAAAATGTATCCAAATGTATAGAGAAAAGAATTTGAATTTCACTTTTGGGGCTGGAAGGGTTAAAAACTTTGGTCCTTGATCTTTAATCCAAAACCTGTAAAAACAATTAACCACAATAAGAATTACGATTTAGATGAGTACGGTGGTGTATAAAGTCCCGTGCGGTTTGCCAACCGGAAACCGACAAATATTTTTATACATCCTACATGTACTTCCGTTTCTACCAAAATAACTTCGGTTTTGTGGCTGATTGTGTTGAATAGGGTATTGAGAAGCACTCCAACATCAAACATTCTAGAATGATAAAGTTTGAAAAGGGATTAATAAGACCTGGGACACGAAAATGTGAATTTTGTCGTTCCAAAAAGGCAAAATGTTTGAATTACTAGTACAGTGAATCTCAATGAAGTCCATCTCAACTCTTGAAGAAATTTCGATTGGAATCGTAAACTTCACTTGACCTCTTGGAAGCTTTCATAAATAGTTTCTTCAAATATATCTTGGAATATATTCAAGTACACTGACTACAGATCAGAGTATACAGGGCTAGTAATAGTATAGGCCATAGCAATTCATCTTTTAGTCAATTAGTGTGAGCAACATGAACAAATTAACGAACCTAACATAAACTTCTGCTCACCATTTCTTCAGGAATTCATCTCTTCCAGAACTGAAACTGCCTCTCACTTGGAGCAGTTATTATTATCTTTCATCTGATGAATATTGGCATTGAAATGCTGTTGAAATGACCTTCTAAGCGAGTTTAAAACTCCAGCAACAAAATGGCCTCTTGGCTTCTTGCTATTTGAAATGTGCAACCGTTACCAAATATGGATATAGACTTGGTTCTAGGCCACTCGGTTGAAGCACAGGCAGCCCAAGCCAACACGATTATAGAATTGCCTCAAACCAAAAATAAACACATCAGTGATGAACAGGAACAACTTCTTAACACTTTATTTCCTCTTTTACTACAGTTTCAGATTTGTTCTAAAAAAATCCCATAACATTCCTTGTAACAATCATTAGCTTGGACTGCCTGTGGTTAAAGTGGAACTTTGTCTCTACCATGTTTATATTCAAATTTCTCAATGAAAGCACACTATTAAGGGGCTGGATGAAAATATTTTGCTTAATTAAATAATGGGAATTTGTTTTTGGACAAGCCAGCCTACTTGGTGAGTAATATAAAATCTTTAGTCTAAAACAACCAGGAGAAGTCAACGTTATGTTAGAGCTTTTTTTATCCTTTCAACAACAATTAACATCCGGAACTGATCATTAATTACAGGGGGGAGCGGGGATGGCTGGTGAAAAAAGGGGGTGGGTCCCCAATTTTAATGCAGAAAATTAGGGGGGCATAGTAAGCTAGAGTGGAAATCACTGGGGGGAGGGGTCATCAAAAATTGAGCATGACATTTTTCAGTTAATTCTTATAAGGATTATGTTCCGATCCTAGAAAGATTATATAATTTTTCAAGAATTTGCTATGTCATAGGAATCCTACTTAATAATTATGTAGGATTCCTATTCAATTAGGTGCTGCATGTAACTATGTACATGCATGTACATGTAGGTCCTATTCAAGATGCTGTTCCTATGTAGGATCCTATTCAGGATTATGTTCCTATATTTTTATTATGTAGGATCCTGTTCCTACATAGGATCCTATTCAGGATGCTATTCCTACATAGGATCCTATTCAGGATTATGTTCCTATGTAGGATCCTATTCAGGATCCTATTCCTACATAGGATCCTATTCAGGATTATGTTCCTATGTAGGAACCTATTCAGGAACCTATTCCTACATAGGATCCTATTCAGGATTATGTTCCTATGTAGATTCCTACATAGGATCCTATTCAGGATTATGTTCCTATGTAGGATCCTATTCAGGATCCTATTCCTACATAGGATCCTATTCAGGATTATGTTCCTATGTAGGATCCTATTCAGGATCCTATTCCTACATAGGATCCTATTCAGGATTATGTTCCTATGTAGGATCCTATTCAGGATTATGTTCCTATGTAGGATCCTATTCAGGATCCTATTCCTACATAGGATCCTATTCAGGATTATGTTCCTATGTAGGATCCTATTCAGGATCCTATTCCTACATAGGATCCTATTCAGGATTATGTTCCTATGTAGGATCCTATTCAGGATCCTATTCCTATGTGGGATCCTATTCAGGATCCTATTCCTACATAGGATCCTATTCAGGATTATGTTCCTATGTAGGATCCTATTCAGGATCCTATTCCTACATAGGATCCTATTCAGGATTATGTTTCTATGTAGGATCCTATTCAGGATCCTATTCCTACATAGGATCCTATTCAGGATTATGTTCCTATGTAGGATCCTATTCAGGATCCTATTCCTACATAGGATCCTATTCAGGATTATGTTCCTATGTAGGATCCTATTCAGGATCCTATTCCTACATAGGATCCTATTCAGGATTATGTTTCTATGTAGGATCCTATTCAGGATCCTATTCCTACATAGGATCCTATTCAGGATTATGTTCCTATGTAGGATCCTATTCAGGATCCTATTCCTACATAGGATCCTATTCAGGATCCTGTTCCTGTTCAGGATCCTGCTCAGGATCCTGTCCCTGTGTAGGATCCTACAGGATCCTACAGGATCCTACAGGATCCTGTCCAGGTTTTCCACCAGGGATATGATATATTCCAACAACTTATTACCTATCATCACAAAGCCAACAAGAATAACTCATCACACCATCACTTTAATTGACCACATTTATACTAATTCATTTCACAAAATTGCAAAATCTGGTATTGCGACAGTGGGCCTCTCAGATCATTTACCTGTATTCTGTATCTCTGATACTATAATTGATAAAGAAAAAAGAAAATTATTTATTGATGAAATTAATTCCACTAATTCGAATAACATACTTTATGGAGACTATAACCTGAATGAAAAAGCCTCAAATACAGTTAATTTAATTAAAGAATTTGTGGATAAATATGTTCCTATTAAAGTTTCATCGAATAAAAAAATGAAACAACTAAAAAAAACATGGATAACAGATGGGATTTTAAAATCTATTAAGAGTGAACAAAAAAATGTAAAGATACACAAAAAGTAAATAGCTATAAGAGATATTCATACCTACTTAACAGAATAAAGAATGAAAGTAAACGACAATACTGACTATACCTCTCACTTTATTAAGTGCCAGAACAACCTTAAGGCAACATGGATACTCAATATTGGAACACTTATCAAACGTAAGATGAAGGGGCAATCATATCCAACTAGACTAATAAGAAATGATAATACATATACTTCAAAACTAGATATCGGCGAACAATTTCACGAGCATTTTATTAACGTAGGACCTAACTTGGCCTCTAGAACCCCAACAGTAATGATGATCCCACTAAATATTATTAATAATAGTCCTATTAATAGCTACTTCTTATCGCCAACAACTCCTGACATAGTACTTAACCTATTCTCATCACTTAATTGATGCAAAAAAATCCTCTCTAGACGTCCCAAATAACTTTAAGATATGTAAATATTATGGATAACGGTTCTTTAACTATTTACATATCTTTTTATTGAGTCAATTGAAAAAAGATTTGTACCAGAAATATTTAAAATCTCAAGAGTTACACCAATTTATAAAAATGATACAATATCACCTTTTACTAAAACCCTAGAAAGAACAATATTTGATCAACTAATGTTCTTTCTAGAAAAACACAGTATTTTATACAAATACCAATTTGGATTTTGCAAGGATCATTCAACTGAACAAGCCATACTTGAAATCACTGATTACCTTAAAACAGCAATTGATAATAAAGAAATAACCTGTGGAATTTTCCTCAACTTCTCCAAAGCATTTGATACTGTAGATCATAACATACCAAGAGCCCATAACCAAGAGCGTCCATATCTCTTATATAGATGCTACGGCATTTTCACAAGTTGGGCTGTTTTTAGATTATTTTTACCGCCAATTAGTGGGTTACACCCGTGGCGGAACAAAAGATGCCTCATTAGCTTCTTTTGTCATACCAACAACACGTCTGCTACGCTTTTGTGATTTTATTCCCTTAGGAATGATTGCAATCCAATAATAGCGGGAAACCGTTCTAAAAATAACCTAACTTGTGAAAATGCCGTAGCATAGAGGTAGTATGGGAGATTCTCGCTCTTGGTTATGGGCTCTTGAACATACTCCTTTCTAAACTAAATAAATATGGTATAAGAGGCTTCCCTAACAATTGGTTCAAAAGTTACCTAACAGATAAAAAAACAATATGTAAAAAAATACAACATTGAATCAACTAAGAAAACAGTATTATGTGGTGTGCCTCAAGGTCAACCCTTGGTCCCCTTCTCTATATTAATGACTTCCCTAATGTATTAAACAAACTATCTTTCAGACTATTTGCAGATGATACCAACATATTTTATTCTAGTAAAAACTCAAATAACCTTGAAAACGTCATGAATGAAGAACTACCCCATATATACACCTACTGTAATATTAATAAACTAGCAGGGACCCGCGGGAACTTACATGAAATCAACAAATACGATAAATTATAGTAACATTGTCTAGCCGGCTGACTGACTCCTGGCACAATGTTGTGTACTGGTCTACTGGAGGTTTTTAGCGTGTTGATATTTTCAAGGTTGTATTTTGATTTTTTTAAAGAGAATAATATCTTACGGATCTCAGTTAATTTATCAAACCGATGAGCACAATGATTGACGAAAAAGTGCCAAAACTGACGGACACAGGCAGCTCGAGACATGAATTCGTGTGACGAAAACAAATCTGGGTCGCCGAAAGAGCATTGATCGAAGCAAGAAAATGGAATAAAAACAATAACCAAAAGCCAAGTTATTTGAATGTCTGGTTGTAGTCCAAGGTTGTAGTCTAAGAACGCAGGAAACTGGATACAGAAAACAGACATGGACAAAATATCTCACTATTAGACACATCATAGAGTTGTAAGATAAAACAAATAACAGCCTTTTCCACGGACAACATTTCTAACTGTGTTTGAATACCTGGTCTTACCTCGTTCGGTCGTTTGACTTCGGCCGCTTCGCTTGGCGATAGGTTTTCCCTAAACTCTAAGTAAAACATTCCCGTAAACTCGATGGCTTGCTCGCCTTGCTCGCCCAGGTTTTCCCTAAAACAGATTCCCGTAAGCTCGATGGCTTGCTCGCCCAACTAAGTGTAGAACTTGAGAAAACTCATTTCTTTTTAACATTCTTTCCTCAAATCGGCAACCAAGACCAAGATCGCATGATTCGTCGTCTTCGTTGGGATACCTGTGGCCGCCACTTTCTGGCGCCATTTTCGGACGCGTCCATATTAGGAAATCGATCGAGGGAGCCTGGGAAAGAGCTTTACACCCAGACCTGCCCACAGACCTGCCCCACACCGCGGCAAAACGTTACGCGCATGCGTATTTGCTATTTCTTGTCGGCGCGCGGCCGCCCCCAGTTTCCCGCGAAAACTGAAATGAAACAACAGGCACATATAGTCCGTGAGCCAGCAGGGTTGGTCGGTATCATCCAAGGTGAATAAGCTTCATGGTGTTTTTCTGAAAGGTTAGGTCCTCAGTAGTGAGAAAATACCTGATAGCAGTGAATCGGTGGTAGCTTGTGGAAAATATAACACTTTTTATTATGCTCAGGTTTATTGAGCCCTATGTCTCAAAATGGCGGCTGCAAAACTAAATGGGGTGGTCTATCTCTCCGTGGTTTTCTAATGTGTTCGTGAAAATTCGAGAGAATATTTGGAAGCATGAAAAAGTACACATCAACACTTCAGTTTCCATGGTAACGACAAATGTGACCTTTGAACCCTGAATAACGAATTTATATGCAAACGCCTACTGCATCATGGGAAGCCCGAATGTTTATGTGCTATTGTTTTAAGGTTAGTGCATTTGTTTATACGTACATCAACTGTGCTACTAGTGTTTCTTAACTGGTTTTACAGTATCGTGATATCTGAGACTCAGTATCATCTCTAATATTCCTCGTCACTGTCTGTTTCGTCTTCATCATCGACATCACTGTTGTCACTCTCTTGAAGGGAAGCCTGATTGTCGCATTCCTGGAGTCTACACATATCGGTGCACCTCAGCCCATTCACCACGCACACGCAGTTTGGTGCAGTGCATTTCCTCGAGCAGTTGCACGATAACAGCTCCAGGATGGCCTCTGGCGCCGGCTTTCCATCCATCCAGTCAATGACTAACGTATCGACACCATCTTCATGCTCCATCTTACATCCTCGTCCAACAGGGCTTGGCACCTGCGGGTCCTGTTCCAAACAACGTTTCCATATTCCCGCTTGGTAGTTAGCTCTCTTGACATGCTTAACGAGGCAGTCTCTGCACGGAGGAAGCTGGTGACTCTCTATCTCTCCTTTCTTTGAGCAAAAGAGCAGGTATCTTTGGTCGTTGACTTTCTTACATGTGGTCTTAGGAGAGTAGAGCTGGCATGTAAATAACTCCAGCCTGTCCATCAATCCAGGAGAGACTTCCCATTCTTGACCCAGCTCAGTTAAAGTCTCCCGACACTCTTCGTTGCTCTTGATCATCTTTAATGCCTGTGCCTTTCCTCTCCCCGCAAACGCACTCACAGTGTCACATCCAGTAAAAGCGTGCATTCCGAGGACCGCTTTGCATACTTCAGGACCGATCGAGGCAGCAACTTTATTTATATCGATGATCTTTGTACGAGTGCGAGATCCTGACTTCATTAGCAGAGGGGCAGTGATGTCATCACTGAACGCAACAGATATGATGAAGACATCTGTGTCCTCAGAACAGATGAGCACTGAACTGTACCCTTGAGCAGCTGCATGTGACGCATGGAGTAGAAGACGTCCGTCTGCCTCTTCCTGACAACACATCAAGGTGGGAACCTCCTCACTGATCTGTGACGTGATTTTGTAGCATGTATCGCCAACATTGGTATACAACACTTTCTCTTCCAACCTCCTCCTGCATGCATCTTTCCTCCACTCACTGACAATGAAGGTGATGAGGCTTGTCTTATTACTCACCCTTGTCAGTAAGCTTCTCCACTGCCTTACAATCTGTGTGCTTGTGATGCTGCGAAGTTGGTGACCTGACTCTTCACCTCTAAGTACTCGCTCGCTGTTCTTGATGGAAAGCTCATTGTAGGTGTCAAACACGACATCTAGCCTGTTGCATCGCACCGCCTCTTTTAAGGCCATGGATAAGATACTTGCAGCGACATCTCCAAAAGACAGCTGATCTGCCTTTACTTTCTGCACTAGGGCCATGCCGTCTATTACTGCAGCAGAGTTTCCAGGGACTTGCTCAGTAGTTTGAACGTTCTTTTGCAGTAATGATGCCAGTGCAGCTTTGTTGGTCTTTCGGAGAAGGCCATCTGGAGATGATAAGGCCCAGGGTAACGGTCCCAGGGGATGTGCCAGGATGTAATCCATCTGTAGGCTTCTCCCTTGTGCCATAACTATGATTCGTCCAAATAGGGACCTGTCAGCCTTTAAAATTATCGATCGTCCAGAGGTCTTCACTTTCTTCTTTTGGTTCATGCTGCTGAATGTCTTGAGCTTATTGCTTCTCAGAGGCTCGTGGAATTTCGTTACTTGCGGTACCTTTTCCATTCTCTCTTCTTTAAATGCTGCATAGCATTTCTCACCGATCTCACATGCATTCTTTAGGTCATTAGCAATGTCTCTGGGTGCTGTCTTTGCAGTCGAAATGCTGATAAGATCTTGTTTCTCTGCAAAAGGGTTTACCCAACCTTGGATGAGATCAACAACTGCTGAAACTGCTTGTTCATCTTTCTTTATTCTAGATTGCTGAAGTTCTGTATGTTGGGCTTTTGAGTCGTTTCCTTGGACCATGTGTCGTAGCTGACCCAAGAACGCACTTCGGTATTCTGCTGTTATGTAGTAGCGCTGTACAGTTGCTGGCTTAAGGCTGAATCGAGTCGTTCCACCAGGAGTCTGTGTGTCTTTATTCACTGTTACTTCTATTGTCTGGTCCACTGGAATCCTCCCAAAGGCATTGTTGCTGGACAACTGTACCGAGAAACTGCCAGACTTGAATGCTCTGTGAACGTCAGGATAATTTTCAGCCAGATTTGTCATCTGAGCAAAGTATGGTGTGAGATATCGCGCATAGTTCACCTTGTCGTAGGCAAAGCACCAAGGAATCATCATTCTTACAGACTGCAGATGCAAATCCCAGTTTCCTTCACGAGATGCGCGTAGTAAACCAAGCACCACACCTTGCACAATATCGACGTACGACATCCAGAATGCTGAGAGCTCACCGTTGTTGTGACGAAGGTGATCCAGAAACTCTCTCCACATGGCCATGACTTGGCATAGGACCGGGCTTTGCAACAGGCTGTCAAACGAGTTTTGGTTAAGATCTGTTGCCATTGTGCTCATCAGCTCTAGAAAATATATCACAGTGGCGCACTGTTCCGGATCGCTGCCCTCAAGCCACTGTATAAATTCTGTCCATGCCAGTCTCATCAGCGCTTCATATACGTACTTGTGCGCCCTTACTGCACGGTTGTAATGCTTGCCATCAATGACACCGCTTATCGAGCCCTCTGCCACTATCTGCGACTCAATAAAGATGTCCTTTAACCCGCCATCTCCAAATCGCTTGCCGAGGATAGCCAGTGCGTTACAGATTGTATGAAATGTTCCCATTCTCAAAACAATGTTCGAAAAACGATCTTCCTTCCAGGTTATTTCAGCTGATTTTGCGTAGAGTGCTTGGTCCATGACTACAACTATCGTCTGTAGACACAGCTTCTTTCTGATTTCTTCAGATTGGCTGAGGATTTCGAACACTGTAGATAACTCTGTAGCTGGTGCATTAATTGTTGGAAGATACTGAACGACATCTCGTGATACCATCAGTTGATCCCTTGTCTTAATGTTGAAACCAGTCCAGCTTGGAATCTCTTGGTTCTCCGTATCCATTTGCCTAGCCAGTATCCATAGCACGTTTTTGACATGTGCAGTTTTTGCAGCTTCGTTGGCGTCGTGCACATAGTCGTCTTTGGTTTTTAGAGGATGTGGACCCACGCGAGTACCAGCAACATAGACGTCAATCTCGGTGGCTTGGTGTTCGATATTCAGAGTTCTTCGTTTTGATTTGTCGATGTGTGGTACATCTTTCGGTGGTGGATCTGATCCAAAGACTCTAGGTTGAACAGCGATTCCATTAACGCGATGAGATGTACCTTTCCCTGAGAGAGTCTCCTCAAGTCTGTCTATGTTGTCCCAAGCAAGATTAGTGAAAACATGTGGCTTGATGGAGGCTGGAAGCAATACCTTCTCGTTCAGGCCAGACGCGAGTTTCTCCAGGCACAGAGCAGTGTCGTTCTCTTCTAGCTGTGAGTAAGATATCCCATGGCCAAGCCTGTTAAGTGTTTTGATCATCTCAGTGTTTCCAGTTAGTGTTTTAACTGCATAAGGGAGAAGTACATGCTTAGGAGGTTTATGTTGTCCACACGTTACGGCATATATTAAGTCTTGACCAAATGACTGCACAAGGGTGGTCACTCTCTGGGACAAGTTTTCACTCTCAGGATCTCCAGTCATGAGCCCGACAAGGAAGCGATGCAGTTGGGTTGGCATGTCCACAGTGGTAGAGACGTCAGACGGGTGGCATGGCCAGGTGGTGGGTGTCATATCTGCTTTAATGGCTTCTCTGATCTGGGATGATGCTTGATCTATTACTTTGTTGGAATCCGTCACCTTCCCCTTCCAGACTCCCAGTTCTCGACGGAGATTCTCATTTTCCAACACAGCATCCTTTAACGACAAGCTGTCTGGAACTAGCAGCAGCTTTCCTGCATGATTTGAAAATATGTGGATTGAGTCACCCAGCTCTGTCTCAAGCTTCCTGCGGAAATTTTTCTTCGCGGCGGTTTTGAGGACTTGGCCTTTGCTGGACAGATGGGCTGCCAATTTTTCGGTAAGACAGGTAACAGGTACGATCTTCCCATGCGGAATAATTTCATCTCTGATGTAATAGAACAGATGTGCATAGGCTTCTATTTCAGCAACTTCATAAAAGAGCTCACTATCCATCTCTTCGTCATTCTTTATCTCCTTTGCGCGATCAGGCTCCTGTATTTTCGATTTAGTATAGATTTTATAGCAGGAAGCGTGATAGTGCGCTTCTGCAGCGACAATGTCTCGACTAGTTATAGCAAGAATTCTTGCGTCTTCCTTTAATGTTGCACACTGACGTAGTGTTTGATCCGCTCTCAGTTTCACAGCTTTAATGAGCTTTTCACGCGACTTTGGATGTTTCAGGTACTTAACCGTATTGCAAAAAACACATATGGGTTCATATACCCTTGCCGCTGTGGATGGTCTCCTACAGGGTCTTTTGGTTGAAATACCACTCGATACATCTTCATCTCCCTCCCCTTCTTTGCGTTGAATTGCTTGTAAATCTCGTTTCATCGTAAAGAGCCTTCTGCATTTTCGATGGTATACAATTTTTGGAATCTGAGATTCATCTAGTGTCTCGGCGATGTCAAGGATGGGTTTGTGGTGTCTTATTTGTGCTGCTTCTAGCAGTGTGGTCCATGAATGAAGGTCTCTTAGAGCCACAATATTTTCATCCTCATCGCACGTTGCAGAATGAATAATGCACTGCAGGCTACTTTGTGTATCCTTCTCCATTATATCTGCATGGCAAAACAGTCAAAACTTCATTTTTGAAGTGCTGTCATAAAATTAATATCTTGCGTACGGCAAATATCGATAACTAGAAAAATGAGATCTTGATTAGCAAATACATTGTCAAAAACTTGCATTTGTTTAAGTAATCAATAGATTTAGAGACTAGGATGTACAAAGGTGAAGCAAATATGCAAAGCTTTGTAAACTCTCCATGAATAGGGGGTGTGGTACAAAAATAGCTCATATTACAATCTTTCATACAGAGCACTGAGTGCAGTTTAGGCGATTCAAGCTAGAAATTGTGAAATTGTTGTGTATCAAATCATGCATGAGATACATGTAAAGTGAAAAAATAAGAAACGTGCTGCAAATCGCTTTCAACATTTTATATTTGATTGGAACAGCCAGAAATTTCATTGTAGTTTTAATTATAATATTTATAAATCATTGAGTCAGAGGATTTTACCAGCCATTCTTTATTGTATTTGATCAATGAATCAGGGTTACCATTAGTAACTATTTACTTTTCCAAAAGAACTTACCTTTAGGGACAAACGGCAACATAAAACCACTGCATCTTCTTCACTAGAACATGATACATGTACTAACATTTTTGAACTTGAATTGGAGTCACTTTCAAGATGGCGGACACATTCAGAAACACAGGCTTCCCATGAATGGAATATTTTAGGACACCGCTGACCAGAATGTGGGCTTGCAGCTTGAGTGGATGAGTCCAAATACAACTATACACCCGTGTTTATTCATTTGCAAATTGAGAAATATTGATACTAAGAACAATGAAACAAAAATTTATAATACAATCAAATTTCACGTTTTACAGCAAAAACAGAGAAGAATACAAAGAAAAGCACAGGGTCACGTGACCCATTCCCACCTTATTTGCTTTTAACAACAATTTTAGAATACAAAGAACAGGAACACTGTAAATAATGATGAGTATTTCTCAGAATATCAAACTCTTACCAAATTTTCTACCTTTCCGTGTGTAATATGTAGGTCCAATATGAATCCACAGGGGGGGTACCGAAAAACGTCTCCCCCACCCTGGAGCTACCATTGATTCAGTGCTATCATACATTTTTCAACTCTCCTACACTAGGGCTTTTCAAAAAACAGCATGAACCTTATTCACCCCGGATGATACCGAGAGCCAAAATTTTGGGGTCTGGCTCATGGACAAAATTTCTGCTTAAGGTTACCGGATACCTTCAAAACGAAAAAGATGGCAAAAAAAATTTTTAACACAGAAATGTAGTTTTGGTAGTAGTCTCTCATATACCAAAAACTCCGTTCAATAAAAAATAATGTTCACGGAGATACCAAAAGGAAGTTTTTAACCGGAAGTAAAAGGTTCCGTTTGATTGACAGCAGATCAATAAACACGACAAGTGCTCACTCGCCCGTAACGACGGTGTCGGATTAAATATATTTCATATACCAATGTTTACATTATTGAAAAAGGTTTTTCCCACACACGATTCCATAATTCCATCGGTTGTTGGCCTTATGCCTTACAAAAAGCAAACAGGATGCCCTTAGCTTGGAAAACAAAGAAATAAGTAAAGCAAAACAAGGCCAAACAAATGCATACGACTACAAAGTCAAATGGGAGTCCTCGCAAAACCCGACAAGGGTTCGTATTTTCACTTTCAGACAGAGTGCAGAGTGGTCCACATCTGAACATAAAGAAGAATTGATAGGAGCCAGCCGAGAGAATATTTGTTTCCAAGAAAGCTTAGATGGAAACGTAAAGTCCGATGGCGACTCTGAATCGCTTGAAACCAACTCCACGATCTCTCTATTGCCGTGCTGTTTCAGCCGCCTGCAAATCCCTGCCTCATCTACTAACCGGTAACTAACTATGCTGGCATTCAAGGCGTCTCTAGGTGTTCTAGCAGCCGTTCACCTTGGCTTTGCTCCTCAACGTCTTTTTGTCTTTCCCACTTTTCAAGGCACACAAGAAAACTAGAAAACAACCAGCTGTATTAATTAACATTTTCTCGATGCGGCGCGTAGTTTTGATCGGAAATCAACATTGGCGGGAAATCTTGACAGATAGTTGAACGGTGATGAGAAATGATTTGCCAAGAGCTCGCTAATTTGTTGGAGAGGCGGGGCTTCAGTTTCACGCACGACAGACAGCTAGATTTTTTAAAGTGCTGTTTTCTACGCTTTCGATTTTCAACCAAAATAGAGTTTTAAAAAAGCTCCCACTCGAGAGGAATTTATTCGATTTGTGCAAAATTTTCACAAAATGTCAATTGATATCGCAGATGCAAAACTGTGTCGGGGAATTGGGAAATTCTAAAGGGAGAGCTCTTGACGGCGTTTCCCGCATATCTACTCGGATTATTTTTCGCCTTTTCACGGAGAGCATGATAACTTTTGAACTAAATCGAATTTTGAAATTCCCCGACACGGTTTTGTAATACGATTCCTCTGAAATGCGACAAAGCAAACAGATTTTAAAACTTTAAAATATTTTCAAAGTCGGAGCTTCTGAAAACCACCTCACTAGATCGAAGAAACGAGATGGCGGAAAATTCGAGATTTTCAAAGAACTCAAAACTTTTTATGTATTCTTGTAGCCAATTTAATAAGCTTTAAAATGATACATGGATCATTTATCTACGATGTTTCCTCGAGGCGCTACATAATTTAGACTGGAAACGCACCCTGAAGGTATCCGGTAACCTTAAGGACGGTGCGTACTAATTGCAAACCAATTTGTTTTCTAAAAATCTATATGGATTGTTTGAACCCCCTAAGGAGCTTTTGAAATCAGAAAAAAATTTATGGGGTGCCCATACGTTTGAGAGAGATAATTAAGGATGAAAATCGAAAAAAGTGCTGACTCAGCATTTTTCTTTGTCCGAGAAACAATTTTTTAATTCGATTAATATTTTGGGTTATCTGGCAAAATATTAGGGCAAAAAACGTTAGACAAAGCGTTCTTCACAAAGGATGCCAATCAAACCATTTATCTTACAATGATTATCATTTTTTGTACAAATTTTGTTTTGTAAGCCTCATTAGTGACCATGAACAGACATATTTTTTGCTGAAATGGGCAACAAGTTTCAATTTTATAAAGACAAAAAATATATGTAAACACTGTTTAGCTTCTATATTATCGATTACAAAAAGAAAAAATGGGGGTATCCACGCGTTTTAAAAAGTTAGGTGGACGGTAGGCCTCTTTAGCGCTAATTTTATTTTCAAAAATTGATTTTTTTTTTACCAAGGCCTCCCTAGTAAGTCTGAAAATTGGTTTCTTTTATTGCATTCTGGGAGATTTTCAAGATGGCGGTGGGGAAAAGAGTCAGTCCCGTCTTTCGACTTTCTTCATTGAAAATCAAACCTGTTGCTGCTTCCTTTGTGCTCAAACCCCATACAGTCCTTTCTTCTTCATTCTTCTTTGGATTTCCAAGAGGTTTACCCGTTTTCACAAAGCTTATTTGACCGTATTCACACATTGTTTATACTCGGCCAAGTCCATGTTTGGAGAAACTGACGAAACTCGAAAGCATCGACAGGCCTAAAGCACAAGGCGCTGGGCGAAAAGAGAGCAGCAATTCATGGCAGTCCAAACAACCTTCATTCAATTGGTCGGGTAAATCTCCTAAATCTACGATTCTTCGACCATCTCCCCACGATAAATCATTGAAATGGTCGGCTCTTTTAATCCCATTTCACTTTCAGCTGAAAATTGTCTTTCGTGGCCGTGTAGTGGAATTTAAAGATTTCCCAAATCGCCTTCATTTCTCAAGCATATCTTTCGACCGTATTTTAAAATCCTTCATCTTTCTGTCTGTCAAATGATACAATTAACACAGCTTTTTCAAAATATTTCTGCAAATGGCCTGTCTCGCGGGATGACCCGCGGGACGCAAGATGCGCAGAACGGCGTGCGCGCTGACAATAGTAGGCACCGTCCTTAAAAGCATCCATTTGTGAACTGTTTTGTCAAAAAATAAGAAAACTACTTAAAAGCTAAGCCTAAGACTTTAACAGGTTGAAGTTTTCTTAATTTGTAATTCATTGAGAGTTTACTAAGTTATAAAATTATTTACTAAAAAAGTTGAAACCCTCGGTAATTTGTATTTGATAGTGGAGCCTTCGTTCTTTTGGCCAGCGGAGCATACCGTTTTGCCGCGGTGTGGACCTGCCCGGCCCTGTGGATCGGCCCACGCACACAGTTAGCGTATTAATGCATTCGACCACAGGCTAACCATCCTCCCATTTTGTGTATTTGTCACTGATGTTTTAATAATCCATTATTTCTCTTCTCGCTGCTTCGCAGCTCGCTGATCGCCGCTTCGCGGCTATTTCGCCGCTGCCGTTCTCTATAGAAAACCTCTGGAACCAGGGTACCTTTTGACTTGATTCTGCTGTGAATGTGTTGATTTAGCGCGCGCTCGTAATACAGCTCGGGTTTTCTGTGGCTCACGTTTGTTTACATTTCGCTCGGCCTTCCTGTGGCTCATCTCGCCAACTACATAAAAATACACAAGGCAGGCAACTAAATTCATGGCCGACAAGCGAGACGCGCGGGAATTTTGCCGAAAAACGAAAACTTCCAGGTTCCTGCTCCCTCTCTAACATTCAAACTATTGAAGAACAGTAAATGAGCTACGTTTTTGGTGGTAATTCACGGCGATATCGAGTGTTACACACTCGTAAAAGCTTCCTAGAAACCGTGAAACTGGTCCAGATTTTCGGCGATTTTTTTTCTCCCTATGATCCGGACAGATATGAGCCATCATAAGGATTTATAACGGTCATCACATTCAAATTTTTTTTATCAATCTGTCGAATGATCTCCCGTCTAGAGTCCCCAGCGAAGAAAGTGTTCTCATTGCTTATAAATAGAAATGTTTTCTGTTCGGCTGAACGAAGTGAAAGAGAATAAAATATATTTTTGTAAACAAACTTCCCGCGTTCGTTTATCGGAAGCTGCCAAAAACTCGGAAGCTGCAAAACAGCCCATACGAGGGAGATTAGGGGAAATATGTCAGCTGCCAGTATTTTTATGTAGTTGGCGAGATGAGCCACAGGAAGCCCGAGCGAAATGTAAACAAACCTGAGCCACAGGAAATCCGAGCTGTATTACGAGCGCGCGCTAAATCAACACATTCACATCAGAATCAAGTCAAAAGGTACCCTGGTTCCAGAGGTTTTCTAGAGAGAACAGCAACGGCGAAAGAGCCGCGAAGCGGCGATCAGCGAGCTGCGAATCAGCGAGAAGAGAAATAATGGATTATTAAAACATCAGTGACAAATACACAAAATGGGAGGATGGTTAGCCTGTGGTTCGACGAAGGAGAACGCAACCTAATCTGGTGACGGGTTCCCTGTGCCTGTGTGTGACGTGTTTGCCGGTCCTATTACAAAATGCCTCGATATCATGAGCGGCCGGGGAACTGGTAACTATATACACGATGCTCGGAGAAACGTCGAGTATAAGTGTTTTATTATTTTCCCAATCCAATGCAATAATGTTTAAACAGTTAGCAAGCACGATATATCAAAGCCTGTAGCATTCGACAAAGTCTGACGTCCAAACTATATCAAGTCAAACATGGTCTGTTTTGTCGGCGCGGTCGTTGAACAGAGAATCGTTGAACAGAGAACTGAATCGAATCAACTTGGCCATAATTTGTGCTGTCCAGTAACAACCGAGTGATAATTACAAAGATAATTACAGTTTTATACCCAGATGCATTCCCTTGTATATTAACTTATAAGTCAAGACATCAAAATTTTCATATTAGTTAAAAACAAGCATTTTTCATCAGGATTACTTACACCGTCAACATCATTGCAGCAATCTTTCAGCCTTTTGTGTTACCACAGTCCTCAGTTTCTCTTACAAAAATATGTCGAACGCACTTTGATAATCTACGATTACTACTACTTATAATATATATATCACGATTCACTAGTCATTTTGTTTATTTTTGAGACGCCAATATTATAAACTAATTGAGATTTTGAGACGCCGATACCGAATTATATTGCCGGCCAGTTGGGAGAAAATATATTACGTATTGGGCGGAGTCGCCGGCAGTATAATTCGGTATCGGGCGTCTCAAAATCACAATTAGTTTTGTATCACGATTCAACAATTAAGTCGTGAATTGTTAAAAGAAAGAAGAGAATGAAGCACCAAACTCATGCTGATCGTAATTTCAATTCTCAAAAGGCGCCTAGTATATCCATGGCAACGGTTTCACGGCTTCAGTGAAGAAAACTTTCGCGACGTGTTTTGAAATCTCTTATTTCTTGTCAAATAAACATCAGTTTCAAAAATGATAAGTGATTTCGAATTTAAGGTTTATATAATTTTAAAAGAAGTGTGTGTTTTTTCATTTGAAAGAAATCCTTTTCATATATTTAAGAACTTTGCTTTGACTTTGAGGCTTCAATTTGAACGACTTTTGCAATTTTACTGCTTTGAGACGGTGAAAATTGTACTTTTAGCGGATAAGAGTGTTAGATTTCTGACGAAAACTACAATGCCAACTTTACCTTTATGATTGAAGAATTCTTATCTAGTAATTTACAACGATTTGAAGGTGACATTGTAGTCGAAATCTTGCCACGATGCGCTCAATAAATGCTGCTGAACAAACCATGCGACTTTTGAACTTGACCGGGAAGCCATGTGACTGCAAGGGCTCGCGCAAAAGCCAATCAGAGGCTGGTATTCTGAGACGCCAATACCATGTTATATTGGCGTCTCAAAAGTAAACAAAATGATCAGTGAATCGTGATACTATAAACTAATTGCGATTTTGAGACGCCGATACCGAATTATATTGCCGGCCAGTTGGGAGAAAATATATTTCGTATTGGGCGGAGTCGCGCACCGACGAAGCCCAATACGAAAAATATATTTTCTTCCAAAGCCGGCAATATAATTCGGTATCGGCGTCTCAAAATTGCAATTAGTTTTGTATCGCGATTCAACAGTTAAGTCGGGAATTGTTAAAAGAAAGAAGAAAATGAAGCACGAAACTTATGCTGATCGTAATTAGGCGCCAAGTATATCTATGGCAACGGTTTCACGAATTGAGTGGAGAAAACTTTCGCGACGTGTTTTGAAATCTCTTCAAAAATGTGAAAATTGTACCTTACTCCTTACTCCGCCCAATAGACCCTATGCATAAGTCCTGGTAACTAGCATGTCAACGAGGCCAGTAGGTCCTCTGGAATGTTGAAATTGAAGCGCCCGGGGAGATTGTGAAATGCAGTGAAGGAATGTTCAGTGAAACAATGCCGTTAATTTGCTATGCGCCTGGCTGGTTGTACTATAAAGAAACATTTTTCAACTAAACAATCATGTTCAACACGTTTCACACCTCCTGCTAGCATTTCAACTTCAACATTCCAGAGGACCTACTGGCCTCTTTTTCGTGTTGTGACCGCGCGAGTTATGCATAGTGTGTATACGAAGAATATATTTTCTCCCAACGCCGGCAATATAATTCGGTATCGGCGTCTCAAAATCGCAATTACTTTATAAGATTGTCAATTAATTAAAAAAATAATTATATGTTTGTTTAATCACCAAGATTGTTTTAATTAATTTTAACATCAATAAGATAAGTCGTAAAAATTACATCAAATACTTAGTTGTTTTTATTGATGAGCATGTCAACTGGGAGCCCAAATAACAGTGACTAGCAAAATATCTAAAAACATAGGTATCATTAATAAACTTAGACACTATATTAATCTACGAATGCTTAAACAGCTTTACTATACTCTAATTTATCCATATCTTAGTTATGGAATATCAGCCTGGTGTAATACTTACAAAAAAAAGTTAAACAAAATCTTAATAAAACAAAATAAATGTATTAGGAGCATTTTCTTTGCTCAGTATAGAGGAAAAACATCACCTTATTATAAACTGCTAGACATACTACAACTTGCAGGGTGCAGGGCTCGCAGGGCATGCAGGGTACGCAGGGCGCGCAGGGTATGCAGGATACGCAAGGTGTTCAAAGTAAAACAATTAAAGTTACATAATTTAGTGCCTTTGGAATATCAGATCAATTGTTCACATGGCAAATATTGTGCTAATTTTAGAGTGAAAGTAAAAGTATATCTATTTATCAATGTTTTTAGTTGCTTTCCTGTAAGGTTTTCTCAAATACGTGTCTAGTCTACGTGAAGCCGTTCTCGCCTATACGTGTCGTATGTTTTACTGATTTCCCAAGGAATGTACACAAACATTTTAAACCTTGAATTCGTAACTAATTGCAATGCTGTCACGCATATGGCATTTTAAGACATAACATGCAGAACGTACATAGTGGGACCCGCTTTTACGGAAATTAACAAAAGCAGATACAAAATTGTTGGCAGACACAATTTATTTAGTTGACACCAACTTAGAAAAGCTCCCGCCTAAAATTTTACGGAACAAAACAAGACGCCAGAATATCAGGTGATATACAATATTCTCGTGTTTTTTTTGTCTTTTCATGTCAGGATTTCCTCGAAGATATAAAAGTTGTGTCTTTTATTGCGTTCGCCTTGTCACTAATCGTGTTGTTTGACGAAATCAGTCCCGCCATCCATCTTGGACTGGCTTACACTAGCCTCGATAGTGATCTGCCGGCTACCCTGCGTACCCTGCATACCCTGCGTACCCTGCATACCCTGCGTACCCTGCGCGCGCACCCTGAATGCCCTGCGCGCCCTGCACCCTGCGTATTACTCCGTCCGAATTGAATATCCCTCCTGCCTTTCAAGGCTTCTTGACACCGGTATCTGAGATCCACTCATACAACAACAGATATGCGTCAAAACAAAATTTCCATCGAGCTATAGAGTTCGAACTAATTATGGTATCCACCGACTTTAAATATTCAGCTACAAAAATATGGGAAAACATTCCCAACCACTTAAAGCCCTCTCCCTTACTCAGTTCAAGAATCAATACAAAAAAACATTTATGAAATCAACAAAACTGACATATTATAAGCAGAAGGCTGGTGTGGCCAGCCGAAATATTGTACCACTAATTTCAAAATTCTACGTTGTATCGGTCTTTGCTTGTTCATAGTTAACTATATTTTTGTCTACCTGACCTTTATTATTTTGTAGCCGTTGTTGTTATAATAAATATTATAAACATACATATAATATGTAGTACATAAATAAATATAGATAACTGGTGTGTGTGTATATTTCAGTATGTTTATATATTGTACAAACATCTGTATTTTTTCTCTCTTTTCCTTCTCTTTGTTCTTGTTTCATAATATTTACAATAATTACATCGTACACGATTGTATTTATGTAGTAATTTTCTTCAATATTCGTACAACTTTACTATAGGCAGTGCTTTTGCTACTTTAATCACTGCACACACTTAAACAATAATTCAAGCTATTTGTATCTTAGCTCTATCTTATCTATATCTTATCTATATGTTTCTCTTTTCTTTTTAATATATGTAAATTGAACATGAGAAACTTTTCTAATACGACCTTCACTGCCTTCAAATGTATTGTCGTGGTGATATCAATCAACTGCCGCCTGCTACACGAGGTTTCTTTCTCTTCTCTCGATCTCTACCTCTGTGACGTACCTATTCGACAGTCATAAATATATCTTCGTTAAATTATTTAAAGGGTACCCGAGTGAAAAACACATTTGGGCTCCAAAGAATCTTTAACATGTCCTTTGTTCAGAAAATGTATTAAAATTTGATAAAACGTTTTTAGCGTTGAGAAAAAGTTTGGTGAACTTTGGCTCAATATTGACGATGCTAGAAGGCATCAAATATGTCAATTTTCCCATACAAACTCTCTTATTATTTAACGTTGTCCCTCCAAACCATACATTCATTGTAAAATTTTGGAGGGACAAAGAAATTTCAATTGCTTATAATTCAGACACGATTCACTTGAATTACATCAAACTTGGCACAAATGCTAATTTCAACATGCTCTATGATGTGATGAACTTCATTTTAGAATTAGAGTAATTCTGATAAACTAGGTCCCAGTCCCCTGCTCGTTTTGTTACCGGCCAATTAAAGTAGATTATGGTAGAGCCATTTTTACTAAAACAGAAATATGGTGAAGACAAGATTGTGAGAGAAGATTTTAGAAGACTGAGAGGAGGATGAAAACCATTTGCAAGGAGAAATGACCAATGTTGGTGGACTGCTTGCTCGTACGCGTAGCGTGTTGACTGAACAGCAAGGTATCGCTGTATGCGTTTATATTGTACGGAAATTGCTAGCCATGGACAATAGACGAAAGGTATTCGAAATACGTTTGATTCTTGGAGCTATTTGTTTGAGCTAAAAAAAAGCTCACTTCGCTCGCCTGTGTCAGTATATGTGGCAAGTCAACAAAAATGGCAGAGGGAGAGTCTGAACAGTCAAGACACTAAAAGCAATTTTACTGCAAAAACAATAGGGTCAATTCTCATTATGTTACTCAACGTGAGCTCTATCAAGCCATATTTTAATACTAGTAGAGCTTGGACGAACATATACTATTTTAGCGCTGTCCACAACCAATATTAAATCGCTTGCTTGATGTTTCATACGTATAATATTTAGGCAAAAGCCATATTGATCTGTGGTTTGACTAATGCCATGAATATCTGAGAAGAAAGAAAAATGGAGCCGAAAAATTAAAGGCTGACTTTTCGACTTCTTTCTATTCGAAAATATTTACTGGTATTGATTATCGAATTATCTACAGATCGTATCGTCTACAGATCGAATCGGATCAGTTCAACAGAAATAATTTACCTTTCGTCTTTGTCCAAGGCTAGCAATTTTCGTACAATATAATTATAAACGCAAACAGCGATCTCACATCGTAGAGTGTAGGTTTTTGTCGAGGGTCGAGGGTCGAGTGTAAAAAGTCGAGGGTCGAGTGTAAAAAGTCGAGGGTCGAGGGTGAAAAGTCGAGGGTCGAGGGTAAAAAGTCGAGGGTCCAAAAATTTGCGTAATTTTTTATGACAAATAAGTTTACCGGTAAATAATTTTGCGAGTTATTCGTCATCAGTGCCCGCCCGTCACCGCTTCACAAACTTTTCAAATCCGTGTGACATGTCAGTGCCCGGTCATCTGGCGGCATTTGAAACAGCAGCAGCGAAGCGGTTTCTCCGCCTTCTTTGCAGTAGGAGTATCTTCATCCTTTTCATGCGTCTTGAGTGGGATTTACTTATGTATCGTCTGAGCAGAAAAATAGCAAATCCTGCAACAAGACCGGCATCACGAAGCACTCAGTAAATTAAACTGCAGACAAGCATGACCGCCTTGTCTGTATAATGACAGCTACATGTAATTTTCGTTTTAATTAACATACCTCGAGTTTCGTAAATCGTGATTAGTTTTTACACTTTTTTAAATAGTGATTTAGGTCGCTAAATCTTACTTAATCTTCTCGTGTGACCTCACAGCCAGTAACAAAGAACTCACCAAGCCATCTGCTCGAGACGACGGAGCACATGTATCTCGAACGGAGGCTCGGCTATTCAGTCATGTGATCTTCAGGCGGGAAACAGTCCGGTCTAGAAGGTCATTGTGTCCAATTTTGGTGAATATCCGTTCAGCCATTACCGAGATATCAGCGGTGTTCAGGAGGCCCAACGTCCGTTGTAGGGACATAAATTATAATAGTATAGATAGATTTAAGCAATTTTTTTGGACCCTCGTTTTTTTACCCTCGACCCTCGTTTTTTTACCCTCGACCCTCGACTTTTTACCCTCGACAAAAACCTACACGCCACATCGTAACAGAATGTTTGTTGTTCAGAGCACAGGCCGCCCAAGCCTCTGACTGTATAACAAGGTTTGTATGGGAGTTCTTCCGATAACTCAGAATAATAACATAAATCTTCTGTAATACAAGGTAAATAAAGGAAGAAGACTTACTTGAAGTTGTTTTGTCGTCCTATGTGTGTTTCAGGTCGCTAGAACGGTGTTTTATGGAATTCTTGAGTCATACGTCCATAAAACACCGTTCTAGCGACCTGAAACACACATAGGACGACAAAACAACTTCAAGTAAGTCTTCTTCCTTTATTTACCTTGTATTACAGAAGATTTATGTTATTATTCTGAGTTATCGGAAGAACTCCCATACAAACCTTGTTATACAGTCAGAACTTGGGCGGCCTGTGATCAAAGCTGAACGTAGAGTAACAAATGGAGCATGCATTGTCTGTAAAAACGAGTCAAATTTACAGACGTATGGAAAACTGAAAACACGATTGCACGCTTCCCAGCAAAGCTACATCCCTCAAATTTCGATATGTTAATCTTTTACCTACACATATGTATTTCCCTGAAATTGAATCGCAGATCAACGTACCCTGCGAGCAGAGGTTTGTCATCTCTAATTTGCCTTTCCATCTGGATTTCCACTGGCCGAGAAAAACGAGACTGTAAACATTGTAGATTCATTGTAGATTTCAGATTGTCCATTTCCTATTGTTAACGGCAAGAGAACGGCGAAGAAGAGAAAATAAATCTTCGAGGGTATAAATCAAAGCTTTCTTTAGGATAAATTAAGGTAGATTTATTGAACGGTAATTTCAAGGTATTCTGAACAGTTCAGCAAAATAAGAGAAGACAAGGATGGAGTTTGAAGCCCTTGTAAATCGTCGGCAAACAAAAAACTGCGTGACGACATAAATAACGGCTGCGAAGGATAATGTGGGGTCTTGCAGAACCAGCTATCGCCAAAAAGCCATGCCCATAAATTTATTTCATTTATCAACCGAAAACTGTCAACCTGCACTTTGTACCCTCCGTGCTCGCAAGCTATACGCTAGAGTCACGTGCTCACTTTCTCACGTGACTTGACTCATAAATAATCCGGACATACAGAAAAACACACAGACAAACAAACAGAAATCCACTTACTTTCAAACTTGCAGCGATTTTATGATGGCTCGCCTTCCGGCTCGCCAGCAATTATAAACAGTATAAAGAAGAAACCAATTAGGTTTTAGATTTTATTATAATTAGATAAGTATATAAAATATTATACTTATCTAGTTACAATAAATTCTAAAATGTAGTCTAAAATATATTACTATAAAGAATATATATTACATATTTCAACTGACAAACACCTATTCATAAAGATTGCCATCCAGGCTTAAAACGCTCAGTTTTACTGACTGACGGCAGAATGAAACAGTGTCCTCTGTTTCTTAAACATCTTGTTTATGCCTTCCCCCTTCCTTCAAAGCGTAATACCCAAAGTGCTGCATTCACTGAGCTTGTTTGCTGGGCAAGATACTATAACTCACATACTGGCATGATTTGGAGTAATATGGCTAAATCTTGTTTCTTAATTAGGTCTGCCAGCGGACTGTTAGTGGTGCTAATAATGCTCTGCCATATCTTAGTATCAGATAATTCTCAAAAGTTCTAAGGCTGGTGTCACATGGCCAAATTTAACAGATCTGTTCTGAAGTCTGTCGATTCTACAAAGATACTTAGAATAACTTGCTGAGCCACACACTGACAACCATAAGTAAATATGGACATAACAAGGCTCTGAGAAAAAATAGTGCAGGCCATCCAGTGAGTTATCATATATTTTTGCACACACGTAAAATATACATGCGCTTGCCTGCTTTAATTAGTAGGTTATCAAACTGTTGATCCCAGTATGTGGGATCACTATGGAACTGAACCCCTAATAACTATATGCACGTTTCTTCGTGATCTTTCGAATCTCTGCTGGGAAAATATTTTCGGGTTCTCTTATCTCAAGAGTCATTGCAGTCGAGAAATCCTTAGACAGTTTTAGAATGATCTTATTTATCTTTTTCTGCCCGGAATGTGCATTTTTCTTGTTGCTCATTTAATCTGTTTTAATTACATCTTCCTAGGTAATTTTCACAAACTTGCCGCCATCTTTGCACAGGCGCCCCGAGCTGTTGTTACGAACTGAATATTCAAACTGCTGGTCATAAGCACTAACGTCTGCTGGTCCTAGCACTTGGGTCAACCTCCCTTCATGTACACAGGCCATAAGTCTGCTGGTCCTAGCACTTGGGTCAACCTCCCTTCATGTACACAGGCCATAAGTCTGCTGGTCCTAGCACTTGGGTCAACCTCCCTTCATGTACACAGGCCATAAGTCTGCTGGTCCTAGCACTTGGGTCAACCTCCCTTCATGTACACAGGCCATAAGTCTGCTGGTCCTAGCACTTGGGTCAACCTCCCTTCATGTACACAGGCCATAAGTCTGCTGGTCCTAGCACTTGGGTCAACCTCCCTTCATGTACACAGGCCATAAGTCTGCTGGTCCTAGCACTTGGGTCAACCTCCCTTCATGTACACAGGCCATAAGTCTGCTGGTCCTAGCACTTGGGTGAACCTCCCTTCATGTACATAGGCCGTAAGTCTGCTGGTCCTAGCACTTGGGTGAACCTCCCTTCATGTACATAGGCCGTAAGTCTGCTGGTCCTAGCACTAGGGTCAACCTCTCTTCATGTACACAGGCCGTAAGTCTGCTGGTCCTAGCACTATAGGGTCAACCTCCCTTCATGTACACAGGCCATAAGTCTGCTGGTCCTAGCACTAGGGTGAACCTCCCTTCATGTACACAGGCCATAAGTCTGCTGGTCCTAGCACTAGGGTCAACCTCCCTTCATGTACACAGGCCATAAGTCTGCTGGTCGACCTAGCACTTGGGTCAACCTCCCTTCATGTACACAGGCCGTAAGTCTGCTGGTCCTAGCACTATAGGGTCAACCTCCCTTCATGTACACAGGCCATAAGTCTGCTGGTCCTAGCACTTGGGTCAACCTCCCTTCATGTACACAGGCCATAAGTCTGCTGGTCCTAGCACTAGGGTCAACCTCCCTTCATGTACACAGGCCATAAGTCTGCTGGTCCTAGCACTAGGGTCAACCTCCCTTCATGTACACAGGCCATAAGTCTGCTGGTCCTAGCACTTGGGTTAACCTCCCTTCATGTACACAGGCCATAAGTCTGCTGGTCCTAGCACTTGGGTCAACCTCCCTTCATGTACACAGGCCATAAGTCTGCTGGTCCTAGCACTTGGGTCAACCTCCCTTCATGTACACAGGCCATAAGTCTGCTGGTCCTAGCACTAGGGTCAACCTCCCTTCATGTACACAGGCCATAAGTCTGCTGGTCCTAGCACTTGGGTCAACCTCCCTTCATGTACACAGGCCATAAGTCTGCTGGTCCTAGCACTTTGGTGAACCTCCCTTCATGTACACAGGCCGTAAGTCTGCTGGTCCTAGCACTTGGGTCAACCTCTCTTCATGTACACAGGCCGTAAGTCTGCTGGTCCTAGCACTTGGGTCAACCTCCCTTCATGTACACAGGCCGTAAGTCTGCTGGTCCTAGCACTTGGGTCAACCTCCCTTCATGTACACAGGCCATAAGTCTGCTAGTCCTAGCACTAGGGTCAACCTCCCTTCGTGTACACAGGCCATAAGTCTGCTGGTCCTAGCACTACGGCCAACCTCCCTTCGTGTACACAGGCCATAACTCTGCTGGTCCTAGCACTACGCAGACTACGGTTAACCTCAGCACTAAGGTCAACCTCCCTTAGTACTAGGGCAGCTTCCCTTTGTATACACAGACCATAAGTCTGCTGGTCCTAGCACTAACATCGATCCCTTCATGTAAACAAGTCTGTTGAATTTCACCATTTTAAAATTTATGCCAGCAGGTCATATTACCATCAAAAAACTTTTCTCAGTTGTAAGATAATTTATTTATATGACTTAATGATGAACATATGCAGACTTCTTAGCTAGCAGTTAAATGCTGGGTTATTCCGTCTAATTTATTCCAACAATCATGTGACCTGGATAATAAATCACCAAAGCTACTCGCTTTCCACGGCGGTTAGCATACCTCAATCGACTTTAGTTGATTATAAAAGAGCCGGCTACCAGAGAAAACCAAATGCAATTTGTAATGAAAATAATGATAATAATAATAATGATGATGATGGATAATGATGATGATGATGATGTTAGGGATCTTTTACTTTCGTTGGACTTGTTACATTTGACGGCTTCAGAAACGTTTTTGATATATCAACTGCGCCAGCCAGTAGCATTACAAGGTACTGTTATATATCCTACCTGGCCTTACAAGTCTCTTTGCGAACTTCGATTTACAACGCGTGCGTGCTGTCCACTGAGCTCATCTTTCATGAAAAGCCAAGTGAAAACAAAAGACATTCAAGCGTGTAGTCTAGAACTGATCTGCCGATTTGCTATCTGGGAGGGGGAGGCGATTGTATTTTGTATACTATAGGTGTTTTTAAGTGATAAAGAAATCTTCATATATATAAATTTAGATTGGGAATTACTACCTACTCTATTCTTCCCCTCCCTCCCCCCTCCCCCTTCCCTTACTTGTTTTGACTCTAATCTGGCAAAAGAAACATGGTGAGGCAAAACAAGAAGGTGCCATTGTCATCGACCCACCGAATGTAGTGCGGTCACTTATGAATCATCAGCTAGTACAGTGTCTGTTCGCCAACGAATCGTTTTCTCATTCTTGGTTTGACTTATTACAGAAGACAATATTTTATTTTTTCTCTCTTCCCTACCTGATTAAAGAGATTAAACAGCAAATATTTCAATATTTCATAGAGAAAGGGTAACGTGAACATGATCATATATCTTCCCCTCTTAGAGAATTACATTGGTTACCCGTATAATATAGAATAATTTTTAAAATTATTAAATCCTTAAATAATCTTGCACCTAAGTATTTACAGGAAGTTTTGGATTATTATCGTCCTCGTACACATCTACGCTCATCGAATGACACTGTTCGCCTTTGTAAACCTGATTTTAACCTTAAGATGTACGGGTACAGGTCTTTTTCCGTAGCTGCTCCTACTCTATGGAATGATCTTCCAGCAAACATTAGTAATTTAAATATTTTTCAATCTAGGTTAAAGACGCATTATTTTAAAATGCGTATAATTTATAATTTTAACTGTTTTACAATATTTTTTATCACTATTTAATTTACCAGTTTTTCTTTAATAGTATATAGTAACTAGTTGACTTTTATTTATTTATTTTCTCTTTTAGGTTCTTAGAATTAGTGTAAAGCGCTTAGAACAGCAATGTATAGGCGCTATATAAATGTTTTAATATTATTATTATTTTTCTCCAAATTTTTGCCAAATATTTCAGAGCCAGTGGTTTGGTTCTAGCCAAGAAATGAAAATAAATGAAAATGTTAGGGATTTATTTTGCTCTATACCATTCGAGGGTGGTCGAAGAACCTCAACAGACTTAAATCCAAACTATGGAGGTCCATTTATCGTCCTTATCCCAGAAGACGTTGATGTTTGAGAACGAGATTGTTTCGGCCGGGAATCGAATGCTATATAGTCCAGTAGAGAACCAATGCACAAACATATTTTTGTTTATTTCTTTCTCCAGCTTTATTCCGTTGTACCGTAAAATGCACAAATATTTTTTATTTCTTTCTTTCTCCAGCTTTATTATTCCGTTGTACCGTAAAATGAATATTACTGATTCCAAAGTTAGACACACCAGTGACCGAGGTAACCGAAAATTTAGAAAATATCTTGTTTGAGTTAGTTCGATATGCTGATCAGTAACTAGTCATATCAATTATTTCGACACACTTTGAAATAACGTTCACTCTGCCATTTTAGAAACCTGTTATGTCAGTACTAGCAAGTGATAAGAGCTTGAGTTGAACTCTGTTGAATCGCTACGTAACCACGTCAGTTTATTTACCGCTACACGAGATCACTCAGGACGCTTTATGAACTAAATTCGTGATTTGGCATTTACGAGACACCGGCAGCTTGTAAATTCGCTGGATTATTGGCAGCTATTGTTCAATTATATTCGTTCTTTTCTTAACTAATTGCAATTAAGAAGGCTTTGTGAATTTGACTTACAGAACGGCTTTACTTGGAAACCTCTATGTTGCAATAAATTGTTTCTTCGTAGTTTTACTATACTGTAAATATCCAGTCAGTTAAAATTCAGCGGATTTCCACAAAAAAAGCTTTACCCCTGTAGACAGTAAGTGTTGATTGTTTAGTTATTTTCAACTGAGACAGATGTACTTATTGTTTTACCTCAAAACGGATAGAACTTGAAATCCTATTCCAAAATCAAAGTCAAAAGACAATTTAAATGTTTTGTGTTTTTTTCATTCAAAGTGACCATGTGTTCGAGGGCTAAGTATACATGGATCACTTACAACGAGCGGCCACCCGCTAAACCATTTAAATTCCATACTTTAGCGAGCGTTTCCCGGGCTATCGAGCCATACAGGTATCTTCTTGCGTCGATTGACGGATTTTGGGAATCTCAGCTGCATGCCAACTCAGGTGACCACACAAGGTGCACATCCTTAGAGCGCTGTTTTGTTGCTCCAGTTTCTCAACTTAATAAGCACTTTTTGTAACCACTGGGCAAGTGTCACTCTAGCATTTCTACTAGCTTATATTAAATTTATCGTCTACCTAGACTTGAAAGGCGCCTTTTTTTAAATTAGCAGTTAATGTTTGGACATAATAGCGAAAGATGATCGGGTTGTGTAAACGCTGAACAAACAACAGTTTAACAAAAGTGCCTTGAAAACAGTATCGAACTGAAATGATTTCATTGGGATTTAATTCAACTAAAAGCGCGATCAATCAAATACATGTATGTTGAATGTTTCCTGTATTGTGGGTCCACGAGTTTTGGGACTTCGCCATTCTACAATGATATGATTGTTGACGCTGTGTTTTGTCTCTTTTTTAGACCTAATGTTTGAGTTCTCCCTCTTTCTTCTTCTGTGCCTGCATGTCTGATTCCTACCGGATTATTTACCAATCATTAGATTAAATAATGAAATTAGAAAAGTTAGTCCGTTGTTTGAGAGAGAAAGCTTGTCATCTTGATCGACGTTGGCTTGCTAGTTCAGTAAAGAAAAACTCAGGCTAAATGTGAAGCTGCACTTTACTCGCCACTTTCTATATAATTTTCTAACAGTTTAGTAAAACAGGAGCTTTATCGGCTAGAATTCAGGCCTTATATAATTATTGTACACTTACGTATATACAACGTAAAAACCGTAAACGTTCTCCGCAGTGTAACCTACCAAAATACCTCTATTTGTTGCTCCCTTTTTACCATAATAGTTTGTTCTGTAGAAACGAGTGTCTCCTATGAAATCACACGTTTTTCTTTTGAAAAAATCAAATAAAGTATCGTCTGCCATGCATAAAATAAACGTAAATATAGTGAGAATATATATTAGGATGCGGTGATTTGTGTCCGAGCTTTTTCACTGATGCAACGGCCTTAATGAAACCAGACACGATCGAGAGAAGAAACGTCGCTGAAATTGTTTTCGGCATGTAATCTTTTTCTTATCTTAAAATTTCATTGACACAAGACCCAACGAGAAATCTGTTTCTAACCTCGACCAAGAGATGTCTTTTGCCTCTACGGAATAAATTTTATTCCTTCGGCACTTCAAAATACATAATTGACGAAGTAAGAAAATCAATTACACATGAATTACATTTTAGTTCCCAAAAACAACTTCATGTTATTTCAGTAGATCTTCTACAAGAAGATAATACAATATGACATCAAGGCCATTCCATATTAGTAACAACCCGGCCATTATAAATACATCACAAAGAAATAATCCGACATTTAGTAAATGCCATAGAATATTTCCCGAAGATGGCCGGTAGGACAGATTTACAGGAGCGTTTTTCACATCTCCTTCAGATTACCCAAAATTAAAAGAAATTAAATCCACAATGCGAAAACAGTATCTTGTCTTTTTTCTCAAAATTAGATGAAACAAGCTTTTTATTTATTAAGATTTAAAGCGGTGTTTAAAGGGTGTTTACTAATTAAACTGACGATAAAATACAATCGTAGGTGTCTTTTGTTAATTTTTATTAAAGAGTTAGCGCTTACCAGCGGGCGAAAATTACATAAAATTAAAGGATAAGCCACTAATACACGATCAACCATACATGTATTTCGACTTACACTGATCAAAATCTCATTTTTAAGCGATCGCCGATGAAATAAGCATCTAGTTTAAAATAGGAAAGTTGCGCTCTGAAAAATCAATTGTTTATCACATTTGTATTTATATTTACTTTATTTACACACAAAAAACGCTGAACAATCAGCGAGATATGGTTCCCAATTCATTAGAATTTTGTTTGCTAGACCCATGCAAACTCATCTAAACAGTTGTTTTTAGCACAACTAGTTATTAATTGAATCTTAGAGTAATTACTAAACCGATCTTTCGTCGTAAACACACAGCTAGACTAGTATTGAGTAGTATTGTTCTTTTCGAAAAGTATTTCCTTCTTAGTGCAGCCAGGTAAGTATCACGTGTATATCAGCAAAGCTATGAACTTAGCCTTGATTGCGTCTCTTGCCGTTATATAACTTTATGAAACGAATACAAATTGTGTACTTTTTTCATTTCGTTGAGAGATTTCTATTTCGGTTTTGGAAGAGTATCTTAATCATGTTTGTTCACTGGCGTTTCCGACGTTCACTTAATGCGGCTGCTAATTTTCCAATAATGCTATACTTTTCAAGTCATTTGTTCATGATTATATTATTCACTTCACTGATCATTTCCATCAATTGTTGATGAATATTAATAAATTGCCCCACCTCTTTAAATACCAGAGAAAAAGTGTCAGATCTGTTGGAGTCCCAATGTTCACTTTTGTGCTCATATGTCAGCCGACCATCACTCCCACAGAAAGCTAAGGCACCCTCGGACACACCTTCGAAAGGTAAGAGAGAAATAACTGGCTACGGCACTAAAGCCTTATTATTCTGAAAATAAAAAGCAAATCTTGTATAGTATTTATTTCTTTCCGTAGAGTAAAACTATTTTATCACAATCTTAATGACATCCGTTTATAAACAATTTTAATTTGGAGGACATTTTACAAGTAGCCGTTTTTCCGTCAATTTTCCACCCATAAAACTATTGGTTACTTTTAAGATTTACGCAAGAAAATGTGTACGTTTTCTTACATAAAACACCCGTAGCTCAGTGTTGTACATGTTTACTAAACTGAAAAAGTATCTACTTCTAAATTAAAAACTCATTTCGAGATAGGGCTGCGGTCTTTCGTTTACCATAAAAGAGTTCACGGCTATGGCTATAATAATTTATTTAGTGTGTATTCTTTACTTCCTGTATATTGTGCTCTAAGAACGTTTATTTCATGTGTCTACTGATAAGAAACAACATTCGTGAATGTACAATAATTGTACTGAAGCGACAGTTCGCGCCGTTCTTCACTTATTTACCAAATCTTTATCGCTTTTACAGCCGTAGATAGAAATGCATTTATCTGCACTTCAAAAGCAGTTTAGAAACGAACGGGGGAGGAGAATTATTAGGATCAGCCTTTTTATCTAACGTCAGTTTTTTAATCGTACAACGGTTGAGATCAAACGGGGAGGCAGTATGGCCGTTGTCAGTTGGAAATAGCAGTTGAAGCTGTTCTTTTGAACTGGTTCTCATCAAACTTAAGCCCCAGTTAAACGAACATGAGAGTTGAGGCATGAGAGTTGAATGAGAATTTTCTTCAATTCTCATCGACTATCCGATGCAGCCCGGTTAAACGAGCATGAGAGCGCATGAGAGATGAAGAAATCTCTCATCAACTCTCATTAAAATTGGAACAGGTTTAAATTCGATGAGAGGCATGAGAGTGGATGAGAGTTTACGTGACTCTCATGTGCTTTCATGCTCGGCGTTTGACTTCACGGAAGAGAATAAAAGTATGTGTGAATTTCAAAAACCGGCCGACAAAAACTTAACTCAGGGGATATTTTCATGATGAGTACGAGTGACTTCAAGTTTACAAATTATTTTAGCCATACAATGTTTTTCCTAATGAATGCTCTAAAAACCCAAAGAACTGTACACAGCTGAACTGAAACTTTTAAGTCAGCTGAACCAGTAGAGCATAAAGCAAAGAAAAACTTATCACCATATTTCAGGTCTTGTTTGCTCACTGCTGAAAGCGGGAACAATAGCATCATCCTTTGATCAAAAGTTCTTCACCTCCTTTTCAAACATTTCAGTTTCAAGTCGAAAAAAATGTTTCCAGCGATATCACAGTGTTTTGTGATTGGTTTTGTGGTATACCTTTTTTATCCCCTCAAGTGGTTCTTTGAGAATCCGAAGAAAATTCCCTTCCGAATGGATGAAAGGATTTCAGAACTCGCGGCTTTATACGTTTTAAGAGTAAACTTCGCCTTAGAATAAGAACTAAATTATAAGATTTTGAACCTAGAAATGATTTTATTAATTACTTCTCCATTTTCATTTCCAAGCTAGCTTGAAGATTCTTCGAGAACAAAATGAAATCACTCGCTACTAATAAAAGCCACTCACCAAGTAAGGGCTCTGAAACGAAGTTATGAGTGTAGTACTCGAAGCATTCTAATTTCCAATTTATCCGAGTGGCGTGTTTTTCTGGTAAGCTATTCCACAGGTCATTAGACAAGAGCTACTTTAGATTATTTCAGCGGATATTTAATCGCAGTGTAGTTTTACGAGGATAAGTTGGTCTCTCACTGAAATCGTGGTATGATTTAGCCTGCTTGCAGGCGGTGGAGGGTGTTTTTTCGCGCAGCAGACTGATCATCGAAGCGGCCGCCATAGTGGCCGAGCGTGATCGAGACCTGGAATCGAATAACAAATGGAGGGAAGGAAAGACCGCGGTATTTCAGCTTCTTCTCCCCCACCCTCTCCCCCCTCCATTTGTCATTCGATCCCAGGTCTCAATCACCCTCGGCCAATATGGCAGCCGCTTCGATGATCCGTTTGCTGCGCGAAAAAACACCCTCCACCGCCTGCAAGCAGGCTAGGTATGATTGGAAACTGCCAGTCAATCTTCGTGACGTAACTGGCAGATTGGCGGACGAAGTAAGTAAAAAACTAGTTCTTCTTCACTTAAAAGAGAGGTAAATACCCTTAGTATTGTAACTATGGGATACAAATGGCGTGATAAGTTATTCGTTGCGTTCCCACCCGGATAAAGAGGGGCCATTCTATAAAGATGACAAAAATAAATATAACTGATTTCTAGGTGTCAAATTAGCATTTTCATGACTGTGACTACTTATCTTCACAAGACACTAATTGAATTGTAGACGAGTGCGTCTCTTAATAGCTGAATGCCAGGCCATAGATATGAGACGGCCAGAAAAGTGAGGCAGTTGAACTAAACCCGGAAGATTGGTCTTCATTCACATTTCAAGTCCAGGTCCCAAAATGATATTAATAAACACTCTTCGTATGGATTCGCAACTTCTCGAAGTCTTACGTAGTAAAAACAACCGTGAATATCAAAACGCTTTCTAAAGTAGAATACAATATGCATTGGCAATTGTGACCTCTCTCCACCAACTGAATTTTGGTATGATTAAATTACAGCTGCAGAACTTGATTTGCCAACATCTCCCTACTATCACCCTAGGCCATCCCAATGAAATGTTTCGTGTACCATCGCCCTCTCGCTCGTGATGTTGGGTCGATCTGTCGGTAAAAAATAAAATGTTAGAGAAGCTGGAACCAAGTCGGCTTGACTGGCTTGAAGACTGAGTGGCCAGTGAAGACTCACGTAAAAATTGTCATGTATTCCTCGACTCCATTTTCTTCTACTAGTTGTGGATTGACAAATTGCATGAGACAGGCAGGAAACTAATACGTAGAGAGCTCGAAAGAGGTGTAGTTAAAAAAAAATGTTCTTCAATCTTTATTCTTTACTTTTTCAAAACATTGGATCGGTCTTAAACGGCCTTGCATATTGTTTTTGCTTTTCAAATAAAAAAGGGTCGGTCGGGCGATGGTAAACGAAACATATTATTGAGATGACCCTATTAAAGCGGAAACATTTATTTTCAATCCTTATCTTTCAGCTTTCAAGAAAATCAAATTGAATGAACACATTCATAACTTTGTCTCACGTCTCATCTTTACTAACTAGATCACACAGAGGTCATTGTTTCGTTTAAACCATCCTCAAGCTTGGAAAATGAACAAGCACTAGAATCAGTAAAATAATTTCGCAGTTCAACATAACTGCCCAATAATCCCCTTCTTATCATTAAATATAAATTAGTCGTAATGCAGAACTTGACTGCTTGGATGGCCGACATAAAACTGAAATCAAATTAAGGTGTACTTATATTGAATCTGACTTTGTAAATTAGACGCGCGGGTAAAACCCTGAAAGATTCAAAGTTAATTTTGGAAAGGTACCGCAAGATTCCACTCAGCTAATGCCATGTCGAAAAGTATAATGAGCTTGTTTCCCTTTGCGCTAGGCTCAACATACCCTTCCAGAGTTTGTTTAAAAGAAAACCGAAGTTATAAAAGCTTTTCAGTCAGTGGGGGTGATATCATCAAAAGATAAAACCATCAAAGCAGTTCGTCGATTTTTGAAACACAAAACAGAGGATCGAACTTGAAAACTATTTTCAAAAAGCAGCCAGTCATATTACCAAGAAAAGAGAGTTGTCCTAAAGAAAATCAAGTTGAAGCAGTTTTGAAAAGTAACCCCTAGTAACCATGAATGTTTTAAAAGTATTACTACCTGTAATTTCATTTGTTGTCTAGTTTAGCTTTCATTGTCAGTTTGCTATTTCTTGCTTTTCCTGTGACTTAGTTTATGTCTTTCCGTTTTGTACTAGAAATTGGTCTGTCTGAGTGCTATATCGATCAGTTTCCTCAATAGATGGTTTGCACTCAATCCCCAGAGATTCAAGTGACAAAGGGCATGGCGGCCATGTTGGTGTACAGAACAAAATAAGCTAACGAAGAATCTATTGTTAACTGTACACCAACATGGCGGCTATGACGTCACGTGCAAAGGGTCTATATACCAAATAGTTATTCCCTCGAATCTATTGTATTTATATTGTTCTATTTATAAGTTCACATATTTACATTTTGAAGATTTATTTGTTGGACAATTGGAAACCAGTCCTCATTTCTGTATTTGCTACCCACTATAAATATAGATTATTATTATTATAAAAAAAAGGAACAAAAAAATGGCCAAAGCTTTGGAAAACGTGCATGGCAGTGTGCGCCGCTTTGGCGAGGCCGTTGGGCAGTCGGTGACCACACCGCGGCAAAACGGTATGCTCCGCTGGCCGAAATAACGAAGGCTCTGCTATCAAATACAAATTACCGAGGGCTTAAACTTTTTTAGTAAATAATTTTATAACTTCGTAAACTCACAGTGAATTACAAATTAAGAAAACTTCAACCTGTTAAAGTCTTTGGCTTATTCTTATTTTTTGACAAAACATTTTACAAATAGATACTTTTAAGCAGAAATTTAAAAATCACGGCATGTGCCTGTTGTTTCATTTCAGTTTTCGCGCGAAACTGGGGGCGGCCGCGCGCTGACAAGAAATAGCAAATACGCATGCGCGTGACGTTTTGCCGCGGTGTGGTCGGTAGCAGTCAGAAGCAGCGTGATGTGTGGGAATGTGTGGGGTAGTATCGAGCAGTGTGCTGCAATGCAGGATAGTGTGGCCCTGTTAGGGGTAAATTCCGACAAGCGACACGGCGTTGAAACAACGACATGAAGGACATGAAATAACGACGAACGTCTGAAATTGCGAGAGCGACAGAGAGAAATAAGAAAACAAGACGAAATTCCGACAGCGACATGCCCACCTTCCGAGACTGCAACACGACTAATTTTGAAACTCAAGACAGGAGATATGCATACCCCCAATAAAAGGGCCTCATCACAGATATATAGAAAGAAATAGATAAAGAAAGAGCTCATGCATAGCAAGAATTAGGACTCCACAACTATGAATAAATCATACATAATAATATGATAGCATGTACAAAACGTATATTTTATATTTTCAGAAAGCCTTGGGGATAGAAAACTATAAATATATCAGATACCGTAGAATCCCGGTTATAAGCCCTGGGCTTATACAACGTCGTAAGGGTTTTGGGTGGTTTTGGTTTTGGCTTATAACCGGGAGGGCTTATAACCGGGGGGGCTTATAACCGGGATTCTACGGTATATCAAAATGTACTCTCGCACACATATATCTATACAAACTATGTAATATTTACTGGTTATTTTATGGTTTTCTATGAAATACGGGCGAATATTTCACGAAAAATGTATATTACGGGAAGATTTACCACGAAAACAAAGTAACTTAGCGGACGATAGATCGACTTCGAAATGTCTCTGAAAACAAAAGTTTCGAGTGGCGGACTAATTATTCAAAATTCTTGAATTCTAAAGAAATGGTGCGAAATTTCCTGCATTTCGATTGGCCTTATCTAGCCATGAAATACCACTCTGTATTCCATAGTAAAGCTGAGCTCTGATTGGCTGCTCTGATTGGCTGAAATATAATATGTATAGGATAAATCAGTGTATAAAATGGTAGATATTTTTAGTTATGTATGTTTTTTTTTATTTAGATAGATAGATAGATAGAGATCATATAGATCCTAACTACATGTATGTATTTCACCAAGCTAAAGGCACAGACATGCAGACAAATCGTTATGTTGCCTTGAATTAATTAATTCATCAGGTTTTCGGCGTACGTAATTTCTAACGAAATAGAATACCGCTTTACCAAAACAAGCAGGAAATAATATACCTGTTTATATTTCATTCCATTTAGTTTTCTATTAATAATTGCAATAAAAAGAAGTGCTGATCTAACTTGGTATGTTTAAAAACAATTATATTCAGAAACAAAGCCAACTCAACTTCAAAACAACTCATTCTTTTGGGAGCGCAGGTGATTCTGAACAGAAAATGTTTTTTTACGCCAGTGAATTTCGAACTGAAAAAGAACGATAGACATCAACAATGACGGATAGTTTTACTTATCTAATTCCTCCTTATTACTGACTTTACAAATCCCATTGCATGTTATGGTGTTAGTAAGAACAATTCTTCCAGCGTTCTTGTTTCTCTTTAAACATCTGTCGTGCCCTGAGGCGAAAAAAGGAAGGCAGAGAGCAGAAATAAGCAACCCGTAATGTGGGCGGTCCTTTTGTCTGCCTTGAATGAGACCCCTGCACCTTTACCTCGTAGCGACACCTGCTGTAATGGGCAAGTGTTGGTTTTTGTGGAGCCATCGTCAGAGTGCTTCTGTGGTTGTCGAGCACCTTAAACCCCTTTCGAGTGCAAGCAAATACAAGCTCAATATATTTTCAATATTTTTTTGAGCTAAACAAGTTGTTACGGTTTCTTTGAAGCCTGCTATATGAGTAGTGTTTTTCTCGGAAAATAGCGATTTTGATTCCATGTAGTTCTTTTACCATCATCGGGCAAGAGCCAGTAATAGACCAATTCGCGGTAAATTCCGACATTTTGAAAGGGGTGCAAACATGGCGCGAAATACAGTGTTTGTATGGGAATCGATGGGAATCCGATGCCAAATAAAATCCGTAAAATCGAATTTATGAAATATTCTTCAGATATAAACTTAAGATACCAGGTAAAAGATTAACATATCGAAATTTGAGGGATGTAGTTGTACTGGGAAGCGTACAATCGTGTTTTCAGTTTTCCATACATTGTCTGTAAAACAGAGTCAAATTCCGCGTGAAAATTTAGACAATGTATGGAAAACTAAAAACACGATTGCACGCTTCCCAGCACAGCTACATCCCTCAAATTTCGCTATGTTAATCTTAGTTTGTATCTGAAGAATATTTCAGAAATTCGATTTTACGGATTTTATTTGGCATCGGATTCGTATCTTTTCCCATCATTTTACAAACACTGTATTTCGCGCCATGTTTGCACCCCTTTCAAAATGTCGGAATTTACCGCGAACTGGTCTAATAATGCCAAGAGAGCAATAAGTAAGAGAGGGAATCTCCAATACGCGCGCTTGTGCGATAATAATGTCGAATAAAATCTATTTTTGGTAACCGGAAGCAGCTGAGAAGTGCACGACAACAATCTCATGGCGGCAAAATATTTTCGTGCCATGAGATTGTTATCGTGCACTCGCGCACTTTGTTTCACTGCTTCCGGTTACTAAAAATAGATTTTATTCGGCATTATCATCGCACACCGCGCGCTACAAGATTCCCTCTCTTAATACTTATTATGCTCTCTAAAAGAATAAAACCTACGTTATGCTACTTTGGTTTCCAGTTATCCGTTACGTTTGCATTGTTGTCAAACGGCACGTATGACACACCTGTCGAATCCTTTTACGGGCTTATAGAAGCCCTGAGGGCTAACCCCAAAACAAAAGGCGAAAAAGGTGAACTCTACTGAACTCCATGTTGTATTTCCCTTAGTATAAATAATTTCTAGAAGACAATCATAAATAACTACTTCCCAATTTGACAGTGAAATAAACAGACAGTTAAAAGACAAGGAGAAATGCGAGCCTATTGACATCACGCGGCCCTTCGATGCAGTCTCGTGTAGTATAGAAAGCAGTTTACTGCGACGGCTTGATATCAATATTTTCCTCGTAAAACCGTCTTCCTCTTAGATCTGCTTTCATTGTCATATGGTAACATTGCAGTTTACGTCTCTAGTAATGAAATGAAAAACGAATTTGCTCTACATTTGAAGCCCAGTGAATAGCTTTCAGTTCGAAGCCCGATTAAAGTGCATATATAAGCCCAAATTAGTTATACTTGATATCGATTGTACATGACGGTAGATTATTTCTTGATTTGGGTGTTACGTCTACGAGATTATAAAGGTTTATATTTCCAATATGCTAATAATGTAATGTCATCACCGACATCACTTATTATACAAAAGCATGCTGGTAGAGACAAATTACCTATTTTTTAAATTCTAAGTTATATTTGAAGCTCATCAAAGTGATTTTACCAAAACAAATTCTAAATTAGAAAATAGCTTAATTATTAATTCACAAGCACAAAGAAATTAAGCAAATGTCGATTATGACATTAGACATTAGCATATTGGAAATATAAACCTTTTTATTACACATTTGGGCTTGATATCCGTGTGATAAAGCCGTGAATAAAAACCATATCAGTGAAGTGATACGATATCACTTCACTGTACTATTGCTTTTAGAAATAAATTTTATTATGCTTAATTTTGTGTTATTGTATTCACTTTAAATGTATAATAAACAAAGCCTGATATCGTTTTTATTCACTCGATTTTCGATACGAAAATCTCGTGAATAAAAATGATATCAAGCTCTTAACATGTAATCATCTCTATATATCTCGTAGACGCAATACCCAAATCAAGAAATATTCTACCGTTGGACTATATCCACTTCAGTGTACAATCGATATCAACTATAACTCATTTGGGCTTATATGCACTTTAAGATTAAGGACAATCATTGGTTTGAATTTTGAACTTGAGGAATGCAGATTTTGGGTTAATACTTATTAGCTGCGGTTACACTAGACCAGTTTTACTAGGTATATTGGAAATTTACCCGGGTAAATTCGTGTCTTACCGATTTCCCCAGGTGAAAACGTACCTACGTATATTTCCATAGTTACGAAAGAAAGAACAATGGAACTTTCCCTTGATAGCACCCCAGATAAGTCTTAGGGGTCGCTGCCGACCCCAGATAGTTCAGCCAACGAAATTTAGAGGATCTCACAGTTCAATAGGCCTTCGCGCCACAAAGTTACTGGGGCGTGATATTCAACTGCCTTCGTGTAACCGCTGTACCCAGGTAAATTCAAACCCCAGATGGATTTTATTGGGGCCAGTTTTACTGGGTAAACGACTTTATCTGGGGTAGTGTAACCGCAGCTATTGTTAGATTAGAAATGAGTAGTGCATTTCAAATTGTAACCCTAGATTGCAGAAATACACCTTTTACGAAGAGGATTAATGCTTCGAACCGAGGTTTGCCGGTCTCACAACACGACATTCGGGTTACTCAAAGCGACGGCAAATGATCAATCCAATTTTCGGCATGACTTGAAGCAAATCTTATCGGGCCGGGGTCCTAAACGTCCCCTACGGCATTTTATACTATTACAGAGATGGCTTTGTTGAGTCTGCAGTCCTGAGGGTTGTACAGTACGCGACGATATTTATCAGTGAATAGATAACAATTATTCCAGAAGTGGAGGTGACTATAGTGGTGGATATTTACCGCGAAGCGGCGAGCTCTAAACATCACCACTTGTTACCAACACTGAGGGGAATAATTGTTTTATTATATACCACACAAGTGAAATAGCCAGCCTCAAATTATTTAAAAAAACATTCATTATCAGGTGAATACTTCGCGCGCGAGACCGAAAACAGTGAATAGTTAACAATTATTCTCTTCAATGGTGCTAGTGGTGAATAGTGGCAGTATACGTATATTTACCAAGCTGCGAAGCAAATATTCTAAAAGCCATTATTCGCCACTAGCACCATTGACGAGAATAATTGTTTTAGTATAAACCAACGAGGTAATGGCTGTTTTCCATATCAACGTAAAGCCATCGCAAACAGTTTGCGATGGCTTGATCGCAAACTGTTTGCGTTTAATCAGGGAATACCTTAATTTTGCGTTTAGTTGCGATGGTCGCTGACGGATCGCAAACAATACGTAAAGATATAACTGGTTCTACATTTATGTATTGTTTGGGATGATTTGCTATGAGATTTCGAGGGACTGATAGCGATGTGACCAAATACGATCGCAAACTGTTTGCGACTGTTTTCGATATGGAACTCAGCCTAAAGGGGTAAAGCATGCACAAAAGGCAAGCTTGAAGTGCTTACAGTTCTAAAAGTACCGTAAAACTTGTCAAGTTTATTTACCAGCATTCAAGGCCAAAGACCAATCAATTAAATGTTTAACTGATTACTGTGAAATCAAATGGTTGCTGTCTAACAACCGAAGTTTACTTAACTTGAGGTGAGAACTGAAGGAGCAATTTGTAAACGAGCTTGCCACCCGAAATCAGGCCGGCCATGTGCTGAACATGACCTGAGGATTGCCGGTCGAGAAATTCCAGTTTCATTCAATGGAAAGTTGTTGTGGATTATCAGTCTAAGTTATTATGTGGTATCTGGAATGAATGGCAGCTGGAATTAGAGACGGTGCAGAGTAATCCAGACTAATTTGTCAGTGGCAGAAGAGTAATTCGGCGGTCAGGAGTTTGCTCCACTGGCTGAGTACTCAAAGCCGGAAACGAAGGTGGGCGATCGTTTTCCTTCTGATTAGTACAACTTTCAAAGACATTTATTCAGTTTTATTTCGTTCTTATGACTCACATATTGATTTATAAGTTTTCTCTGTTATCAGAATAAGCTAACACTGTCAGTGCAGCCAAAATCTAGTAAGGTTAATGCTGAAATAAAATGTAAAACAGTGTCCCTTTGGAGTAGTTCCTGGACTTTCGAAAAACTTTGAGATCACGTTTGCTGCATCTCATGAAATAGACGTATTGTCCTGGATTTTTAAAACTTTCCTCAATAAAACACTGGCAAAACTACCCTGCAAGCAGACCTTCTTCGCCGGACTCCACGGAACGAGAAGAAAAGAAGTCTCTGCAGTATTCGTATTGTTTTTGTATTGAGCATGCGCTAACGGTTCGCCCAAGATCGGCTGGGCGAGTCAAGCCTGTTAAACCGGTTTATCAGTGCGCGGCAATTTTTTGAAGCTTTCCGAGGGAACAAGTGAAGTCGGAAAGCGTATTCATAACGGGTTAAGAGCATCATTGTAGTAAGGGCACCCAACGAGTACTTTTTGAAATTCGTTTGAAACCAATTGTCTGCAGCTTATCTAGCCATTTTAAGGCGCCTACTGTGTCTTTTGACGTATTCTAGAAAGCTATTAGCTGTTCGGATTTTCTAGGTGGAAATCGCGTCAACCGAAAATACTATGGCAAAATATTCCCGACCTACGAATTTGTTAGTCAAGTAACTTCATGTTGCAAAGTTTTGTGGAGGTACGAATTTTTTAGGGATTCTTTTTTCCTTTAGGCAATTCTTAGGGAATGAAAATGTGTTGTTCTGACTCTATTGATCAGACGAATTGGGACGTACGAATATTTTAGGGGAAACCTTTTAGTCTCCCTTTTCTTCTATAATTTTCTAGGGATTAAAAACAAATTTTCTAGCCAGTATTTCAGAAAACAATTTTCTAGGGTCAATTTTTCCAAATCCGAAAGGTTTAGGCTAACTTACTCTCCCGAACAGCTTTTTAACCGAAAACTTCGTTGGGTGCCCTTGATATTTGGCATGTCATTGGTGACAAAAGGCCGGCATGCAATGGTGCATGTATATAACGAGCAACTTCAGAGAGCAATTAATATCTCGCCGTTCGTGCAGCGTCCGGAAGGCAAATTTTATTCAACTTGTAATTATTTACTAAATAATTATTTTAAGGTCTTAACCGCCGGTCTTAACCGACCCTGTGCTACTGCATTCGTTCGGGGAATACGTTTCCCATTTTTTTTGCCTAAAGAAGGTTTTTATCTCTGGGTTTTTCGTATCGGGCGGAGCACGTTTTTAGATTATGTTATTTCCATTTAGACAATCTTATTGATGTAAACTTATTATAGTATAAAACTCTAGCACTGTAAAAATTAATATTATACAGTTACGTGTGAAGTTATTTTTCACCTGTAAACCGTGAAGTCTTGGACACATGTACACTGTAAGCTATTGTGATGCATGTAAAGTTATTATCGACACAATTAAGTCGTTGAGCAGACACACCTATCAAGGTGTAAAGCTACTATAGATACATGTGGAGTGCCGTAAAGTCATTGTAGACACACGTATAATTATAGTCATTGTGTATAGACACACACGTAAGGTGTAAAGCTATTATAGATGCATCAGAGTATAAGTCAGTGTGGCACACATATAGTCACTGTGCACAGACACATGCAGGCGGTAAGCTATTATAGATACACGTGGTGTGTAAATCGTTGTGGACACACGTAAGCCGGGTACAGCTATTATAGATACTTGTACTCGTAAGTAATAATCATTGCGGACACGTGTAAAGTAATTTTGGACACATGTAAATCATTGTGCATAGACACATGCACACATAAGGTTATGCTATTATATATCGGTTCCATGTGAGTGTAAGTCTTTGTGGACACATGTAATTTCTAGTGCTTAGACACATGTAAGTATAAAGCTGTTTTAGGCAAGTCTTTGTAGACACACGTTATGTACAGCTATTATACATGTATGTATGTGTAAGTCTGTGGACATGTAAGTCATTGTGCACAGACATACGTATAACGTTGTAAAGCTATTATATACCCATGTGAGTGTAAGTCTTTGTGGGCACATACATGTAAGTCCTAGTGCTTAGACACTGTAAGTGTAAAGCTGTTTTCGATACACGTGAAGTCTTTGTAGACACGTTGTGTACAGCTATTATCGAAACATGTATACGTAAGTGTCAGTCATTCTGCATAGACATATCTAAGGTTATAAAGCTATTATACATACATGTCAGTGTTAAGTCTTGTGTTCACACTTAAATTTACAGCTATTATAGATACACATACACCTAATTAAAATCATTGTGGACAAGTCATTGTAGACACACGTGAAGTGCATAGTTATTGTAGACATAGATGAAATGTAACCTCATTGGACACACAAGGTGTTAAACTAATATAAACACAAAGTGTAAGTGTCGTTGGACACACGAATAGCGTAAAGCTGTTAGGACACACGTGAAGTGTAAGTCTTTGGACTAACGTGAAGTGTAAGCTGTTGCAATACACGTGAAGTGTAAGCTGTTGTAATACTGACACGTGAAGTGTAAGTCATTGACACATGTGAAGTGTAAGTCACTTTGACACACGTGAAGTGTAAGCTGTTGCAATACACGTGAAGTGTAAGCTGTTGCAATACACGTGAAGTGTAAGCTGTTGCAATACACGTGAAGTGTAAACTGTTGTAATACACGTGAAGTGTAAACTGTTGCAATACCCGTGAAGTGTAAGTCATTGACACATGTGAAGTGTAAGTCACTGTGACACACGTGAAGTGTAAGTCTTTGTGACACACGTGAAGTGTAAGCTATTATAGCACGAGAAGTGCAAACTATTATAGCACGTGAGTGTAAGTCATTGTGACACACGTGAAGTGTTAAGTCAATGTGACACACGTGAATTGTAATTGTAAGCTATTGTAGCACGTGAGTGTAAGTCATTGTGACACACGTGAAGTGTTAAGTCATTCTGACACACGTGAATTGTAATTGTAAGCTATTATAGCACGTGAGTGCAAGTCATTGTGACACGTGAATTGTAATTGTAAGCTATTTATAGCACGTAAGTGCAAGTCATTGTGACACACGTGTAATTATAAGCTATTATAGCACGTCAGTGTAAATCATTGTGACACACGTGAAGCATAAGTCATTCTGACACACGGAAGCGTAAGTCATTATGACAGACGTGAAGCCTAAGCTATTATAGCACGACGTGTAAGTCATTGTGACACACGTGAATTGTAATTTTAAGCTATTATAGCACGTCAGTTTAAGTCTTTGTGACACACGTGAAGCGTAGGTCTTTGTGACACACGTGAAGCGTAAGCCATTGTGACAGACGTGAAGCCTAAGCTATTATAGCACGAAGTGTAATCTATTATAACACGAAGTGTAAAGTTATTCTGACACACGTGAATTATAGGCTATTATAGACGTAAAGGGCGGGAACTCTTTATGGAAGTCATAGTACTTGTTTGTTTGTATGTTACTATTGTCGTCGCACACCTCGGCGACAGTACATTAACACACTCCATACAGTTGTATTGTTGTTGACGCGGTAAAGAGTTATGAAGTTGTTTTACCCTAATGACCAAACGGCTGAGCCCACATGGCCGCCATTGTTGCAGTTGTAACAGGCTTGAATCGCCCAGAATCTTGGGCGGACCGTTGGTGCATGCTCGATACGAAAGCAACACGAATACTGCAAAGCCTTCTTTTCTTCTCGTTTTGTGAGTTGAAGAAGGCTCTGCTCGCAGGGTATGGCAAAACACGAGGTTACAAAATGGCCGACATTATCCCATGACCATGTTTCGGAGGTGAATATTAAACACTTAATGACTGGCTCCGAGGGAAACAGCGACTTGTTTCCCGAGATATGTTAAATATTACGGAGAAATTGACTTTTCAAAACTGTAAAATGGGCTGGGTGGCAAGAGTTGCTGATTGTAGATTTTGAGATTTTTAAACGTTCATTCCTCAAAATATATTTATCATATCACTCTCAAATTTTCGGTGATTATCAAGTGTGACAATTAAACTCTTTCGATTTATGGACTCTGTTTGTTTGTATGCACGTCGCTTAAAGTTTGATGTATGCTAATGAGGAAAAAACGTAAACAAAGATTCGCACTCGCCTCAGCGCGCGAAAAGCACGAATGAGCATGTAACAATGACATTGTCATCGTGTTATAGAACTTTAGCAGTCTTGAGAAAGCTGCGCCACCTAGAATGACTAGTTTTATTAAAATTAGATTATTGTAGAATTGTATTTAGTCCTTTACCAAACTATCAGTTAAAACGTTTACAACGATTACAGAATTAATCTTAACTGGCTGCCAGTACGTGAAAGGAGGGGATTTAGTTTGCAGAAGATGACCCATAAGGCTTTATATAATGAAGTGTGGCCAGAATATCTACGTCTGCAATTACATTCTGTTAGCATCATCATCGGCCTCTAGATTTTTCGTACCTAGCTAGGGAATCAGATACTTTTCAACATATGGCCGCGCACACATTTAATAGCCTTTCAGAAGGTATTAGACGCATCACAAGTTACAGTGCATCTGTCAAGGCAATTAGAAATGTCTTATTATGTAAAGCGAATCACGCGTAGCTTAATTATCTATATCTTATAGCAATTGTTTTATCTTTTTATGCCAATTAACACTATCTTTTGTGCTATTTTATAATTAATATTAAGAGTTAATAGCTTATGAGAAATTTTATATCATAATTTGTTAATGACTATTTCTGAACCTCATTAATAATTCATGCCTTTTTTAGTCAATCAGAGAACTGTATGTGGTCAGGTGGATGATCTTGGAAACCCAATGAAACCCTAGTGGTGAAACTGTTATTAATCATCATATTCATGAACCATTAACTACTTACATACTGATAAAGTAAGGAGTGAAGAAGTAAAGAAACTGACATAGAAAGAAGAAGTGTGCCTCCACTGGAGTTCGAACCTCGACACTTCCAATTGCTTGTACTAACTCTTCACAACTACACTACTGGTACGCTAGTTGAAATCACTGCTAGCAAAAAAGAATAATAAGCCATCTATTGAATAATTATATACAACAGTCCGAACGGTAAACAATACTTGCTAATGATGTTTGAAAAGAAGCGTATGTAAATTTTCGGTTAAGCCATTCGCATGAGAAGTAATTTCAAACACTCATTGTTCGTGTTTCATCAGAGGTTCCAAATATTGAGAAAACAATTGAAACCCGAGAGGCGTACTAGTATAATTAGTATCGCAATTTATTTTCCTCTTAAAGATATACATTGTAATTTTAGTTAGCTCTTAGCAAACGAAGAGCCACCTAGTGGATGTGTTTGCTAATAAATCATTATTATTATTATTATTATTATTATTATTATTATTATTATTATTATATATAAATATTATTATTCACTTGTGTGGTATACAATGGTTTAACATCGATCATCATTGATAAGTTCGATAATAAAAACTGATAATTCAGTATAATTTTAGAAATGCCAATAATCTTAGGTTAGAAGGTCCAATACATATTTTATGAAAAGCTCTATAGCCCACAGAGGTTCCATAGTTTGGAATGCTCTAACAGCGCACTTATCTGATGACACACTATCTGTCAAATCGTACGGGAAAATGGCCAAGAGGGTAAACACACTTCGCAACCTGGACTTTAGTGCACTATCTGTACAGTGTATCCCCGATTTTAACGAACATTTTAGAAATTATTAGCGATACTAGTAATTACATGTAGATTTTATATCATATATATATATCATATATACATATGCAAACATAGATTTTAATTATCATCGTACCCGTAGTTCAAGTAGATTTTTAGACTTCTGTATTATCACACAATTGTTATGTCCTTAATTCTGTTACTTTAATACACGACCCCACAATCAGTGATAAATATAGAGTATTGCATTGCATTGGTGTATAACCAACCTATGTTATTCCAGGAAAAAAAACAGAAGAAAAAAATGTAACTCTAGTCTCGAGCACTAAATACATGTATGAGCGAAAATTCTTGTGCGATTTTTCTAAGAAGGGCACGTCAAAGTCTTTAACTCTATGGCTGCATGATAGGAAGATGGTTGGTGCTCAATCAACCAATCGCTGACTTGTTGTACAAAAGGTGGTCTAGACTGCAGGAGTAACCATTCAGAATGCTTCATTTACATCATTCACCAGCTAGCCACATAATAATTGAAATAAGTGCAACAAAATGAGCTTTCCATTTTTTTCTAGACCATTCCATGCTTGAAAGGACACGCTTGGTAATCGGGACAAGCCTCGCGGTGTTTGGAAATATCATAGAAAATCATGGAAATACCACGGAAAAATGCTGTAAACTGGGCATCATTCCAAGATTATTGTATATATTTACTTAGAAATCCGAATTTCCATGTTTTTACGTCTTTTTCCGTGGACAGGTTTTTCCATGTCGTTTTCCATGGTTTTTCCATGTCTTTTTCCATGGTATTTCCATGTCTTTTTCCATGGTTTTTCCATGGTTTTTCCATGTATTTTTCCATGGTTTTCCCATGTCTTTTTCCATGGTTTTTCCATGTTTTCCATTGGTTGGTTTGCCAGTATACCTAGAACCAAACTCTGACCCCAAACAATATATTCTCAGGATATGTACCACTTAAAGCGGCTTTAATCATCGCGTTATCTAATCCAGTGTCAAAAGAAATAAATGAACATGTGCTGACACACACTTCCCTGTCAAAATCATACCCTATTCCAGACTAAAAAGGCAACATTTATAAACCTATTTTAGACTAACTAAAGATAGCTCGAAAACTATAACCTATAGGGCGGCATTCACATACCGGAAAATTACCATAGAATGTAATATTTTTAAGGTATAAAATTAAACAAGCCACACAAAATGAACAGATATAGTTGTTCATTAATGACTGTTATTTTCTGACAGTTTATTAAACAACTCTGTAGCTCTTACTCTCAAGTTTAACATTTGTGTTCGTTTGAATTTCGCGCGATAAGTAATAAAATATCGAACGAATACAAATAAAGAATACACTCACAGATTACCTCGCATGATTTTTATGGGAAATAATGGAACTCTAATACGTTTGATTGACAACTGACCATTGGGCCGCCGTTCATACCGGAACTTCCTGTTTAAACATTGTGTTTTTAAAATAGAGAATACGCCTAGCGCCTTTGGTAGGAAACCGTCACGTGCTGATATATCACTTCAATAACCAATGAGTTGCTCTCGTGATCCCATGGGAAAGGCTTTACTGGAAACCGTCACGTGCTGATATATCACTTCAATAACCAATGAGTTGCTCTCGTGTTCCCATGGGAAAGGCTTTACTGGAAACAGTCACGTGCCGTTATATCACTTCAATAACCAATGAGTTGCTCTCGTGTTCCCATGGGAAAGGCTTTACTGGAAACAGTCACGTGCTGATATATCACTTCAATAACCAATGAGTTGCTGTCGTGTTCCCATGGGAAAGGCTTTACTGGAAACAGTCACGTGCTGATATATCACTTCAATAACCAATGAGTTGCTCTCGTGATCCCATGGGAAAGGCTTTACTGGAAACCGTCACGTGCCGTTATATCACTTCAATAACCAATGAGTTGCTCTCGTGTTCCCATGGGAAAGGCTTTACTGGAAACCGTCACGTGCTGTTATACACTTCAATAACCAATGAGTTGCTCTCGTGTTCCCATGGGAAAGGCTTTACTGGAAACCGTCACGTGCTGTTATATCACTTCAATAACCAATGAGTTGCTCTCGTGATCCCATGGGAAAGGCTTTACTGGAAACCGTCACGTGCTGATATATCACTTCAATAACCAATGAGTTGCTCTCGTGTTCCCATGGGAAAGGCTTTACTGGAAACAGCGGTCACGTGCCGTTATATCACTTCAATAACCAATGAGTTGCTCTCGTGTTCCCATGGGAAAGGCTTTACTGGAAACAGTCACGTGCTGATATATCACTTCAATAACCAATGAGTTGCTCTCGTGTTCCCATGGGAAAGGCTTTACTGGAAACCGTCACGTGCTGTTATACACTTCAATAACCAATGAGTTGCTCTCGTGTTCCCATGGGAAAGGCTTTACTGGAAACCGTCACGTGCTGTTATATCACTTCAATAACCAATGAGTTGCTCTCGTGTTCCCATGGGAAAGGCTTTACTGGAAACCGTCACGTGCTGATATATCACTTCAATAACCAATGAGTTGCTCTCGTGTTCCCATGGGAAAGACTTTACTGGAAACAGCGGTCACGTGCCGTTATATCACTTCAATAACCAATGAGTTGCTCTCGTGTTCCCATGGGAAAGGCTTTACTGGAAACAGTCACGTGCTGATATATCACTTCAATAACCAATGAGTTGCTCTCGTGTTCCCATGGGAAAGGCTTTACTGGAAACCGTCACGTGCTGTTATACACGTCAATAACCAATGAGTTGCTCTCGTGTTCCCATGGGAAAGGCTTTACTGGAAACCGTCACGTGCTGTTATATCACTTCAATAACCAATGAGTTGCTCTCGTGTTCCCATGGGAAAGGCTTTACTGGAAACCGTTACGTGCTGTTATATCACTTCAATAACCAATGAGTTGCTCTCGTGTTCCCATGGGAAAGGCTTTACTGGAAACCGTCACGTGCTGTTATATCACTTCAATAACCAATGAGTTGCTCTCGTGTTCCCATGGGAAAGGCTTTACTGGAAACCGTCACGTGCTGTTATATCACTTCAATAACCAATGAGTTGCTCTCGTGTTCCCATGGGAAAGGCTTTACTGGATGGCAAACAAACTTCAAAACACTGTTTTTGAAAGATCGAAGTCGATTGGAGCCGGTGGAAAATAGCATTTCCAAACAGGTTTTGCTAATAACACCACCCATACATACATAACCCATCTCGTTCAAGTGCGTTTAAATAAATGAAGGCAGATTTTTTTGCCATCCAGTACAGCCAACGTGATTGCATTCCTACAAAAAGCACATTGCTGTATCTACTTACTCTTGGTCTTATAGAGATTTAAATTGATGCAGTAAGATGTATGTTACAGATCCACATGATCGACCATCAATAATTTCAGGGACGACAATCATTTCAGTTGTTAGCTTCCTCGATCTCTCGACAGAGTTGAATAACTAGGACGCATGAGCGAACAGATGAGTAAATCGACGGGAATTTTACCGAAAACCTGACCATCTGTTGGCGGTCACTCTCGTGTTTGAAGGCAATTTTATCAGTCCTAGTTGGCAAAACTTGCTTTATTATTCTTAAGTTCTATACGTGTATGTAACCAAATCTACTTGCTATCCAACCATTTACGGCAGTCAACTCGAAAACTTGTGCTCCTTTGACTGCCGTACACATATTTAACAATTAGACCCGCAGCCCGAATGGGCTACGAGTCAATAGCCCATGAGGCGCAGCCGAATGGACTATTTAACTCGTAGCTCATGAGGGCGAGAGGTCTAATTGTTTTAGTATAAACTAACTAGTCGGACAGTAGAAATAACAGAAAGAAACAAATTGAAGTTGAAGAAATATTATTATTTCATGAAAATGCGTGCGGTTTTTCTCTACCATGGGCTATCACAAATAGACCTATAGTAGGGTAGTCAATCAGAATGCAGGATTTGTAATAGTCCACTAGTTGGTTTATACTAATACTTGTTAATATGAACCAACTAGTAGACTATTACAAATCCTGCATTCTGATTGGCTCCCCTACTATAGGTATATTTGTGATAGCCCATGGTAGAGAAAAACCGCACGCATTTTCACGAAATATAAAAAAAATTCAACTTCAAATTGTTATTTCTACTATTTTCTACTGTCCGACTAGTTAGTTTATACTAAAACAATTAGACATCTCGCTCTCATGGGCTACGAGTTAAATAACCCATTCGGCTGAGCCTCATGGTCTATTGACTCGTAGCCCATTCGGGCTGCGGGTCTAATTGTTAATTGAACTTTAATTTTTCTTGTAAACTATTCTACTATGACTATAAACTACGCTGTTCAAAGCATATGTTTTTTCTCAGTTTCTGGAAGAAATGGTATGCGAATCTTATCCTTCCAGCAAAACTCTTATTCGGCTTCGCAGAAAACATGAAGATACTAAATTTCCGCCATTTTTGTATACGCTGCAGTAGTTCCTAGTCTACGCGCGTCACGTTATTCAGTAAACTGGGGTCTGGGTACGAGATTGTTATTCAGCGCTGTCCGATCTCAACGCATTCTCCCCGTTGAATTAACAATTATCCTTAAATGGCAAACACGCTCAGAATAATGATAATCGTTAATTCTATTACAAATCCTAACCCGAACCACAAACCAAACCCTAACCGTCGGAAGAGTTCACGGGTAAACGACGGGTTCTCACTCACCTTGAGCTAGGGTTCACAGGTAAACAAGAAGAGAAGGTAAAGGGAGGACAAATATTTTTTGAGCGCTCTTACTCGGACTCAAACTCGTAGCCCTTTGCGTATACTGCAGTGTAGTGCAGCGTCATCGCTACTACACTAAGCCGGTCTACCGCCGTTCGGAATGTAACAAATGTTTATCTTTATCAGACATGTAACCTGGAGGTCGTTGGGTTCGAGTCCCACTTGGGTCAGAGATTTTTTCTCTTTCCCTCGTAGGGTGTGCACACATAGCACTTTAGTTTACCAGTTTACATCACATTCTTTACACTTACTAGTGCTACGCGGCAAACATGATTTCATATCATAACTACATATACATATATAATCGCCGTGAACCCATAAAACGCACCAATACCCACCACTGCTCTCATCTGACTTGATAGCTCAGTTGGTAGAGCGCCAGACATGCAACCTGGAGGTCGTTGGGTTCGAGTCCCACTTGGGTCAGATATTTTTTCTCTTTCCCTCGTAGGGTGTGCACACATAGCACTTTAGTTTACCAGTTTACATCACATCGTTTATCTTTATCGTTGACTGGTTTTAAGAATGTCATTAGAATTAACGATTATCATTATTTCAAGCGTGTTTTCAATTTAAGGATAGTTGTTAATTCAATGGGGAGGATGTGTTGCCGATCTCGCCACTAAGTACAGGGAGAGAGAGACTGGTTACTATACTGTACTTTCGCAGTGGGCAGCGGTTACTACCTCATAAGTAGCGAAGCTATTGTGCAGCACTGTTCTTGCGGACACCCCGCTTTTAGGGACACAATATCAATGGGCCCTTTGCAGGATACAATTACGTGGTTGTACTGGATGACAAAAAAATATTTAACTTCATTTATTTAAACACACTTGTACCAAAACCCGCCAAAACTCTACTCGTAGCCGCCATTTTGTTTTCTATTCTTGAATGATTTTGGCAGCCGCATCGTGTGGAGTTGACCAGGACAGTAGCGTAACCCTACCTGAATCATTTTGCTTGTAAACCCGGGCTATCTTTGGCCCTACCACTAGGGTCAACCCCCTTCATGTAAACACCCCCTAAAACTTTGTTTACCATCCAGTAAAGCTTTTTCCATGGGAACACGAGCTCGAAACATTCGTCATTGAAGTGATATATCAGCGCGTGATTGTTAGCTGCAAAAGGTCCGATTCAAACGTCGAACTTTTCATGCGCCGTACGCAATTGAAACAAAAGATAGTTAGGCGGCTTCTTTTGATCTAATTATGTTCGGCGCATGAAAAGTTCGACGTTTGAATCGGGGCTTATTTATTCCCCACCGGCGAAAATCGACCGAAAGCAACTCACGTTCAGTTACGGAATTCATATCGGAACGGTCACGCAAAACATCGCTGCTCATAAATAATTTAAAATCCATTGAGGTGAAGTCTGGAAAATTATACGCATGTTGCTGGTAAACAAAACGTTTAAGCTGATTCCTTGGCGTGAAAATATTAGAATAACTTTATCCGACCCAAATGCACTAAAAAGCGAATTCAATTTGAACATGATATAACTTAGTATTTTATGCAGCTCGTGTAGTATGTGCATTACATGCAATTAATATGCATCGATTTTCGATGATCCTTGGAAGGTCATTAAATAGAATGGAACGGCCTCAACCATCGTCGATTCTGTTCACACGTTAGTTGTGTGTACAACTGCAGGGAACGCTAACGGTGTGAGCTTTAGGATCGATACTCGTCCAACATAATACGTCCATTGGCTGCCGGCAGCTGTATTGATTCCTAACAAGTAAACATAACGCAAACCAGCTCTATAAAGTCACCATGATACCCTCTACGACTTGCAACCCAGACCCTGAATCTGAGTGGATAATAGTTCAATAGAAGTTCGATTTTTTTGTTCTGATTTTTAAAAAGAAAACAAGTGAGAGGAGGGTTTGAAAGCGATCGAAGTGGTACCACGTTTAGTCATTTGGTATGATCATTTCAGCTGCATGGTGCATTGATAACACTGTGTTTTCAGTTCGCGTTGTGCTTTACCGATTGTCGTTAATAGGTTAAAAGCGACAAGTCCATGGAATATAAAATCAATGTATCATTAACTAGGCGGGCCAGTAACGGTATAAAATTGATTTACTATGAGATTAAGATAGCCTTGGACCGGCCGTTTATCACCTTGATTAATTGTTTACTCTCATCAATTTTGTATCAAATGAAAGAGATCCGCTTCAAATAAGCCGTTTTTTTAAGCATGAAAAGGAAGACCAATCTCTTTTACCCATTTCTATACATCACAACTAAATATTAAATGAGTTTGTGCAGTCTTAAATATCTTCAGCTTGAAGTAATCCGAAAGTGAAGCATATTCTAGATTCTGAATTAATAAATCTTTCATAGTTTACTTTGAGTTATAACTATAAAACCGGCACCGATTATGATCTCGAGCAATCAGATACCATACTAAATTGCCCCATCGTGATTGCAATGTTTTAATCAAGATCAAATATTGTTATTAATCACTGCTTTTCACCAAGTATAAATGATACGAATAAGCACGTAAGAATTTCAGATTTCAGTTAAGAGATTGTAGATCGTTTTTAATATTCATACTAACAAAATGATGATAACGTTCACGAAGCTAACTTTATTTATTGTTAAATGCCGGGTACGAATATACAATAACCATATCTATAGGTAGAAAATGTACTCCACTAAAATTAGTACTACACAAGGCACATAACGCCGCCACTTACATTACTGACCACCCTTAGGTCATACCTTAGGCTTTCAAGCTCGCGGTTTGGTACCATGCTTTTACGAGCCAGTAAACTTAAAACCAAAAACCACCCAAGGCATGATTCTCGTGCAAAGATTAATTACCAACAGACGAAACAAACACGAATTGTTTTAGCGTCTAGCCTTCTTTGCGTCACGTTTTCAAATATAGATGAGTATTATTGAAATAACTGTATTTTTTTATGATTCGTTTTCATGTTACGTTTCCCTTTGATGGACTAAAAACATAGACGAGAAATTCAAATCAACAGAATGTGTTTCTTCTTTTAAAGATGTTCATTGTGCAGCCAAAAGTGGGTATGTTCTGAATCCCCTCTCGTGAGTTCAGCGTCTTCGTTTTTGCCTCTAATTACTTAAAAGGCGCTCTCAAGGTTATTTTGAGCGAAAAACATTTCACGACTGAAACCCAACTTTTGTTCTAAATTTCTCATGAGCCTCTCAAAAATAGATATATGAACTATCTACTACAACGCATGTGTAATTACTGTACCCCCGCGCAGGGAAGTTTGCACATTAGTCGAAATCAAAATCTTTCGCCTCTTTAATTTGAAGATAATAAAAGTTGTGGTAATAGAAGGGTGACTCGTATATCGTACAATGGTTCATTTGTGTCAAGAATTAACTCCCTACACAAAGAAGGCAACGTCGTTTGAATGACTGTGGAAACAATTCAGAAATAAAACTAATTGTTTGATCCTGTAACTTTAAATGGCGCCAATTTATAGCGTATTTGTAGGAAATTAAATGTCTCAAACAATAGCTGCGTATCATCCATCGCTAAAACAATTTATTTTTTTAATAAAAGAGTTGTAAACTTCGCAAATCTTACGAGGCTTCGTGTTTCATTGCACGAAACCTTTTTACCGCCTTTGACTCGCGTATTTCTCTGAGAACTTGAAATAATTTAGTAATTATTGTATATGAACAATACAGGAGAAAACTGAAAAGGTTCGTAAGTGTTATCTGCTTCTAAGCAAATGCAGCTGAACGCCAAAGTTGACGTTTTCTATAATATTTCCGATTTCTTGTTTTGTAAACATATGAGAATTCGAAAAAACTCACCAGATTTGCCGCCTGAATCAATACTAATATATATTTCCAAGTAAACATTCAACAGAAGGTCATCTACCTTTGAGGGAAAACAATACCGGAGAACACTCTGCCAGTTTAATGAGTCGTCTCAATTTATGCCTGCCAAAAAATCTAAATTCGCTGGACAAAAGTTTCCAAATAAAACCTTTTTGCCCGAAAGCTTTTATTAGATCACAAGGCTTTTTTTATCCAGTTGCTTGGTTAGTTCGTAGTAGCATGGTTGTGTTGACATTTCTAGACCCTGGTCTTACAAGCAGTCGGACCACGTGGTCGTCAGACATTGTAAATTGAACAATACAGCTTACTAGGAGTGACTGCTCTGTCAACTGTCTCACAACAGCTTTGATTTCAAGTTGATCACCAATCGCACTTCAAAACCCAGCGAGCTCTTACTCTAACAGTGGAAAGCCTGATCAAAAGTCTATATTCAACTAATGGTAACCGTTTATTCTGGTAAGTGTTTAAGTTATTAATTTACTGAACTAAGTTGGGAGGGGGTTTTAACAGTATTAGAAGTACTTTTTAATGTTCCTGCTGGATTGTTCTGCAACGTGACCAACCCATTCCACTGCAAATACAGAGTAACTATACTGCTCTCCAATCTAAGGTTTCGATCATCTCACTTCAACCTGGCTTTGCAGGCCCCAAGTTAGTACAAGAAATTACTGGGTAATTTATACCAAATAGTCTTAAAACACTAGTACTTTTGAATAATCCTTAAAAGAAACGATAGTGCGAAACCTAACACATTACTGCCCTTTCACGTTGTTTCTCTTGTCTTAAAACCATTCTATTTACCTTCGTATATTTTATTGATAAGTTTAATATTTTCTTTCATATTTCTCTTCGAAAACAAAAAAGTGCCCATAGGGTACAAAAATATGGCGCAACTTTTCATCTCTTCACTTGGTTGGCCTTTTTAAGCGGCGACAAAAGGTTTTGGTGGTATTTTGATCGACCCCCTGGGGCAAAGCTTGATGATCAATTTGTGTTTTATTTCATTTTCTTAAAAAGCGATAGTGCGTTCAACGTACAGTGAACTTGTGATTTAGCGGGTACCAACCTTGAACTATTACTTAGACCTGTACAAAAACGTGTTCATCTTCAATTCTACAAGTAAATAGATAGTACGGCGTAGTCCGTACCTGCTCGCAAAATGAAAAAAACCTAATTCACAGATAAACCTTTCGAAATTAAGCTACTGACGTGGAATATCTCGCGTATATCAGGCCGGTTGGTAGAGGGACGCCGGATTCTTCCATTGTCCTATTGCGAGCGGCTAGACATCCAAGGTTAGTAGTAAAATCCCACTGTATGTAAAAGAACTTACAATCAACGTATTGAATTACATTTTAAAGGCTCGGGTTTTCATTTCTCCGTTGGAGTGTTTCTTGCTCGCTTGTTTGTTTGTTTGCTTTATTCTCTATTTACGAGTTCACACGGAGCTTCATTTAATACGTTGTTTATGTTGTGATATGATGTTTTTTCAATAACTACAAACATTTCATCATGGCATTTTTTACTCTGCCTCTCATAGAAAGTAACCCCAATCTGTGTGCTGGTAAAGAACACTACAAATACAGTTTGCTTCTAACTCTGAGTGGCTAACTAAAATTAAAAATAGCCAATGGCCGGCATTGAATGGCTTTAGATTAAAGTTTATTCCATGCTAAAAAAGACTACTGACATGTCTTCGTTGGCTTGGTTTGGCTTAGTAATTTATTGGTGCCTCAGTGTCTAACCATTATTGTTAGCCGTTATAGTACCTGCAGTAACTGACTTTACTAAACCTGCTATATGGTAACTGATATATATATATATATTAAGGGGAATATCGGATTTCGGGTGATGCATGGCTGCGTGCCACAAACGTTTACCATTAACTCAATTTAAGCACCTTTCTTCGAAACTCAATCTCGCTCCTTTGTAGTGATTCTGGGAGAACCGGGCTTTCTAATAACACATGTCTGTGTTGTCTTACACCATCTCTTTACATCTAGAACTTATGAGAAGCACATTGAATAGGTTTATTAGCGTCGATTCGGGATTTAAAACGGTCTTATGAACTTCTCATTCGCGTGATTCTCTCTTAGCCACGTTCAGGATTAGCTAAACTCTCAAGGGACAGCCAACTTAACTTGATATTTCAAAGTGTATATCGGCGAGATCAATTAAAGGAAAGTCGTTACAAGAAACAATAATTATATATATATATATACTGGGTCTTGAGTCTCCATGACAATTCTCAATGTATAATTTCCCGCTTCTACTTCCTTGATTGTTCTCAAAACTCTAACAAAAGAGAGACGAAACTACAAAAAAACGTATTTAGACAAAAGTACATTTGTACTACGATGATGTCATAGTTTAGTGTACCCCGAGATATACAAAGGACGACTACCATTTTGTCTTTGAATCTTTCAAGCAATATTGTTCCTTGTGCTTTGTGGAGTTTCCACACCCCGAGGGACACAAATGAAAGTCACATTTAAAAAAGATATTTCGAAGTTTAATTAATTAACGGAATTACGTCCTACCTTGTTTTATTGCAATCTTTGCTCTGACTGCTCATTTGAATTCACATTCAGGTTTGAAAGATGACATTATTAATAATTTCGCAATTTGGGGGAGTGCCTTTTTCCTGCCAGCGAACGTTAGATTTGTTAAGAAAGGGTTTGTTTTTCTTTTCGGCGAAGCGCAAAACATCAATAGCTATTCATAGCAATTTAGACGAATCAATAGAATCCAGCGGCTTTTTGTTGCTGGAGCCCTAAAGTTAAAACGAGCACATGATCATCACTTACAAAATTAAAAGGTTTCGATTTATTTAACGAGTAAAGGATTAATTTAAGTTTTCAGTTTCCCACCGGGAGGTTGGCGGTAACTACAAAAGCTATGAATACACGAATGGTAATTGACATGTTTCTCGCTCTTTGCTACTTCATTTCTCCTTACAACATGAAAACGACTGAAAGAATCCAGCGGAAACCTTTTCATCTCAGAATAATTACGAAAACTAGTAGAAATATTCACTCTTTTCGCTACTGCAGTGTTCTAAGGATTTCACGTCATATTTGACTGGCGTAATTTGTATTTGACAATTTGATAATTGGGTTCTCGAGCGTTTAGAAGCCGTTGTCAAACTTAAGATAATTATTCCAGTCAGACTAAAACAGTCTCATTTTAAAATCGACCTCCTGGCTAGCAAATACAGGAATTACTAGTAGCTTTTTTATATGGGATAATCTGTTTAAAACCCTTCTAAAGCCATTGAACGGTTGTCCTTTTGAGCAAGTGTTAGCAGGTATCGATATTAACAGCTCAGTGTAAAGTTATTGGGCTGTGGAGCCGACATTATTCCTTTAGTTCATGCATTTCGTGTTCAGTCTGTGGGCTAACTGATTTTACCAGGCTGGGGCTAGTCATGTCGATCAACTTTTCACAAAACTGACTTTTGATCGGTTTCTTACAGAGACTGAAAAGGGAAAAACTCGGGTTGTCTGTTTCAATTGGGTAGATATTGGTTATACAAAATTTATCTGGCATGTTTGCTCGGCGCAGGTGATCTAAGTGAGGTATGAAGATAATTTCAGCCATTTTAGCTGGTTAAGTTATTAATTTAGCACAAAATCGATAGCGTTTAAGGGAAACATAATATGTTCACGAGTAACTTCTCGCCGAGGCATATCCGAATTTCATTAACTTGACACCAAATTTGTATTAATCGATTTGGTCACAGCATTGGTTATAGAGGTAGCTAATAACGCTATAATGTGTATGTGTACGAGCAAACATATATACACTGCCTATCTCGGCGGGTTATGAGCCCTCGATGCAGTCTTGCAGTGCCTATTAGGGTGGGAACAAATGAAAATCTCGCTATTCGCCACCTGCCCATAGCTTGTCTCAAACGCTCGACATCTCTGACAATTGACTTACTTAACTTATTAAGAAAGCAATTATAAAAGAAATTTCCCTTCCGCGGTTAATGAAATTTCTCCTCTCCGTTGACATTACTTTCATGAAGAGTAAAGTGTAATACATTTACGCTAAAGGCCACAGAGAACACCTTTCGGTCGTTGGAACCCCTGGGGTGGGTCGGTAGTTGTTTACTAGAATTCTTAATGGAGGTTGTTGCTGCAGATTGTGATTGTTCCGCGGTTCTTGTTCACTGATAGAGCATCGTAATGGGGGAAGGGAAGTGAAAGCGGTTTTGTCCAGTAATTCACTTGTTCGCTGTACCTTACTTGGCGCATGGCTTTTTAGAGTTTGAAGTCTCTAGAGCATTCAAGCGATCTTACTCCTCCTATTTTATCGAGTTCCGGTTTTTGAGTACGGTTCAGTCTAGCGTAGCCAGTCCTGCAAAAGTTACTGGGATGATAAATCTTTAAGCTTCCCGTGACTTGCGTTAATCCTTAGCCAAACGAACGCTACGTGTGACTATCAAAGGCACGAACTGACAAAGCGTTTATCTCTCCAAACAGGATTCATCAACACCTTAACTAAGAGAAAGGAGCAAAATTCACTAAACAGAAGAGGTAAGACTATCAAGATTTATTAGCTCTCTTGTCACTCAAAGTACATCGAGTTTTTCGCTGACAAATAGCCGTTCTGTAATCGTCGTACACACATGATAAATATTTAGTGACTCGCTACGCCCGCTAGCTGTGAGATACCTGCGAGCGACGAAGGAAAATAAATTGTTTTATCGCGTTTGTATTTTCATTCAAGTTTTGAAAAGTCGCAAAGACTCTTCAAGAGCATATTGAATATGTGTGAAGAGCTTAAGGACAGCCCACCCTTGCCGATTCAGTTAGAAAATCCAATTTAAGTTAAGGAGCGGCGCTTTCTAATTCATCCCTTTACGTGAATATTTTGGCTTTTAACACCAGAATAAACCAATTCATTCTGTTAAAATACATAAGCCGATAAACGCGACTTAGGGGCAATAAAATTCTCTGAAAAGATGAGTCACCGTTTGGCGTTGAAAAGATATATATCAATAAATTGTTTTGTTTTAACTTAAAAGTGTATTTTTCTAAACTGTGAAGTTACTAAAGGATACCGGCGAATTCTAAACAATACAGAGCAAAGAACTTGTTTAGAAAAACAATTCTGGAAGATCGATATAGATACACTCAGGACGGCGGAAAAGAAAACAAGGTCTATAAGGGCAATGTGCATTGTAACGAGCGATTTTCCAGTCGCTATTACCTCGCAACATGTAGGGCACACGATTGCGTGCTGTGAGCGCCTCGACATAAATGATAATTCTACAAGTAAAAATAGAGACTTTGCTAGTAACTCATGTGTATCGCTGGTAAAATCACGAATCCTTCATAGTCACAGCACGACTCAAAAATGGGATCGAAAATTGATTGTTTAGATAGGTCTTTGGGATTACGTAAGCCGATAGTCCTTCTTAAACTAGGCCGTCTTTTCTAGCCAAATGAAATGTTATATTGGAGTTGCCAAGCGAAAGATCGCCTTTGTAGAATACCACCACCATGAACTCATTCATGTCGGCATTCGATTGCACGAAAGAGCCTGTGATATTAAAGTTATGATCGAAATTACTAATGTCGAAAAGCCGTTCATTGTTTTCTTGCGATTACTTCTTGTATTTGACAAAGAGCAGTTTTCCGCTGTGTTAAGGTTACACAATACGTTTCATGCATGAAGAAGAGTCCTAGGTAAATACGACATAGGCAAGCACGTAATGTTCATTAAATAGCACCTTAAAGAAACTATTAACTCCGGCTCTTGTCGGAAAGGAGTTGTATTAAATTGGAGCGCGAAAATTGATGTTGGCTTTTCGCCTGCGAGGGTCAAGATTTCTGATTAATTCCCTCTGGGTATCTGACCGCCATCAACACAACAAGATAACGACTTTTGTAATGAAATAATTTGAGTTTCATAGCGTGGAATTTTGTATGTATTTAGTCTAGGGCAGTTCCACTCCGTTTTACTCACGCCTGAACCTTCAATGGGTTGACAGCAAGCAGTGCTATTAACACGACTACAAAACTGCCGAATAGTTTATTTCGATTTCCCAGCGCTTTCTGCATCCGAATCCATAACTTTGAAGGTAATTTATCACATTCTAACGTAATCATGTTTGCTACTCTTTTGTACAATACAGTGTACTCTCAATTCTTTATAAGTTTCTTCGTTATGTTTCAGTCACGCGAGAAAATATCCCTTAAACTTTAACGTTATTTTCTACACCTAATGAAAATTGTCTAGGACAGCTCTCACTAGTATTACAAAAGAGATCGTCCAATCCTTTCCAAATTAGCGTTACTTGGTAGATACGCAAAAGCTGATCAAACACACATTTCAACTTTAATGAATTTCATCGGGATAATCTTAAACGTCCTGCATTTCCCTTGTTTTGTATGCTTGTCTTTAAAAAGCCCTGCCCCTCGATTTCGGTCGTCTCAATGCCGATCTCACACGCTTTTCCCTTCATTGTTTTTGACTCGTGGAAAAAGGTAAAAGCTTTTCCGCTATCTGGTTAATTTGGGCGTATAAAAAGTCTAGCGGGAAGATTACCCTTGGAGAAAGCTACACAACGGTGGGTAAAACGAATGCAACGATCGACTTCCACTTCGGCTTGTTGCAATTTAATTAACACGATTGTCTTCCTGATTTGTTTTATGAGTTTTTATAAGGTGCATTTCTTCATCATTTCTGTTCCTGCGCTCAAGTTGTGCTTCATACGATTGCGCGTTTCTATGCGTTTCAAGTTCAGCTTGACTTCAAAGTTCTCAGAATTAGCATGGATCAGCTCAGTATATATCGTGAATGCTATTTTACCTGTTGTTTTGCTCGTAGAAAGCGTACGATCTTTTAACGTGATGCATGCATGTCTATATACTGTTATCTCCGTTTTCTAGGGATCAGGGCATTTTAAAGTTTGTATATCTAGGTTTAACATTCAGGACGAAACCGGAGCCGGCAACCGACGCACTTCCAGAAAACCCTACCGAATCGTTCGGTTTAATACTGTCGTATATAACTTAAACTGTCAGTGAAAAATCATGTTCAATTTTTTTCATTTATTAAATCTCTGATATTGAAGACAGAATATTTATTTGGGAATGCTTTAGTTTCCTACTTCTTAAGGTATTGAAATATTTCTCTAAAAAGGAATAGTCGAAGTTAGGCTCTGAAAATAAGCTTTTTGATTTCGCAGGTGAGAAAAATAAGGAGGAAATTGATCAAGATCCCATTGAAATGTCGCCTGTTAAAAAAATTGCAATGTGCCTTGGTTTCGCCAGTGATACGGGGCTAGTCCTGTTCATTAATAACTTACAATATATTAGCACTTCTTCTATTAATCAGTAATAAGAACACAAACTGGGAGCTGTTAGTCTCATTTTTTTAAAGAAAAAGTTCGGTGTTTATTTGATTCTCGGTGTCACAGCACTGCGCCTTTTGTGTTGAATCTGGGTACTCCAGAACGACAGTTTCGCGCCCATTCAGTCACAAGGGCTTATTAAATAGTCCCTCGTGAGAGAAAACCTTGAGGTTTCATAACTAATCGTACCAATTGATGATTTCCTTTTAATATGGCTTGACCCCTTACCGTGCCGTTATCATGAGATCATTTGTAGCAGATAACATCCCCGATTCTCGTTTAGCCTGTTTACTTTAATAGCCTTGTTTCAAAGAAACGTCAGGAAGTCCGGCAAGCCTCTCACACTGATAAATGTCTCAACGTTCACACCAAACAGGCCTCAAATTAAAGAAAGAGCCCCTTTTTTAGCCCTCATTCAACTAGGTTCGAGAAATTGAAAATCAGATCTCACGTGTAAATGCGGCAGGCGGAAAGGCAACCACTTTTCTTATATCTTGATAAAACTGCAAGTTTTTATCTCTGTCTCCGAAATTCTTAAGTTTCTTACAAAAAAGGGCCTTTTCCGTTTTCTCGAGTTGTGACATCAATTAGTTTTATTAGCACGGCTTGTGTTTTTTTGTGTGCAAATGAAGTCAGTCAGTCACTGACAAAGAGTAGTATTTCGGCAGTCTCAAATGTACAAGGCATACAACACGAGCCACGTTTCGTTAATATTAATTAGTGTAAATTTTGAGGAGTAATTCTAGAGTAAACTGAATATATGGGCTCATGCCAGTTTGGTACAAATCCATGGATATACATATATAGTAGATGGGTTTTACATTTTGTGAAAGTCATTTGCCGAGAAATTACCATCTCACTTTATAATTTATTGACTGACAATCAGTTACTATCAAGAGAAGGTAGCAGCTAAAACTAGGCTCGATCCATTGCCCTGTTGTTTAGCTCTTTTATAATTATATAAAAATACCTAGTTAGTTGTGAATTCGTTTACTCTGTCATTCAAGGAGGCTCAGACTACTTCATTAAGCATTAACGTGAAATTTAAACCTTTGAAAATAGCCAATAAATTAGCACAATTTAGAAATTGAGGACAAAAACGTGTTCACCGATTGCTAGGTCTTCTTGTGTTTACCTTCAAGTGACATGAACAATTTTATATTTCTCAAGCGATCACCTTTTTTTGCCTCTCCTATCATTTTTTATAGAAACTTTGAGTAAAATAAAGCCTTACACTACACCACATGCAAAAAGTAAAACAACAAAATAAACAAGCAAGCTAACACTTACGCAGAAAACAGACGTGACTGCCATTACACATCGTCATACGTACGTCAAGGCGGCTTGTATGTACTGGTTCATTTATTTTGGCGTCAGAAAACTCTCACATCACAACCTATTGCCTTCCCATGTCGTACACGTTCTGAGGTGTTTCCTTTTGTTTCCATGGTGCCATTTCATCACTGTCTCTTGGCAAAGCCCTGTCTGCGTTGGCCATAAAAGCACTGGTTACCTATCGAGGTGTATAAGGTTGTAATATTTTGTGCACGCGTTACTTGAACCAAAGCATATAGTTACGTTTTACTTATTAAGGTATTTAAAGGTTTATGGTCAACTATGACTAAATTCTACTGCAATAGCTCATCTACTGAACCAGGCCGGACTGAACCCTAGTTCCCAGCACGATTCACATTGTCAAGCTATATTTCAGTCTTTTTCCCAGTATTAAGCCAGTGGTCATCGGTAAATCAAGCCATCAGTCCATATTTTTATGGCGCAGCCATAACATTATTGATAATTCTGAGCGGCACGGATAGGTCCCAGGCTAAATCAACTTCCGCTAAAACTTACACCTTATTCCCTTGATAAACAGGTCAAACAGGAAATTAGAATGTACGACCAAGGTAGAAAGTTACTAAGCTCCAGGTTTTGTAACACGCACTTTTCAGACGTCTTTTATCTTTATAGACTGAACTTTCTTCGAAGCTGAAATGACTAACGGCTAGTTCTAGCATGTTCTCTAATTCGATAAATAGTGGTTTAGTTTCCATGTATATTTAAAAAGAACTGAAGTATAAAACTGCGATGGAAAGCCTAGAGGAGAATAGTGAAGCAATAACGTCAATTCCTGGCAGATTTAAAACAAATCGTGGTATCAAGAAATAACTTAGGAAGCCCGGAGCAATACAGCAGCGAAAGCTAGATGCAAATTAAATATCACTTTCCCTTCCCAAACCTTGCACCTGTATTCCTGTAAACAGTATTTACCATAGCTTCAAATTTCAGTGCAAATGTATTTGACTCATCCGGACTTGAGTTTCACGTTGTTTAATAACCTTAGAAGCACAATTTACTTAACACATAATAGATTGGAACACAAAAGGAAGTTGCCTTGTAATGTATATTGTTACAAGTGGGCTAGTAAAGCCACTAGAATTCATATTGAATCGTGTTTAACCCGACTGACAGGAAACTTGTTTTTCTCTTTATGTACGTAGAGGTGAAAATTTTATGTCCTACAGAATTAAAACGCGCCATATAATAGTGCAAATGTCTCTGTCACTGGCCTTGTGGCGCTAAGGGGATTTTCTTGACACGTTAATTATAAAGGGTTTTTACTTTTTAACTGGGAAAATAGTTACTTTTAATTAGTACAGAGAAAGGACCACAAAAAGCGTGTTGAATTGCTTGTTGCACGTTCATCAACAATAACTCACAGGTTTATGATCTTGAAGTTTAATCACAATCACGGTTTTTTCTACTCAGAATAACAATTAGCTGACGATAAAGATCTTTTTCTTTGGCATAAGTTAACCCTGCAGGAAGTCCTGAAATAAGGCAAAGTCAATGTCGGGAAATAGCTATAAATATACGTCAATTTCTTGAGTTAAAATCTCCTTAAAATAGGTTTCAGTGCATGACGCTTACACATGAAAAATTGTATTTAAAATAGGTACAGGACAATAGAATAAGAAACCTAGTGAGAATGTAAAATACCACCAAGTATAAGATTCGACTCGGAGTTCTTATTTCTTTATTCAATAGCTTTTCTCATTCATGGTGGCAAAAGTACTTAGAACAAACTTGAAATGCATTACTGAAAACGGAACCTGCCTCATATTAAGGGTTGGCTGAAGGCTCGAGTTACAGTGTAATATAGACTGCATTACTGTTCAGTACAGGACAAGAAGTTTCTTTATCAGATAAAGGTACGTAAAAATAGAATGGTTCACTTTGATCAATCTCGATTTTAATTCTATGAAATGATAGCAACTTGCTTAACTTGTGTCTTAAGTTCGCGAGAGCAACCAAGCCAGCTGCCAAGTCGTAATATTTAGAGTTGCGTTTTCATAATACTATAACTAGACGATCCTTAGCTTTTAAAATGGACCATGGAAAGGAATTTCTAAGTTTTCTGCCTCTTTTCTCAGAATCAATGAGAAACTAGCAGGTTATTATAAAATCCTTAATTTCTAACGTAACGTTGATCAGCTTTAAATTTTGACCAGCAAGATAATTAGACATCTTTTCGAAAAGTACAACAACTGCGCGCTATGACTGCATTTTTCCTCGTTTCAGCTAACGTCGCTTGTCTTCGTTAACCGGCTTAAACAACTCTAATTAAAAAAGTAAAAACATTAGAATATTCCTCTGATAAATGTAAAGCACTTTAGGTGCTTCATTACTGTGATTGCCATTAATGTTATAATGCAGTGCATGGCCTAGGCACGCCTTCCAGCACTTAGTATTTCCCCGTAACTCCCCGCGGTTTACTGAATGACCCGCACTGCAGTGAATGCAACGGGGCCGGACTCTCAAGTTACCTACGGGTGGCCAACTGAAGGTAGCGTTTGCAATGTCTTGTGCTCGTGAATCACACAAAGATTAGTCTAAACTGAACACTAGTATAGCCGTATAAACAGAAAACCTATTCCATAGGCCCCTTATTTGGTATAAAGCTCTGAAAATTCTTAAACACACAAGATTGAGAAACAGAAGCCCTTTAACGAGTTTGCCTCATGGAATTACGGGCCTCGAAGTGCGTGTTTGCAAATGCTAATCGCTTTAACTGTTCTTAGTTTAAAATAAGAACTTCGTCTAACTTTCAGACCAGTAGGTGATTCAGTCCTCTCATACTCGTTTCTATGGTAAACCTCACTTCCATCCGAGCTCTAATGAAACCTAGAAGGTATTAAAGCCACCACCCTTCATTTTTCGCTTTTGCTCTGATATATGTACACCCAGAGATGAAATATCGGCCGAGGAAAGCATTGTTCCTTCCACCTGTCTGCTTAAGTTCAACCCTTTGACTACTTAAAAGTCGCGTTAAAGACTTATTGTGATATTAACGACTCCGAAGTTCTCCCAACATTGCCACCTGTCGCTTCGCTAATGTGTCGAGACGTTTTTGGAAGCTGGTCTACTGATATCTTATAACAGCGCCTTCAAAAGCCTGCAATAAGTTGAAGCTATTGTCGATTTTCTCCGCAAGGCCAGTTCGCAAGCAACAAATTTCATTTGGGATCAAAAATGGAAAGTTCAATGGATGACCCTTTACTGTAAGTTGCTATTGCCCGAATTTGCAGTTTTTTTTCACACGACCTTAGTAGCTTTTAAGAAACTTGTTCCAGGGATAGGTATTTGTGTACAGTTTCATTCCTTAACAGTTTTACTCTCTCGCTGCTTTCAAGATCATTTAATAAACGGCAAATTTCGAACTTCCAAAGATAACACTATCAAAGGGTCAGTACTTCTGTAGATATAGGTAATTTTCATTGCCTAGTTCTTTGACTTTTCGTCTATCTTCCGCCCAACAAACAAAGATATCCGACTTAGAAGTTTTATTTGAGAAACATTTCAACTTAAAGAGATGTTATTACGACAGTTTCTTGATTACGACTCGTTGCTATCACTTTAGAACACAATTGAATTATACATTCATTTCAAGTCAATACCAAACCATTAGATGTACTATACTAAATCTTCACTAAGCTTTAAGGTACTTTGTCCTTTATTCTTTAAACTTGGTCTTGCCGGGAGCAACGAATCCTTCAAGAACGTGAAATATGATTAATGTATGGCCTGGACCACATGATTAGCTACAGGGTATTAGGGTAAACCTAACAGAAAGTTTAGCGTATTAGACAGCTTAATTCAGTTTCCGATTTATTTGCGCATCTATTTCGTGTAATAACATTTGACTCAGTGACATTAACTCCTAACCGCGAACGATAGAACATCGCATTACTAACCAGAAACAACATTTTCCTCCGCTAAATCTTTAATTGTTATCCTCATCTTCTTTCAGTTCTTATCTTTCTGTTATATTTAATGCAGATGGAACGCCACTAAGGAAATAATCGGATTTTCTTCCACTACTTTATGACCAATCATTTTAGTATTATTTCATTTTAATCGGCAATTTCCCGATAGCTTTTCGCATCACGCCATCTTCAGTTCAGTTTTGCTGTATTTGATATAGTACCAATAACATACGTACGGCTAGAAAAGTAGATTTTTTGCGATGCACAGCTCGCTTTAAGTCAGTCAACATGGTAGTTGCTACACTCGTTGTCACAAACTACCCCGTACTACTGTAAAATATTTAATTCACCAAAGTTCCCTAAACAAACAAGAGCATTTACAGGCTTATAAAAGAAGCAAACGTTTCTATTAGTAGCAAAGACAACAGTTTATTGTTAGTCTAAGAATTAAAAGAGCCTTTAAGAAAGGGAGAAGCGAAAAATAGAGAGACCAAGTTAAGCGGATTAAACGCAATGCAAAACTGGCAGGATATTGGCACACATTTTCAGCTAACAATGTAATACCCATAACAGAAACCACCAACCAGACGATAGTAATTGTGGCTTTCTGTTAAAAAAACTCTTCGGTATTTGCAATTGAAAGGTTTGTCATGAGCCTCGCGCCAAATGTGTACTATATCAAAAGAGCTTTAGAAGCTTTCTACATTCAATTCCTTTCAAACTCGGAAGGATTCCAGATTAAAGCGCTACCATTAGCGTATTTGGCGCTTTTTAAGTTGTTTACCATAAATGTTTTAATTGCGAAATACTAACAAATATTCATTTTTACTCTTGTTAATTGCAGAGAACGAACGATGAGTGAGACGTCAACATCCCCTGTGGAGTCCCCTGAGGGCGAACAGGCCAATCAGCACCACAGGATACCCAAGTGTGCACGCTGCCGTACTCATGGCACGGTCTCCTGGCTAAAGGGTCACAAACACTATTGCCGATGGCGTGACTGTACGTGCTCTAAATGCCAGCTGATAACCGAGAGGCAGCGCGTGACAGCTGCTCGTGTGGCGATCCTCAGGCAACAACGAAAAGGTGCAGAGTTGAGAGAGAAGTACCAACGAGAAATGGAAAACGTGCGACTGAGCTACTCCATGGTGTTCCAGAATAGCGGACTAACCCCCTACCCTGCCTCGCATCACCACCATCATCACCAGCTAGCACACCCACACTATGACGACAGGATCAGACCCTACCCCATCGGCGAGCCAGGTTAGCGTCACACCGCGGTAAAACGTCACGCGCATGCGCGGCCGCCCCCAGTTTCCCGTGAAAACTGAAATGAAACAACAGGCACATGCCGTGATTTTAACGTTTCTGCTTAAAAGTATTCATTTGTGAACTGTTTTGTCAAAAAATAAGAAAACTACTTAAAAGCTAAGCCTAAGACTTTAACAGGTTGAAGTTTTCTTAATTTGTAAATCATTGTGAGTTTACTAAGTTATAAAATTATTTACTAAAAAAGTTGAAACCCTCAGTAATTTGTATTTGATAGCAGAGCCTTCGTTCTTTTGGCCAGCGGAGCATACCGTTTTGCCGCGTGGGTTAGCGTTCTTTTACAACAATGTTAGAAACAGCTGTTGTTGACGAATGACTTCATCAGTGGTTTAGTTAGGTCCAGATTTTAGGTGTAGGATCAGAAGTCCCACAGAACAGATCTTGCCCTAGTATATCCTAGCTCACTGCACCCTAATGAGTATAGCGGTTTGTTTACTGAGCAAATTATAACATGTATTTACATAAGATCACCTTTGTTAACTTTGTTTTCTTGATTTGTTGAAGTTTAGAGTGGTTGCCAATTGAGTGTCGAAAAATAATGGAATTTGATTGGTTAGTTATACACGATTGCGTCTCTTGATTGGTTGAGTAAAACCAATCGTGAATTACTTCAGTTCGTGATTGGTTGTTTTTACTTGCTCCTGATTGGCTCAGCGGTTTTACGACACTCAATGGACCCTTTGCACTTTACGTCATAGCCGCCATGTTGGTGTACAGTTAACAATAGATTATTCGTTAGCTTCTTTTGTTCTGTACACCAACATGGCCGCCATGCCCTTTGAATCTCTGGGGATTGAGTGCAAACTATCTATCGAAAACCGCTCAAGCCTACATTTTTGAGGATTACGAAAGTTATTGGGTTAGCTGCTGTTTATTGTAATTCCAATTAGTGGTAGAACTGGAATGAACGCCAGGGAGTAAAGTTAGTCTCTTTTCTTTCCTCTCACACAGAATTAGAAACAAGTCGAAAACGATGCAGCTCCCCGTCTGAAGAGGACATCCAGTCACCTAGCCCCAAGAGACGACCTCCGAGTCCAGAGGTAAGAGTAAAAGAAGAACCAACCGAGGATATGCCGAGTCCTCAGAAAACTCACACAGCAGCAAACAGTCCAGGAAATAATGACCAGGATAAGGAACACATGCCGGATAGAGCGCCCTTGGGATTTACCAGGAAATTCACCCTCGATAATCTAACATCAACCCTTCATGACATTGGCATGCCAAAGGTTAATGCGGAGAGTATATCACCTTCGTCTAGGCTTCGACCAGTTGATCTTATGTTGAAAATATTTCCAAGTCACAGTCAAAGCACACTCAACCTTATTCTCCAAGGTTGCCGTGGCAACGTCGTAGAAGCTATAGAGTGCATCCTTGCGACTCAGGGCTCGCGGCGAGGAAATGGACTAGGTTGTGCTTCATTAGCAGCTATTAAGGCAGCTGGTCTCAATTGCGCAGTCTCAACAATGACTCGCCCTTCACCATTTTTACACACGCCGATCCCCAGGAATCCTATGGTAAGACCGCTGACCACCACCCACGCATGCTCATCTACAAGGATTTACTCGCCTTCGCCTCTTCCTCCGCCTCTTCTCATCAAGCCCAAGCCCGAAGCACACTTTAGATTTCCCGCCCTTTCACCCACCGTGCCACGCCCACTGCCACTCGGTGCCGAGAGGAATTGTGGGATGACCGTACCCAAGTTCTGTACTCTCTGTGGACATAAGATTCTCGTGTTTGACAAATTCTGCGCACATTGCGGAAAAGCCGTGAACGGCAGCCCTGTGTAAAATACAAGGCATGGAAATACGTCATCACGGACGAGGGACAGGATTTTAGTGACAAATTATGAAGGATGTAAGGACGAGAAGTAGAGTCAAACGACTGTGTACAATGAAGACAAATCCTTGAAATAACCGTAATTATACACTTTGCAGTTTTTATGTAAATATAATGCGTTTTGACCTCTGTCATTGTCCATTAGCGAGGACACTAGCTAATCTAAAATAAATCAGATGTTTACTCGAATTCAAAGTAAAGTAAAGCAAAGCAACTTTATTTAACGTCGGTAACTCGTGACAATTTGGTGAGACTGATAAACTTGAGGCCGACGTGGGACCTACGATTTTACGTCCTTATCCGAGAAGACGTGAAGGTCTAACCATTTGTAGTTCGAGAACGAGATTGTTTCACAAATGCAGCACCTTCTACTCAGTTATTTTAAGACCCTGAGTGTTGGTCCGGCCAGAGTTTGAACCCGCGACCTCCCGCACGACAGACCGGAGCTTAACCACTGAGCTAAACGGGAGGCGCTTCTGTCCTTCACCTTAGTAATCTGTAGCACCCTTTTAATTTGAACAAGCTGCTAGCAGGCTCTTCCGTAGTGGGAGAAGAGAGGGACTGACACTAACATGCTGCTCTCATTTGTTAGACTGGTTACCAGCGCATTCACAACGTAAACCGGATAATAACACCGGCTCTAAGTTTAGTTATCTAAAAACTACTTCGGCAGGAAAGCGTTACTTTCGCTTAAGTCTTGTGCTTATTGCTTTTTAGATATTAATTCGGTATTGAAACTTACCACTTGAAATAAGGAGAAGCCGGTGTGAATTTCAAACTGTCAGTTTGCGTAGAAAAACGGATACGTATAGCGATAGTTCGCGTTGATAAACATTACAATTGTTATACTAACGTGCCAACCATGATTTCAAAAGGCCGCTTTGTGTCAGAAACCAATGGATCTCTGGTTGGCACATTAATGACAATGGATGATGTGGCAGTAAGTATCGCTATATTGTGTTGACATACATCTAAATGGAAAAGTACGCGACCACAGATAAGGGTTAATCAATAGCGACGTTTCGTGTTTATAAACATTACAATTGTTATGCTAATGTACCAACCATGATTTTAAAAGGCCGCTTTGTGTTAGGACCCAATCTCTCTCTGGTTGGACATTAACGACAATGGATGACGTGGCGGTGAACATCACTATGTCCACTCGTGTGAACGGTTTTATCATTAAAATCGATTCTACATATTAATCTCTGTCAGCACGTTTTTGTATAATAAATGAAACCTCTAAAACTGATGCAACTAGATGCAACACTCAAATCAAGAAATATTTTACTGTTCACCTATTTACTTGATGTAGAATCGAAATTAATGATTAAAACAATTAGGCTCATATGCATTTTAACGTTCGCTCTCGAAGCCGTTCAGTATTACTCGCGATGATAATCCCATATCACACGAGTAGCCATTGTTAACCAATTTGTCTTACGCCGTTTAAAACAGAAATGAATTTTAAAGTTTACTGCAGAGTTCCTAGGAGCAGACATCTAAAGTATATTACTTAGGCCGGCTGACCTTCAGTTTTTTGTAAAATTTAAAAGGCCGTAGAAAATAACGAAAGCCTTTCTATCACTCGGCTTTATTAAAACTTTACGTTTTAATGGGCTTTTGTCACACGGCGGCCATGTTGGCTTGAAACAATAGATTTCCCACGTGTAGCCTCGTACTGAGCAGTTTCAGAACGAGTTCACGCGTGCAAAACAAAGGTTTTTATACTCCTGGGATTAAACATGGCCACCTTGTCAAACATGAATTATATGGTCAGAAGCCTTACTCATCACCTAGGGGGACTTACTTCTCAAAGCTTACCATAGATAAAAATATTTAAGATCTTTTAGATTTGATCACGAAATAAATGTGTTGTAAATAATACAAATGTCAAGCGTACTGTACACGTTATTAGCATATATTTGCTTATCTAAGAAAATAGTGCATTTTACTTGGATAGTATCTAAATGATACTCAAATAAAAATCGAATAAATTAAGAGTTACGTTGGTATAAATTAATGAGTTGAATATTGTGAAATACAGTGGGTAATATCGTGTTTCCTCGAATAAGCGCTTCCATTTTAACTCCCCGTTCAGCCTCCCCGCCTCTAAAACTTCGAGTAAAACACAGACAAGTGAGTCGTATGTGAAAACTAAATAAAAAAACATTTAAAGAACGTGGAATCGCATTTTCGGATCAACAAAACCTCATCTTCTAAACAGGCGCGCCATTTGGGGAGGGGAGGGGAAAGGATTAGCCCTAAACCCTGGATTAGGTTAAGGTTGAGAATATGACGTCACCGAACGAATCCTACACGAGTAATAATTATGTTATGTCGTCCGATGTAAAATTACCATAGGGTATATTTTCGTATGACTGAGAAAACTCTCTCCCATAAATACGGTACGGGTACGGGAACGGGAAGTCTTATTTATTGGGATCCGAATCTTGAGATTTCATGTCCGCCATTACCCGAACCCGTTCCTGTGACAGAGCCAATTTTCCAGCGGACGTGACGTAATTTCCTCAACACAACAACTGCAGGGCTACGTTTCACACAAACTTTTGCACGAACTTATAAGTGAAGTACATGTATTTGAAAAAATTACGTCACGACCGCAAACCGCTGGTCGAAAATTACGAAGTATTTGGAACAAACTTCAGTAATGGCGGACGTGATTTCGACGGTAAACTCTCTGCAAAATTCAGTTTAATTTGGTCCTCTGCTAATATTTTTCACTGATTTAGATATTTTCGACACTGTGTGTCATTTTGGAAGACAAAAAAGTAGAAAAGAAAATGGTTGAATTTCATCGTAGTAGCACTTAGAAGAACAGCATTTACAGCAGACTGTTTTCTAGTTTCCGATTTATACTCGGGTCAAAGGTAGATTCTAGTGGTGAGAAAACAGTAAGTTATTACAGGAAACGAATTCCACAAAAGCGCAACGCTATTAACATAACAGTCTCAAAACGCCGAAGTAATGTTTCGTGAAATTTAATCCGGTGACGAGAGAAAGAGAAAGTGCTATTCCATTTTATCAACTTCTCGGAATTCACTGAATAGATCCTTTACATGTGATGTCAACAAAATTCTAAAATCTAAACTATGAGATATATGAAGCTGTTCTTTTAATGATTTAGATATCGGTATTCTCAGTATTCTTCGAAACAATTACGTCGATACGGTGATTTGTTTTTGAGTTACAGTACTTTGAATTTTGTGACAGCCCAGGTCAGCGTGTTTCCTAAATGTCAAGGAAATCCATATATTTTGGCCAATTCAAATTTGAGACTTGATAAACCTTTAAAAGTGATATCTAAAGTGTTTTGAAGTGAATGCTAATCATATTGATGGGGAAAACAGTTTTATTTGTAGAGTACGTTTTTGGCCGCCATCATGGTGTACTAAAGCTGTACACCAACATGGCCGCCGCAAACTAATTACACTAAATTGTTCGAATATTATTTGGCCGACAGCTCGGTTACGAAGTATTCTATTGCTCAAATATTTTAGTAATATTTTTTTTTCCTTGAGGCAATTTTTTTTGTGACGTCAATGCAAACGATCAATTAAAAAAAACTATATGAATTAAAAAACAAAAACTTCTCGGAATTCTAAAATTGGACAATATCTTTAAGTTTAAAATGTCCACCTTTGCTTTTCAAATAATTAACAACAAAGCCAAAATTCCTGCTGTTTTTCATGATATTGTTGGGCTATGTGTATAGTTATCCCGCTCATGGTTATTGTTTTTGCGGGGCCGACCGGAGAGTTCAACAAGCGATTCAGTAGTGTAGTTGGTAAAGGAGTTGGCTAGAAATCGATGGGTTCTGAGATGAGATGAAAAAGTTGGTTCGAATGCCGTTGGAGGCAAGTCACTTTACTGTTGACATGTTAGTTTCTAGTTATTATGGACAGGACAAAGTCCCTATTAGTTTGAATCTCAGTCTTCGGACTTTAAAGTGTAGTCGAACTCAGAAAAAAATCTGACTTCATTTATTTAAACACTTGTACCAGATCCGTAGTGTTATTAGCAAAACCTGTTTGTAAATGCTATTTTCCACCTCCAATCGATTTCGATCTTTCTAAAACAGCGTTTAAAAGTTTGTTTGCCGTCCATTAAAGCCTTTCCCATGGGATCACGAGCGCAACCCACCGTACCGAAAAATGGCGCCTGTAAATTTGACCACAATCCCTTGCGAACCTAAAACAGTCAAAATAACACATAGAAATAATCTATTCTTTTAAATTACAATATATTGGAAACAGCAGTAGTACTGGCTTGTTTTTAAGATTTAAAACCTCTCTACGGCGATTTTATACTGGGTTTTAAAAAATGCGCGCGCAAAGGATTGTGGGTAAATGTACAAGCCGCCATCTTTTTCGGTACGTGTCTCACGCGGCGGCCATCTTGGAACAAAACTATTGTTCATGCCCGTCCAGCCTCGGTTCAACACGTTTTAGAACGAGGCTGGACGGGCATAAACAATGGTTTCATTCAAGATGGCCGCCGCGTGAGAAAGGTCTATTGGCCACTTTGGAAAAGAGTAGGGGATTGGGGCGAGGGTGGTCTCGCAAAGGCGCTTGGGATCGTTACAGGGGACACGCATCGTACAGAATACAAACAAACATGGCGAATATCGCAATCAACTCATCAAATACAAGCAGAGAAAGTGAAATAAGCTTGAAAGAAGACACTGTACCAGAAGTAAAGCTCAACAGAAGTGTCCAGGAAAGGGTTCATAAAAGCCAACTTATTAAAGCAGAGCAAAGAAGTGAAAACTACCGTGGCTGTTCTCATGAATAATTAATGAGTAGTAGAAGTTCTGTTAGGTTTATTGGTCTGTACTAGCTGAGGTATTTCTAGTTTTTCTTAAGAACTAACAATTACACAGCTTGAAGCGACATTTACCAAAACAATACAAGGTCTTAGTATTCGAGCAGTACGAAACAGATATAGGGAGTAAATTAAAATTTATATTCCTAGTCAAACATGGGACCTTAACTTCAATCGCAAGAAATGCGCAGTCCTTAAGGTATCCAGGGAACGCAATCAAGTGGTCAGTAGTTACAGATGGACCATTAGATAATTGATTTGGGGTGAAGGGTGAGGGATGGGAGTTGGTTGCGCAAATCTAAAAAAGTATCGATCAAGCTCTTTTGACTAAAAAAAATATCGAGCAACATAAAACAAAACGAAATATTGAGCAAGCGCAGGTCTTCACAAAAAGGCAGGGATGTAGGATGCGCTCGCTAAATCTGTGGAACACCTTTTAACTATTATAAAACTTGGTAACCCCAACATCTGCTACATCAGTGCAGACTGGATTCCTTTGCCCCTTCCAAGGAAACGACAACTATAAGGTCATGTGATCGTTTTTAGCCAATGAGCGGGTGGCAAAATTTTGTGGTGAACTATAACGGCAGATAGTTGGCAAGGGGCGAAACTCCGAGTCAAGGATGCGCTCGCTAAACTGTGGAACACCTTTTAACTATTATAAAACCTGGTAACCCCAACATCTGCTACATCAGTGCAGACTGGATTCCTTTGCCCCTTCCAAGGAAACGTCAACTATCATGTCATGTGATCGTTTTTAGCCAATGAGCGGGTGGCAAAATGTTGTGGTGAACTATAACGGCAGATAGTTGATAAGGGGCGAAACTCCGAGTCAACTATCAAAATCGATAGACACCAACGCCCTCGGTGACTAAGGCCCCGGCTAAACGCTGAAACATTTTCATCAAACATCGTGTTGGAACGTCAACTTGAACATTTTACTGAACTGGCTAAACGGTTACACAATGTTTGATCGTTTAGCCGCCTGTACATCAAACATTCAGGAAACATCTTACAAAATTGAGTCCGCAGAGCGTTTTTGTGAACTACCGCTGAATCTCAATGTTGTAAGTCAAATTGTGATTGGCTAAATATCGCCTGCACGCGCAAGTTTTGTTGGAAGAAGTGGCTAGACGATAAACATTTGTTCATCACGCAAAATGATGGATGTTGGGAAACCATTTACCAGTCATTTTAAAGAGGCGGCTAAACGATAAATAATAAATGGCTTATTTTACGTCGAAGATACAGGAAGCCGTTACCGGGTCTCCCAAGCCAGAATTCCGAATTGGAATTTAGGTTTGTTTTTGAGGAGGGAGGAAAACCGGAGAACCCAGAGAAAAACCCTCGAAGCAAGGGTGAGATACCAACAAACTGAACTCACATATGACGCCGCGTCCGGGATTCGAACCTGGGCCACAGTAGCCTGATTATCAGACCGTACGAGGTCGTCCGCTCACTTCCTCCCCCTCCCCGTCTGATGGACTTCATAGACTTTCATGTTCCTGACGTCATCAACCTTTGTTTTTACAATAAGCCAATACGAACACGCGTAAGAATTGAAGCGTAAAGTGTAGAACAGTCGTGCAGTAGCGGCTTTTACTAGTTGGATCTATCAGCTTTCATGCACTGGAAAAAACATTCTACAGCTTCAAACTTCTCTCGATTTCTCAGAATGGTATCCTGTTTGAGCTGCTGTGGTTCTTTGGAGAGCAGGAACTTTTTAAACGGAAGTTTGCGTGCAGTATTTGCAGGACAGGACAGAAAATATACATACAAGAAATATCAGACTCGATTCACTGCCGTAAAGTTTGTTACTGTAAACTTAGAACTTTTACGCTTTTACTTTTATTTTTAAAAGTTTTGAAGCTTGATATGTATGCCGATTAGTCACACAAGACCCTAAAGTTGTCCTAGTGTAGGTTTTTTGGTATCAGAGATTGTTTTAACCGGACTTTTTGTGCAAAGTTTAGATGCCCGCCGTACATGAACTTACGGAAGTGTGTTCATAATTCTGAAAACAAAAATATTCGCCCAAGTGCCATGAAACGTTTTCCATAACATACTCAGTATGTGTGTTCACTCCTGCAGAAAAATCATAATATTCCATTTAAGATTTGGTCTTCTAAAAGCCAAAAACCTAGGAGAATGTTTGAGATCTATTAAATCCATGAGATCTATAAGCGGAGGAAGATTAGTAATTTACCAAAGTCCGTACGTAGATTCACAAACACATCGTTTCGATAAATGAACGATTCCAATGCTTTCTTCTGCTCTGGATATAGCTTCGAAATCCTGAAAACTTTACAACTTCGGTCGACACAATGATCAAGTTCTTCTTCAACGCCATTCAGAAAAATATGCGAGCACATTCCTTAAATTCCAGACTTTGCCAAAAGTGTAAAGTTCGCTCTGATTGGTTGACATTATGACGTCAGGAACACGAAAGTCTATGAAGTCCATCAGACGGGGAGGGGGAGGAAGTGAGCGGACGACCTCGTATCGTCTGATAATCAGGCTAGGGCCACAGAGGTGAGAGGCGAAGCACTTAACCACTGCGCCACCCCGGCTCCCCAAAACATGTTCATCCAACGTTTAGCCGGGGCTTAGATCCCATAACCCCTGCCACAGAGCAGATGTATAAAATAAACAACTTATTAGTCAGCTAACCAGCTAAAACGGCAGCGCATTTGTACTAGTCATTCGCATTTTTGGTGAGCCTTTACACATGACTCGTAAAAATACACAACCGTATTAGCTGCTTAGTCGACTAATAAACCTGCAGGTATTCAAAATATGACGTCCAGGTTGAATCACAGATTTTTACTCTGTTCGCTTGACATGCCAGATGTACAGATCAATTAGCTTTCATATACATAATGCATTCTGAGGTTTAAAAAGCACGTTAAAAATTTTCCACGTATGTATCACGCACGAAAACAGTTCTACTAAGACAATAATGACATTTGAAATGTCTATTACGAACTTTAAAATATTTCGGTCGGCCAATCCAGCTCCAGTCTCCAAATGCGCAATCGTCATTTTACAGCAGAAATACTTCCTGAGAAAAGAAAAGAAACTGTCATACGTCTGTTTAACGACCGTCTGGAAAACCATACGAAAACCATACGAAAACGAATAATATTGAACGCTTGATGAGTGGTCCCGAGGGAAACAGCGAGTTGTTTCCCAATATCTCGATGTTTCCCAAGAAAAAGTCAAAGCCCGGGAAACATCGAGATTCGAGGGAAACAAAACTCGCTGGTTTCGCGAGGCCAGTGATTAAGTGATTTGTTATATGGCCTAAGAATTATATTTCATATTTTCGAGGAAAAAGGCAAACTCAAACGTTTTGAAATACTGGCGTAACCAAAACGCACGGCATCACGCAAGCTGCAGACGTATTTTTCCACTCTCATAAATTCGAAGTAAAAAGTAACGTCTGCTTACCCGAGCGCTTAATTAGTTTCCAATATGCACACCTCATTGTGTTATGGACCAATCAGATTTTACCTTCCATATCCTGGAAAGTGACGTAATGTTGCATTTAAAAGGAATTCACACAAACATTTGCCATTGACCGTTCACTGGCGCACCAATTCACTAAAATTTTAACAACGGCTTTGATTGGGCAGAAAAATAAAACAAACATGCTGACGTCGTGCTTGCTTATTGGAAACTAATTAAGCGCTCGGGTGAGCAGACGTTACTTTTTTCTTCGAATTTATGAGTGAAAAAATACGTCTGCATAGCAGGATACATGCACGCAAGCGGGCAACAAAGCATTGTTACCCTCTGACGTCAGAGTTTTCAAAAATGCTGCCTTGAGCGGGTAACAGTTTGTTTCCTACCTGTCATGTGACCGTAATTCAACCAATGAGGGAGTGGTTATATCTGGAATATCACAGCTATATAACAACTCAAACTAAAAGCTAAAAAAAGTGAAAATACTATTAACTCACATCACCCTCTTCAGAATACAGCAGATCCAATGAGAGTCTAGCCTTGCTAGGATTTCTTGTAAGATTTCCCTGATAGTAAAGCACTGCTGGTGAATACTTTGTCAAACCAGCCTTGTCTTACAGCGATACCTACTGTCACGTCATCCATTGTCATTAATGTGCCAACCAGAGATCCATTGGTTCCTGACACAAAGCGGCCTTTGAAATCATGGTTGGCACATTAGCATGACAATTGTAATGTTTATCAACACGAAGTATCGCTATACCCGTATTTACATAATATTATACAGCCCCAGTCACGGAAGTGAGGTGTAACGTAGGACGCAAACAATCGTACTACTCATTCGTCACAACAAACAAATTATTTAACGCTTTAAAATTCTAGTTTGCTATCTTTTAGAGTGAAGTGTTTCAATACTGAGAGGCTCAGATGATGTATCAAGGTTAGAGCTAAATTACACAGCCATGATTTTGTTTTATTTTTATTTAACTAGCTTCGCTAGTAATTACAACAACAAAAACGGGGGGGGGAGGGGAAATAAAGTAGGAAAGAAAAACTATTTACAAACACAAATAGAAAACAAACAACTATGGCAGGGTGACCGCAACAGCGTGAGCCAAGTACTGCGGGCCCATAACACTTAAAAACTAATAAAATAGATTACAAACATACGGTATAACACTAAAACAGCATGTAATATTTCTGGAGACTAGACGAAGAGTTACATCTAGGGCGTATAGTTTTCCATGAGCGAGAGTCCTCAGGGTCATCATAATGAGTTGGCGAGTGCACTTAAATAGTGCTTAGTAAGTTCAGCTCTATATATTCTCCTTATTCTATTAAAGAAAGATTTCTGAAACGCTGTGGGAACGAAATTGGACACTGTTAGGATTGCTATTCGATCTAGTAAGCCTTGAAATGCGGACTGCTGAAATTACAACATGATTTACATTTATTAGACCCTTAACTGATTTAAAAAAGAAACCATGTCCAAATATTCATGCCAATAGGCAATAAGAGGAAGTAATTCAGGCATTACAGGCATTTGAAGGTAATAAAACTGCCAAAATGCTAGGAGTATCACAGGGGTTTTCCGGTTTTGCTCCCTCCGCAAAAACCAACACGCTAAATTCCAATTCGATCTGTGGATTAGCTGATCAGCCCCTATGGTTGTTTCGGGTCTCGTTTGAAATTCAGAGTAAATCTAACTTCCTAAGTGCATGGTGGCTATTTTAAATGGCTGTTATTAGGGTGAGATCTGGGAGAGGTGGGAGGGGGATAACAGATCAGGGAAACCATGAAGGCTTAAACATCATATTATTTTTACTTATAAATTAATTATTGTACTCGACTCGCATACCTTTTCAAGTCTTTTTTGTGTGACATTTCTAGAACCAGACCAAGCAGACGACATCAGTGAAACTGATGCACTTGATGGCAGTAACTCTTCCCCAGACCGCTGCTCGTCATTTAGTGGCCGAGTACGTGACGGAAACGATTGGGCTCTAGGCTCGAATATTTCTTCAGTACCACCTACTTGCATCCTCTTCTTCTTAGTCCTATAATAAACACGAGTCCTGGCCGAATTCATTGAGAGATCGTCATCATTCAGCTCCTTGACTGATACTCTCGCTCTCTTATCTCCTAAGCGATAACCTTCGTTTGCAGTAGAACTCATAGCCGGGATTTCCTTATCCGTATTCCTAAACACGAGGCCGGCGCCTACCGTACGTTCTTTCAGCATTTTTACCTCAGCCGTCGAATCGTTCGACGTAATTTCGTTTCGAAGACTCCCTTTTCGTTGAGAGGAAAAATGTTGATGTCCGTGGTCATTCCTGGAGGTCGAAGGTAATTCTTCATGCTCCAAGCCACAACTCGTACTGTTAGCGTCTACCTGAGGACGAAACTTGGTATTCTGAGGCGACAAGCCGTTTTGTAGACGTTCATGAAGCAAGTCTGTGACGCTAGCAGCAGTTGGGTTTCCCAACACCAATGAAGGACTAGGCAGAGCATTTGGCAAACGCTTACCCGCGGATTCATTCGTGGTCCTTCTGGGTGATTTCCGAAGGCTCTCCGACACCATTATATTCGAGTCCGTTCGTAGACCTTGCTCTAACTTAGGTGTACCCATGGTACCTTGAACAGAAGACCTGACATTAGGTACACTTCGATCACCAGGATATGTCTTGACGTTACCGGTTGTCTGCAACACAGGACTCGACTCCTTTACCCCTGTCATCACATGCGGGTTGTCAGGTAGGGGTGAGTTCTCAAGAGGGCGTGGCATGTCACGCTTGATCTCACTACCCATATCGGACGTCTTTGAGAACACCGTAGTCCTGCATTTTTCTTTCACAGCTTTTTTCTCGTTGTGCACAAGAAGAACCACTCGCCCCACAGGTGGGGTGCAAGTAGTCTTTTGCTCCAAGTAGCTCCATCCCTTTGTCCCTACGTGCAGTAGCTCTAAATCAGAGAAGTGATGTCGCCGAATATCATCATCTATATGAGGACGGTGGAGGTATTCATTTGGGGTCAGCAGTACACCCGAATAAGCATGCGCAGTCGAGGCTGTGGATGAAACAAGTAACAGTCTCATCAAAGGACAGCCAGCAACTTTGCATTGCACAGAAATGCCGATTAATGACACACTTGTCTTTTTTTCTTCTGTGAAATGTTATTTATATCGATAGGTACACTCCATGTTTGATTTCTTCCGAGCTCTGGTGTGGGTCATTTGCAGTGAGACCATAATTTAAGAAATGACTGAATCCATGCGTACAGCACATCGTTTTGGTTCCCAAAAAACCCTCGTGTCAACAGCAGTAAACAAACCACAAACACGTGAACATAGCAATAACTCGGTATATACAACAAAGCGAGAAACTTACAAGTGTCTTGCAAAAAACCAAACGGGACTTCTGAGGCCAGAAATGGATGAGCAGCAGCTTCGACAGGGGTTAACCTGCGGTCTGAACAAAATGTAAAATGTAACTAAACGTAAAATGTAACGTAAAACGCAACTAAACGTAAAATGTAACGTAAAACGCAACTAAACGTGTAGTTTGATGACGTCATTAAGTGACGTCATGATGACGTCATCAAAATCAGAAAATGTCTAAACTCTCCAAGGATTTTTAATCTACTAGTAATTTATGAATATTTTCCGAACCTACGAATTAAGGCGCATAAAACCGAGCATGCGTTTGCCATTACGACAAAAAAGATTTTACAACACTTTTCAGTCCAATTTTAAGCTTTTTTGGCGAATGAAAAGCCACAACTTTGGCATTTATTGTCGGTATCCAAAATTTTGTGGAGAACGTGGTCGACAACATTTTAACGGGAAAAAGTTTGGTGTTTAGTGAAAGCGCGCTAAATGTTTAGGATTTTTAGAAACCGGAAGTGAATAAATTAACGCATGCGCAAAAGTGTGTTTTGTGGTCGTAGTCGCAGAACTGTTGTTGCAGTAAAGTCTACAATAATTGGTTGAACAGGATGTGCATTTTCTCCTATTTCCTCCGACAATGGCCAGTTTTGAGACTTCACTGAATACTCCAGTCTGCAATGAGCCAGCTTGATTGTCTGCAATGAGCTTCGGACTGAGTGGAGCACATGCAAGGAACTTTCACTTGAAGTTGAATCTCGTGGCGTTCACAACAGTTTGTTTTCCGACTCAAAAATACTTTTTTTAAGGATGAAAACTGACTGTATTTTAATTAGTTGCACTGAGGTTCAATCACAACTTTACAAAAGTGTGCATATTGGTGGAAGATTTGAGTTGAAAACCTGCCGGTCGAAAATCACTTGACTTCTTGCAGTGTTCTTGAGTGGCCGTACTTTTCTTCGTGTTTTTAGAAACCATTTTCTCGCTGGAAGCAGCCATTTCAGCCTCTGTATCTTTGACACATTTAGATACTATTTACTAGATGTTCTTTCAATCTATCAACAGTAGAAATAGCTCGGCTACATCGGAGAGTCTAATTACAAGTTTGCTTTCTCATACATCGGCGATTTCCTGACTGACTTCATCAAGGTGTTGGCGCCGCCGTACGCTTGCCGTTACTTTTTTACTCGGTACAAATTATTAATTATTTCCCTTTCTCTAGGTTCAAGTACAGTTAGGAGCCTTTCGAGTCTTGAACGATTCCTCCAAAATTATCGGATTGAGATTCTTGTCAAGTATTATTTTCTTTCACACGATAAACCAAGCTTTTCATTTTCCCAGCTGCAGCTTGTTCCGACTTTTGAACACTTTACTTCATTCATTCATGAAAACCTTTCAGATAAACCACGAATAAAACTTACAAACATGTGTAAGTATTAAAACTATCGGGTGGCCGGTGAACACGCATAAAACTAGCCTGAGAAAACAGCCGACTCATATAGCCCGAGTCGGCTGTTTTCTCAGGCAAACAAAAACCGGAAGTCAAAATCGCATCTGGTGCTGCGAGCATAGCAACGGTGTTACATAGCAACGAAATATGTCGATGGGCCCTTAAGGTTACCGGATACCTTCAAAACGAAAAAGATGGGGATTTTTTTTTCGCACAGAAATGTAGTTTTAGTAGTAGCGTCTCATATACCAAAAAACTCCGTTCAAAAAAATAAATATTGCCGGAGAAATACCAAAAGGAAGTTTTTAACCGGAAGTAAAAGGTTATGTTTGATTGACAGCAGATCAATAAACACATGACAAGTCCTCACTCGCCCGTATTAAACGATTCATGTTTACGTTTATTGAGAAAAGTTTTTCCACACACGATTGCATAATTCCATCGGTTGTTGGCCTTATGTCTTCCAAAAAGCAAACAGGAAAACAAAGAAAAAAGAAAAGAAAAACAAGGCCAAACAATGCACACGACTACGAGCCAAATAGATAAATAGAAGTCCTCGCAAAACCCGACAAGGGTTCGTATTTTCACTTTCAGACAGAGTGCCGAGTGGTCCACATCTGAACATAATAAAAGAAAAATTGATAAGAGCCAGCCGAGATAATATTTGTTTCCAAGAAACCCTGGCCAACATTTTCTCTATGCGGCGCGTAGCTTTGATCAGAAATCATCTTGACAGATAGTTGAACTGTGATGAGTAATGATTGGCCAAGAGCTCGTGAGGCGGGGCTTCAGATTCACGAACGACAGATGGCTAAATTTTTTGAAGTGCTATTTTCTACGCTTTCGATTTTCAACCAAAATAGTTTAAAAAAAGCTCCCACTCAAGAGGAATCTATTCGATTTGTGTTTTTTTTTTTACAAAATGTCAATTGATATCGCAGCTGGAAAAAAGTGTCGGGGAATTGGGAAATTCTAAAAAGAGAGCTCTTGACGGCGTTTCTCGCATATCTACTCGGACTATGTTTTGGCCTTTTCACGAAGAGCATGATAACTTTTGAACTAAATCGAATTTTGAAATTCCCCGACACCCTTTTGTAATACCTCTGAAATGCGACAAAGCAAACAGATTTTAAAACTTTAAAATATTTTCGGAGTCGGAGCCTCTGAAAACCATCTCACTAGATCGGAGAAACGGGATCGCGGAAAATTCGAGATTTTCAAAGAACTCAAAACTTTTTATGTATTCTTGTGGCCAATTTTATAAGCTTTAATTTTTAATTTTTAATTTTTTTTTATTACAGTTTTCTCCATAAATGAAATAACAAACAAATAATATATACACTAAATAAAGAGTGGAGAGGGAAACATCCAAAAAGCGCCCTTGACACCATACATGGATGATTTATCTACGATGTTTCCTCGATGCGCTACATAATTTAGACTGGAAACGCACCCTGAAGGTATCCGGTAACCTTAACACACGAATGTGCTGAATGGGACGATTACGAACTGCTAAGAGAAAGGAAAGAGGGAAAGAGAAGGGAAAGATTATTATAATAAGTCTCAGTTCATACTTACTGGGGTCATAGCGCAGTAAGCCAGCTAGGAAATGAGCAAACATGAAGTTTTTCATATTATGCAACCTCTTCATCAGTCTCGACACAAGAGAAGGTATATTGAGGCCTGTTATGGAATAGAATGTGTTAAAAATCAGTAATGAAACAACACCTGGGACATGGGAAACAGAGCGAACGTACATGTAGAAGAGTTTCTTATTCGCATTCTGCCATGGACTGGGTTGCAGAGAAAGCCAACTCCTGGTTATATAAAACAACAAATAATGAATAAATTGAACTGATTTAACCCCTGGTGAATATGCCCTCTCGCAACTTCCTCCCGAACTCCTGCCAACTCTATATCAGATATCGTGTTCACCAGGCTTAACTGAGTAACTTACAGTTAAGGATGTGTCAAAACACCACGCGGGTCAGTGTACTACGGATGTCACTGTATGCCAGCAGTGTATAACCAGGAGAAATTAAAGAGATGCGCGCATTCCTTTTCCGGCAAGGAGTTTCAGTTTAATTTCAGTTTAATTTTATTTGCCACAAATATAAATAGTAATCTTACAAAGAATAAAATAAGTGGCGGGGTAGCCCAAGAGAAACCATAAAGGCTTGTGAGGTTCTGGGCCACCTCGTTACAATTAATATTGGTTAATGAATTGATTGAGGCGGCAAGAGCAACATGCTAACAAAACTAAACATATACATTAAAACGCACACATGAAAGATAATACAATTAATTAATTGCGGGAGAGAAGATAGTTCTTAAGTTTGAATTGGAAAGAAGAAAAGGACATTGCGTTACGTATATTTGAACTCAAAGTATTGTAAAATTTAGGACCTTGGAAACTAACAGAGAACTGTCTTATATTTGTTCTACACAAAGGAACATGAAATAAATGAGAACTTCGGGTATTGTAACTGTGAATTTGATCATTCCTCAACAATAAATTGTCAAAACCTCGAGGAAGTAAATTGTTTTGATACGAATACATAAATTTCCCCAAATTGAGTAAATAAATATCTTCAAATTTCAAAATCCTTTGTTGTTTGAATATTGGGTCAGTATGGGCGTCAAATGCTTCCTCTTCTATAAGTCGCTATTTTCTGCCCACCCCCTCCCCCTTCAGTTCCCAGATTCTAGATCCACAACAACAGTTAGATGGAGAAATGCGAACACCGCTGAAAGTCGCACAGACTGAAGCGATTTTTATTTACCTGGTGCTTGGCCAGAAAAACTGGAAAACTCGGAGAAGAACTTTCCGGACTGGAATGGCACGTGAGGAAGAGGACCTAGAACTGCTACCATCTGCAACATTTTACAGGGTACAAAGCTTTAATTTTTTCCAGTCGCCATAATTATCGAATCAGTTGCCACCAAGGAAAATTTGGTCGCCAAAATGTTAGGCGAAACACAGATCATGTATATTACATGAAGTACTTACCACTGACTATTTTTAGCGCATTGAAGTTGCACGATTATCAAGATTCTTGTTTCGTTTTTAATTTTGTTCAGCGACATTTTCAGGGCTTCCAGCCTGGAGTGGTTATAAAAAGGTAAAAGAAACTAGAAAGGCTATAATGCTTTGTTTCTCATTTACACTACCTTGAAATGATAACATACGTATCGACCAAATCACGTTTGAGCTCTGAAGCCAATTTGGCGACTTTCTCACAAGGCGTAGTAGCAACAAAACTGTTCACTCGCCATGGTGACTAGAACGGTTGCAGGAGCGCTGAACAAATTGAGATGCAACATGTTAAGAATGCAACATGATTTTTTTTACTCGTCATACACATTTTGGTTCACCTAAAGGCTCGCCAAAATACAAGAATCATAAAAATACACAACCGTATTAGCTGGTTAGCTGACAAGAGCAGTTTTCGGTTGAGTGTCGAAACTACGGGTGCGTTCGTTTAGGATATACCACGATAATCCTATTCCGGAATAAGAATATTCTGGTTATTCTGCCTCCAAGAGTAGAATACACAGAATGCATTCTAAGTATTACACAATAAGAATAGCTCCCAAACGAATGCTTAGATACGGTGGCTAGTAATTGCCATGTGTTTTTGCAACGTTTACTTAGGGCCCGTTTACAAGGAGATAGGGTTACCCTAGCACTAGGGTTACCCTAGCACTAGGGTCAAAGATAGCCCGGGTTTACAAGCAAAATGATTCAGGTAGGGTTACCCTACTGCCCGAGCCAACTCAACACAAGCCAGTTGGTCATTTCCTCTTATTTTTAGCGATGTGTTTACAAGCAGGCGGGACAACTCAACTCGGCTGCCCGGGTTACCCTAGCGCTAGGGTTACCCTGTCTGAGAACTAGGGTGACCCTTGCACTAGGGCTATGTTTTGCCCTTGTAAACGGTTTGCTAGGGTAACCCGCCTACCCGGGTCAACTCTATTCTAGAGCTAAATTCCACATTGCAAGTTTCTGAAGTTCTCTAGCAATTAGTAGGTAACATAACAACATTCTAGGATACTAGACAGCTGCAATAAAGGGCACCACAGAAAGAAGAATCGACGTTAATCCACCAAAACCCGCCAGAACTCCACTCGTGTCCGCCATGTTGTTTTCTATGCTTGAATGATTTTGGCGGCGGCGAGCCTAGCGGCTCACAAGCTACCAAAGAATCAGTAAAATCAAAATTACTTCCACAGATCAGTTTGAACCGGATAAAAATGAAGGAAAAGTGGAAGAGTAATATTAGTAGCACATGTTTTCATTCATTAGTATGACATTTCATAAGAAACGGCTTTTCAAATGAAGAATATATTTGAAAGAGACTTCTGGCTTGTGTTGAGTTGGCCCGGGCAGTAGGGTAACCCTACCTGAATCATTTTGCTTGTAAACCCGGGCTATCTTTGACCCTAGTGCTAGGGTAACCCAATCTCCTTGTAAACGGGCCCTTAGTCAGTAACTGGCAATTGCCATTTAGCCGGTAACTGGCAATTCGCCTTTTCGGCATCAGATTTCACGTGCGTTTCACGTGACTCAAAGTGTAAACATACCGCGAAATTAAAGTTCGGACGTCGAGTCAGGCCTATTGCTGGTTTTCACTTGACGTCATAGCCGCCATGTTGGTGCCTTTAAACAATAGATTCCTCGTTAGCTTCTTTTGTTGGGGCACCAACATGGCCGCCATGCCCTTTGTCATTTGAATCTCTGGTATGGGGATTGAGTGAAAACCAGCAATAACCGATTTGGACCCAATAAATTACTCGTTGGAACCTCGTCGGTATGTGTTTTCAAAAGGTTAGCGGGAAAGTTTGGCTTAACGAAACGTCTTTCAATTCGAAATAATTCAAAACCAGAACACATGTTCTGTAGTCGCCGCGAAAGTTCGGTCAGGCCTATTTGTACGAGTAATTCACGCGAGAGCGGTGATGGTCAGAATAACCAAAAAGACTCATTTCTGCACCTATTTGAACCCACCAAATACTCGTTTGAACTCTTCGGTGTGTGTTCTCATAGACTAGCGGGGAATTTTGGTCCTATACATTATAATCCTACACTATAATTTAACAGAAATGATTGTGCTTTAATGACCGAAGGTTAGTGAAATTTGGTAATTTTCCCTTCTTAAACTTCCTAAATGTCTTCTTAAAGGCACGATGTTCTAGGAATGTGACCGGTGGTGTTACGCAACGCACTGCGCGTCTGCAACCTAAGGGGATTCTCCAACGGGGGGTATGGGTCGCCAGGTGAGGAACACCAACATGCTAACTGATTTTAAACATTATAGGGTTGGGGGGAGGGGGCTGTTAATTTTTTGTGTGTCAAACTAAGAACTACACTTAAAATGGTAGGTTTATAGAATGGCTCAATACACTATTAAAATGAAGGAGAATACCCTTCGTGATTATAACAGTAATTTAGTAGTTTACTATTAGTTTCTCTACATATATGTATACGTATACTATATAGTATACTGAACTGAGTTTCCCTGCCCCAAATGACAGTAAAATTATGCTGCCGATAACGCTGCTTTGCAAACAGCGTATATGCACGGTTCAAATTGTATTTATTGTTGGAAGGGGATGTGTGTATTTTTTTAAAGATTGAAAGGCAAATGCTAAAATAATAAGCTTTATTGCTGGTTTTCACTCAATCCCCAGAGATTCAAATGACAAAGGGCATGGCGGCCATGTTGGTGCCCCAACAAAAGAAGCTAACGAGGAATCTATTGTTTAAGGGAACCAACATGGCGGCTATGACGTCAAGTGAAAACCAGCAATTGGGGGAGTCATACAAAATGACATAATCTGAAGGGAAAAAAACACCCCCCCCCCCCCCCCCCCCCCGTGGTATACATAATAAATGCATGCATGCAGCCTTATGTCTTTGCGAGGAATCGGATTTTGAGAACATGCCTTATCTATTGTGAATTTTCGTGTATAAAAACTTAGCTTTAGGTAGGGCCGCAAAATTTGGCTATCAGTGCATGAGAACACATACGAAGAGGTTCAAACGAGTTTTATTGGGTCCAAATAGGTGCAGAAATGAGTCTGTTATTCTGTCAGTTCTGACAATTGACCACCATTTCACCGCTCTCGCGTGAATTACTCGTACAAATAGGCCTGACTTGACGTCCGAACTTTCGTGGTATGTTTACACTTGGAGTGATGTGGAACGCACGTGAAACCTGACGCCGAAAAGGCGAATTGCCAGTTACCGGCTAAGTGGCAATTGCCAGTTACCGGCTAAGTGACAATATTGCCAGTTACCGGCTAAGTGGCAAATATTGCCAGTTACCGGCTAAGTGGCAATTGCCAGTTATGGACGACGAAACCATCGATGTCGTCGTCCGTATGCCGAAACTATTGTGTAACCTACCCTCGAGCATGAGCTTCCAGGAGCTGCTCTAGGGTTTCTTCACCCCCACCCTTTCCCCCAATTTTTTTTTTATATTTACAAAAAGCCACAAAAATGGGTCGGTCGGACGATGAGAAACGGAAAATAAAATAGGGATAGCCTTACCCGCGATTGCGTAATCTTTGCCTTGTGATTGGTTGAAGTAAAACCAATCACGTATTACTTCAGTTCGTGATTGGCTCACTGCGTTTTTACTTGCTCCCACGATTGGCTCTGTAATTACTTTGGTTTTACGACATTCGAAAACTGCTCTAATAACCGGCTCTATTGCATGATTACGTGAACAAACAAAGTCATTTTGTTTTGTTTTTGTGAGTGGTCAAGACAGCTCTCGCCAAACATTTCGATTAAAACACTTAAAAGCCAACACTCGTACCTCTTGTACGATATTCATCTTGCTTCGTCCGAAAAAGAGCGGTTCACCAAGGTACATCTAAGACAGAAAATACAGCAACGTATCAAGAAAACTTTAAGATGAATACAGGCGCTGATAATAACATTCCTTAGATAGATCAGGGTCCTTGAGAGCCTGCTAACTTGTCCCCCCCTCTCCTTGACAGTACATCCTGTTCACAAGCTAACTTGTCAGTAACCCCCCCTCTCCTTGAGAGCCTGGCTAACTATAACCATAGAGCTCTATAACTATAACCATTGCGAAGCTTGAGGGAAACTGTGAGCTTCGAGGATCAGATAATGTCCAAGGACAAATATCAGGGCATATTTGGATGCCATGCACAATATAGGTTATCATCCTTCAAATATTTTCTTTGACGCAGGCTTAACGCTCACTGGCGGGGAAACTATCGGGTCACGTGACACAGTCCACCAATCACGCGCGATAGAAAATATATGTTGGTTTATAATGACAATTACCCTATATCATTATGACGTCACGGCTTGTTTATGAGGGGAACAGAATCGACTTGAACAATAGAATTTTGAACTAAATCTGCTCTGCTGAGAAAAAATTAACTTCGAATTGTCTGGTTTCCAGATATCAGCCGTATCAATGTTTATCCCACAATATTTACCATATTTGGTGGCTGTTACCGCCATTCTACGTTCTACAAAATGCATTTGATAGCGATTTCCTTTGTGTTGTTGCCGTTTTGTCCCCCTCCCACGACCATGATCCTTAGCGTTTAAACAATAGATTGTTTTGATTTGACGTCATAATGATATAGGTCAATTAAGTGCTGCAAGGGCATGGCTGAAAAGATAACAAACCGACTTGTACCTCTGCTAGAATGCATCCTAGTGACCACATATCAATCTCTGGACCAAACCGGACACCAAAAATAACCTGTGTGTTAAACAAAATAGAACTTCGTAATCATTTCAGTCTTAAAACCTATCACTGAATTTCATAAAAGCACTTCCTAACCCAGGAACAGACGGCAGAATATGAACTAGTTGAGTAGCAGTAACAATACTCCTAAATACTGGCACTCTGGGTGCAAAAGGTGAAATAAAATACAGTAGTTCAAGGGCACTCGAATTCAACCTTCAAGTGTCTTTCCTGGGCCTGAGATAGAAGAGAAATACCATGTGAATGTCCTGATATGGATAGGTTTCTAAACTACAGTCAACTCTCGTCTTGCGGACCCCCGCTATTACGGACAAGAGCCAGCCCGCCAGAACCTCTGGTAACCAGGGTAGGTCAAGCGAATTCAGCCGTCTCGGTGACAAAGTCAGCGAAACTGCTGTTAACAGTAGAAGTGCCAAAGAAAGTTGGATGGCTATTTTTCCAAGAAACAAATTATTAGCGTTGAAACAAACACTGTTTCAGGGGTCATTTGCCAGTTTCAGGAGACAATTTCTGCTTCATGCAGAGAATAAATTCCAATTTAAGTGTTGGACATTCTTCTTGTGGAGAAAAACCGTTGAAATTTTAGTTCCAGCTATTTAGTAAACTTTAACAACTGAATTTCTACCGAGATCTGAAACAACCATAGCCAGGACCCGGCTAATCCAGAGATCGAATTGGAATTTAGCGTGTTGGTTTTTAACTTTATTTAATACGTTTTACAGTATTGTTTTACGTACGGCGAGATAGGCCAGTTGAAATATTGTCAGTAATGTTTAATTCTGCTGTTTTTCGCTTTTAAATGTAGAAAGTGACAAATTTATCGCAGTAAAAGATAGCTTTGTATTGAACGGGCATAAATACACATCTTACATGCTTGAATTGATTTTGTTTTTCTCGCACCCCGCTAATGCGGACTCTCGCCATTACGAACACCAAATTACCGTCCCGAGGGTGTCCGCAATAACGAGAGTTTATTCTAGTCCCTCTAATGCAGGAGTCAACTTAAACCCCAAAACAATAATTAACCCATGCAACAAGTTTGAGCCCTGTCCGCGACCCACACGGCGGCAAAACGTCACACGCATGCGCTTTGATGAGCCCAGCGTGGGCGCGTCCAGCCAGTTTCCCGCCGAAACTAAAAATACAACCATCCCTGTTTCCGAGTACATATGTGAAATGTTTCGCGAAAAACAAACAAAACTACTTAAATGGTAAGCCTAAGACTTTAACAGGTTGGAGTTTTCTTTATTTGTACTAAATTCACTTGACTATTAAATTATAAAATTAAGACCTCGTAAACTTGTATTTGAACTCCAGAACCTTCGTTATTTTGGCCAGCGGAACATAACGTTTAAGCACTTAACTGGGTTCTGCATGCACGCAGCTTGTCGTCCAATCAGAGAAGCCTTTATACGAAAGCCAGTTGCATTGACTAAATCTGATGCAAAACTCTTGAAGCAAAACCTCCAGTTCAACTCGCAAAATATCTTCTTTAAAATCGTGTCATTGAGTCATTGAGTATCACCGTAAGTTGTTAATTAATAATAATAATAATAATAATAACGGATTAATCAGTGGCATTTCCACGAGATGGCTCTTCATCCACTGATGAGCCTACGATTTAACGTCCTTATCCGAGAAGACGTGAAGGTCTAACCATTTGCAGCTCGTGAACGAAATTGTTTCACAAAGGCAGCACCTTCTTCTCAGTTATTTTAAGACCCCGAGTGTTGGTCCGGCCGGGGTTTGAACCCGCGACCTCCCGCACAACAGACCGGCGCTTAACTGAGCTAACCGGGAGGCGGTATAAATAATGTTATATGTTAATTCCCTTCACAGTACATTACTGTTGTGTATCTGGCCATACCTCTGGAGCTCTGTAAAGAAGAGTCTGCAGTTCGAAGTGGTCGTAGTACAAGGACACCTGAAACAATACATATTTAACAATTAGACGGCGAGCTGGAGGTTTCTATCAGATGATCGAGCAGCGCAGCATAACCAAGCTACCGTGCGATCGAGAAAACTGAGAAAAACTAGCAAAACGGCATTTTGGTGATTTTTCTAAGTGATTTTTGTCTGCAGCGCGCAGGACAGACTATTATACAAATAGAGTGTGTCTGTCGAGGAACTATCGGCTGATAGTTGCCCGCGGAAATTTGATGTTATTAAAACAAATATAAGTCCGAGAACGACGTTCGAGGGCTTATATGCTAGTTTTAAGAACATCACTGTATTTGTCGTTATTGTTCATTACAAAATTGTCTTCCGCTCTCAGCGGGCAATATTATATAAATAGACTGTGTCCGTCTAGGAACTATCGGCTGGTAGTTGCCCGCGGAAATTTGATGTTCTTAAAACAAATATAAGCCCGAGAACGAAGTTCGAGGACTTATATGCTAGTTTTAAGAACATCAAATTTCCAAGGGAAACTATCAGCCGATAGTTCCGAGACAATCACAGTCTATTTGCGTTATTTTTCATCACAAAATTGTCTTCCGCTCTCAGCGTGCACTATCACCTGACGAGTGTTATAGTTCACCACAAAAGCGATCACGTGACGTGATAGTTGTCATCAGCGGAGGCAAACTATCAGGTGATAGTGCCCGCTGAGCACGAAAGACAATTTTGTGTTGAACAATAACGCAAATAGACTGTGTCTGTCTCGGACCTATCGGCTGATAGTTTCCCTTGGAAATTTGATGTTCTTAAAACTAGTATATAAGCCCTCGACCCGAGAACGCATATTTGTTTTAAGAGCATCAAATTTCCGCGGGCAACTATCAGCCGATAGTTCCTCGACGGACACAGTCTATTTGTATAATAGTTTGCATCCGCGAACAACTATCACGTCACGTGATCGCTTTTAGCCAATGAGCGCGCGCCAAAATTTTGTGGTGAACTATAACGATCATTAGCATAACCACTAGCAAACTCGCCATTTGATTGACTATCCAGGCAATAGACCGAGCCTGGCTAGCCAATCAGATGGCGAGGTTCCCAATAGACACTGGCTGGGTAATGCTAAGATAGCATATCTTCTGAGTCCTTTCACATAACATCCCCGCTCGTATTTTATAGTTAAAGTGCCCCTAAACCCTTTTGCAATGTTTATATATATGAAACTTTGAAAGGCTTTGAATACTTCTGCGAAGAAATTTGTGGCTTACAGAGAATACACTATGTTCTAGGCTTGTTTGAAATGGTGAAAATTTGACCTTTCCTGACCCATGACCTTGTAAGAAAAAGACTGGGTCGATCCCTATCTTACGTCATCCAATTCATTCGACTTTGCAATAACTTGAATAAATATTTAGCATTTTGTCTAAAATAGCTGTTTTCTTTACTAAAATCTCAAAGACTGTGTATATTCTCTATATATCGATGCTGTTGTGATAGAAAGGCGTTATGGAGAATAATGCATTAATGAGGGGACGTAAGATAGGGAATCGACCCAGGCTTTTTCTTACACGGTAATGCGTCAGGAGAGGTCACATTTTCACCATTTCAAACAAGCCTAGAACATCGAGTATTCTCTGTAAGCCAAACATTTCTTCGCAGAAGTACTCAAAACCTTTCAAAGTTTCATATTTATAAAAATTGCAAAAGCGTTTAGAGGCACTTTAAATTACAGGGAAAAAACCTTTATTACCAAATACTCTGTAATGAACCAGCCGAGGGTTTTATTTAGTTAAAAATTAGGAGACAACAAGGAAAGAAAACAAACTGTAAGGTATGTTGCCAACAACTGAATTGTGCGATAGCTACTTGTTTCACACGTAAAAAACCCAAGGCCAAGGCGATCAGTTTTTCTGTTCTTTTTCGCGATTTAATAAACATTTTGTGACTAAATATCCGTTGTAGTAAGCACAGCAAAGGTAAGCTGAAAGGGGAGACCAGCGTCTGGGCTAAGGGTATATCGAATACTTAGGACATACTTTAACACTACAGACTAATAATTGTCAGTTAACCTAGCTTGAACGGTAACTCTATTAGTTTTCTCTAAAGAGAGGGACATCATCCAAGGTTGGTCAACATGCCCCGGTAAACTATTCTTTTAAAACAACCTTAGTGTACATTAGCTTTTTAAATGTTTTATTTAAACATATAATTCGTAGTGTTTGCTCCAAGAACATAGAAGCTCATCGTTGGAGCTTTGTACTGGTCATAAGAACATTAAGGGAACGTTCGACTCACTGACCGTATTCCGGAATAAGACTGGCTACACAGAATGATCACGTGTTGCAGGGCTCGAAATTGCACCCGATACGGGCGTAAATACGCCTAGATTTTTTCGTTTTACGCCTAACGTTTTCCACTTAGGCGTAAAATTACGCCTAGATCCTTTTCCAAAGGCAAAAATTATCGGAAGACAAGTCTTATTTCCAAATCTCTAAAACTATCTGATTTTTTTGAAAAAATTACTACCATTTGCAAGCAAGCGTTTAGTGTAAACTTTTTTGTCTGTTGTTTCAAGTTTGAAACGCATAGTTTACTAATTACGCGGCGACGTTTGGCGTGTGAAGTCTGAACTTTAAACCGTAAAATGTCAAAGTTTGACAGCTCCTATCTATAGGTTTTGTCATGCAAAACATAGCCTTTTGTCATGCAAAACAACTTGTTTCGCGCGGGAAAATAGTTTGCATTACATTACGCCTAAATTTTGGAGAATTACGCCTAAATTTTTTAAGCTGGGCGTAAAATTACGCCTCCTTTTTTCCCCTTAATTTCGAGCCCTGTGTTGTCATTATCAAATTCATTATCGTTGTTGTCATTGTTGTAGCTTTTGTTGTTGTTTGTATACACTAGTTGTAAGTACTATTGACACCTGCCCTTGTTGTTGTATTTACACACCGTTTTTTAGTTATTGTAACAGTCTTTACTTAATTACTTTTGTTTTTATCAGTAATGTAAGTATAGCTGTAATCCACTACACGGAAAAAAACACAAGCCCTTGCGAACCCAACACAGTAGAAATCCACCCTACTCCACCCTACTCCACCCTACTCCTCCCTACTCCTCCCTACTCCTCGATGACAGTATATTGTACTGCACTTGTACTGGCGTGCTTTTAAAGGCGCTGTGTCAGGGTTTTGCGCATGTCTGGAATCAATATTCGATTGGTGGCTACAAACAGTTAAAAGTCCCCTCCCTTAATGCTTGATTGAAAGGATGAGGGTCTCCCAGGGGGAGGGGGGAAAAGAGTCCTTGTTCCCTTGTTCCCAACGAAAATTACCTTTTGTTCCCTTGTTCCCAATTTTTTTTCCAGGGAAACAGTCAATTTTTCCATTTAGAAAAATGGAAATTGTTCCCTTGTTCCCCAAAACCTCTATTCATGTTCCCTTGTTCCCCGATATATTTTTAGTTTGTTCCCTGCTCCCAACGGATTTTTTGGCATGTTCCCTTATTCCCCGAAACCCGTGGGAGACCCTCAAGGATATACAATATTATCCTCGAAGACTACATATACGCAGTTTGTTAATCATTTTTGCACATTGACTTTGATTTCATCCATCCCACACATGTGTTAGTGTCGTAAGTTTATATGAAAATCACTGAAACAAAATTGTTCCGGCCCAGAACATAAAGGCGTGTCCCTCACCGTGACACAGCTCCTTAGAGATTTGAAACCTCTCACCGCGATTTTACAACGGATTTAAAGGCTTTCGCGTGCAAATGATTGTGAATAAAAGTGGAAACCCCCCCCCCCCCCCCCCCCTTTTTTTCTGTATGGAGGATTGTGTTGTTATTGTCAGCCGTTGTTGTATGTTACCGCAGTCGCACACCGCGGCAAAACGTTATGCGCATGCGCTTTTGATGAGCCCAACGCGCGCGCGTCCGCCCAGTTTCCCGCCGAAACTAAACGAAAACAGAGGCAATCACCCCCGTTTCTAATTTTAAGTGCGAACGCGTATTTACGTGAAATGTTTCGCGAAAAACAAGAAAACTACTAAAAGCTAAGCCTAAGACTTCAACAGGTTGGGGTTTTCTTAATTTGTAATTCACTGTGAGTTTACTAAGTTATACAATTATTTACTAAAAACGTTTAAGACCGCAGAAACTTGTATAACGTTTTGCCGCAGTGTACCACACTCGTTGCGTTGTTCTTTTTCGCGTCGTTATTGCTGTTGTTGCTGTCGTGGTCACATATCGTACCTCGCGATGTATCCAGCGAATGGCGTTACCGAAGTCAACTACTTTGATTCTGATATTTTTCCCTAAACGAGGGAATGAAAAGTGTTAACATACAATCTGTAAACATAAATACCGGCAGTGTTTGGACCTTAGTATGCACGTACCACTTCTACACATACTTTCTTCCTCGTGCCGAAATCAAGTGTTCATTTGCAAAGGAGATGAGCTGCTAAGAATACATTCGTAAGGACTACAGGCCACACCGCGGAAAAATGTCACGCGCATGCGCTTTTGATGAGCCCGTCGCGCGCGCATCTCCCCAGTTTCCCGCCGAAACTAAAAGAAAACAGAGGCAATCACCCGTTTCTAGTTTTAAGTACGTACGCGTATTTACATTAAATCTTTCGCGAAAAACAAGAAAACTACTTAAAAGCTAAGCCTTAGACACGATAAAATTTTGACATATCAATGTTTTAAGTATATTCATAAAGTAGAGTTGATATATTATTACCAGTTCAAATCGTTTTTCGATACGACGACAGGAAGTCATATTTTTTGAACTCCGAATATTGAAGCTAAACGTCCGACATTAATGGAGGCCGTTCTTCCCTTTGTTCAGCTTTATACAAAGGGTTATTCAGCGGAAGTGGTAATAATAATAATAATAATGGCCATATTTATATAGCGCCATATACCACAGTCTCATGGCGCTTTACATATTACTGACATATCCCGTCAGTGAATTATTTCGGACTGCTTTACGGCGCTAATAGCTGCCACGCAGTTTACAATGTTGAGTGTGTGGTTAGTGCAATGGCCAGGCTGCTGTACCGGGTGACAATCCCCTGCTCTTTTTCGAGTAGTACAACAGGTTCTTTCACGTCCCCATCAAATACTAATTAGAAGTAGAAGGAAACAAGGCCAACGGCTTATAAACGTCCATGCCCAAGGACGCGGACGGGATTTGAACCCCCGGCCTCCCACACTCTAGACCGTGCTCTACCAACTGAGCTTACCAGTGAGGCGGTGAAGTGGTGTTATACACTTAACGCTCGCCTGCACAACACAACGCCTTGGAGGCATATTTATACTAAAAACGTCTTCACGTACACAAGAAGAAAATTATATTTATCTTTGCGAGGTTGGCTACTTTTTTTATGCACACTATTTCGCGCGACGTGGTTGGTGTTAAATGTATGACATCACTTCCGCAATGAGAACGGCTTCCAGTAATGGCCAGACAGGATTTCACTGGAAAACTCTCCTAAATTTTTTGTGGTTTAACTTGACCATTTGGGAATATTTTTTACAATTTCGGATATTTCTAACACTGATTGACCTATTCACTCTTTTTACCTGGTGGCTATCTTTAATTCAAAGCGAGGCAATCCTTTGTTTTTGCCAGGTTAGCCTCGTTTTGACTATCCCTCACAGCGAGGCTAACCTGGCAAAAACAAAGGATTGCCTCGCTTTGAATCCAAGATGGCCACCAGGTGAAAAGAGTGCATTGACACTGAAAAAGTGGCAAATCGAAATGGTAAATTTTCGTCGAAGGCACTTTAACAGGTTGAAGTTTTCTTCATTTGCAATTCACTGTGAGTTTACTAAGTTATAAAATTATTAACTAGAAAGGTTTATGAACTCGGAAACTTGTATTTGAACTCCAGAGCCTTCGTTATTTTGGCCAGCGGAGCATAACATTTTGCCGCGGTGTGACCCTAGCCTGGGTCTGCTTCAGACGGCGAACTTTTCATCCGCCTAACTTAGGATGCGTTTCTTCGGGAGAATCCAAAATCAGATTCTAATCCCGGATCATACATTTATCTTTACCAAAAGAAACAAAGAAACCGCTCTAATATGCAGTTCGCGCGAAAATGGCGGCAAGCTGATTTTTGTTTTTTCGAGTACATTCAACTGGCAATTTAACTCAGCCAGGTATTTCTGGAGTGTTGAAAGACAAACCAGCCACTTGCCACGTGAACTCTCCTTTCCCAAATAAACACTCGGATCATGAATCCTAAGAATCCGGTTTTGGCAGGTTTAACCCGTCGAATGCATGGATTCGACAGATTCAAAGTCCGTTTTTGGATTCTAGTATAAAAAACACAAAATCCAATTTCGGATTCTCCCAAAGTAATGCACCATTAATACCATTAGTTCGATGTTGGAGCGACAGGTTGATTCACAATTTGACGAACTTAATTCCCCAGCGGCCGGCGGAAAGATGACCCGTATCACTGAAAACTATGGGAAGGTTTTTACATCATCATAATGTATGGATTAAGTTCGGCGTATGAAATGAGTGGCGTTTGAATCAACACTAATAGGCCCTTTATAGCTAACAGTCACGTGCTGATATAATACTCCGTTAACGAATGAATTGAGCTCGTGATCCCATGGGAAAGGCGTTGCCATGGATGCTGGAGAGCAAGTTATCTTTAAAAACGCTACAATCGATTGGAAGTAGAAAATAGCATTTACAAGCAGGTTTTGCTAATAACATCACCGATCTCCTAGATGGCCTTTGAATAATGAAGTCAGATCTTTTTTGCTCTCCAGTACAACCACGTGATTTGTTAGCTGCAAAGGGCCTATTCTGCAGGTTTGGGTGCCCTTATTTAAAAGAATTCGGTACTTAATAAATGAAAAAACAAGTATAAACATTTATCAGACCATAGTAGAACCGTACTTCGATTATTGTAGTTCCATCTGGGATGGATTATAACAAGAACTTTGTGATAAGCTACAAAGGTTACAGCACCGAGCAGCGAGAATTATCACTCAATCTGATTACGATACAAGTTCTCAATCCCTTCTTAACAAACTTGGCTGGGATACATTGATAAATAGACGGAAAAAGCAGAAAGCTGTACTAAATAAATGTACAAAATATTAAATGAAATGTCTCCCAAATACCTAAAAGACCTATTTACATACAGACATAGTGTCTATGACCTAAGGGATTTGACAAAAAAGCTTAACCTACCCACACCCATAACTGATTTTCTAACAAAAAGTATATCCGATAGTGGTGTCAAGGTCTGGAATCAACTTCCAGATCATGTGAGAACATCTGAATCTATGCGAGCCTTTAAGAGAAACCTCGCCCAAATGTGATATCAGGTGCGCATGCTCAACCGTGATATAACGGTTTTTTAAATATTTATTATATATTTTTAATTACAATATCCAAACTATTTCTATTACCATTTTGTACATGGCTATCATGTAAAACAGTATTTAATTATTAATCTACATTTTATATGTAAATAACTGATGATACTACCGTGTCTAAATACAGTTTATGTATGTATGGCTGTATATATGTATTCCTAATTCAAACTTGTCGAACCCAATAAGCGAGTTCATAGTTTCAGCGGGTCATTAATGGCCGCCTCCGGCCACCTCCTAATTTGCATAATTTGGAAGATAAATCTGTAGGGGACGGACCATTAGAAAAGTGATGGGGGGTGTGGGGCAAAAGCAAAAAAAAAAATTTTTTCCAGAAAAAAATTGTTAAAAAAAATTTATTCTTCCTGTTACCTAAAAAAAAAAAAAAAATATTGCCAGCTGAAGATTGGTGTGTCATATATTTTTTTATTATCACAGTACAGCAGCATTCCTCCATAATTATCAGAGTAATATGCAAATATTAAATATATGCTTAATATCCTTGCTCAAATTGACCTGCATTAGCCATATTGCCTATTTGAGGCATGCAATCAATACATTTTAACACAAATATTCAAAAGAGCGTTGTGTTATGGCCAAAACTACATGTAGAGATAATGCGCAAAAGGGGAACAAGAAAGGTAAATCAACGGGTTGTACCAAGAAGGGAGAGGGCCGGATATCGAAACCTAAATCGCGTCGAAAGGCAACGCCGCAAACTAGAGCGAAGGGAAAAGCGAGTTGCAGGCAACCTCGTGCTCCGAACATTGATGTTGATCCTAAACCTACTATGTTAGCTGCGATGATTCCTTCAGTTCCGCAAAATCGACCGGCTGAACTTCGCTCAAGTTCACGTTTTAGAACTCCTGCATTGACCACGGCCCAGGTTGGAAACTGCGAGTCACCCAAGACATTAGAATCGGAGTCGGATGCGGACTCGCTGCTACTCTCTGAATCTTCCGTCTCTTTTCTTGTACCTGGCAAAAGTTTAAGCCTACTAGCTGAGCAGCTTTCCGTCAGAGTTGTAGCAGTACTAATAGAACTCGAAATGGGAGTCGTCGAACATGAAGGCTGTTCGAACCACGAGCCTTTGTCGCTTTCCGCGAGCATCACTTTCTTCTCCGTATTGAAACTTTGGTCCTTCTCGAGCTCATTCTCTTGAATCTTCTTGGGGGCCTGTCTTCTCTTTTTACCTTTTATCCAAGGATTATTCTTTTATCTTCTGGACATATCCACGATCGATATACCGGTAAATTAAACGCTATAAAATCACTGAACTCACGAGTGACGGATCACTGTGAGTCTGAAGCTCCGGATGTTTCCCGCAAAAATCCAGCGGGGTGCCTGTGGCACGTAATGGGATCAGAGGGATTTATTACGCCTAAGCGATTTATTTACTTTCCTTCAAATTACGTTTTTTTCTAATATCTCGCAAACTTTTGCATGCTTAAAAAAAATTTTTTCGGAAAGATTAAGATCAATCCATCAATTAAAAAAGAATCACAAAAAATTTTTTTTAAAGAAAACATGCCGCGAAGGTATACGGTAACCTTAAACCAACCTTGAATATTAAACAGGCTTCAATGACGAGATCCTATCTATCAACTTTGAATAAATAAGGAATCTAACTTTTTGCTATCTTATGTATGTAGCATGTTATTGTAATGATGTTTTTTCTTCTCAGTTCTAAAAATGCAACTTTAAAATCAGATAAATAAAGATAATATATATATACAGTAGCATATATATGTTGCGGTTCAATTTTATCCTTGGTTCAATTTTCGTTCTCTTTTGTTTTAGTCTATGCTAATTAATGTATCACCTTAAAAAAAAAATATTCCCAGCGATCAAATGAAATAAAAAAAATTATTCCACTTAAAGTGGCCAAAAAAAAAAAGGATTTCATCTTCGAAACTCCCCACCCCCCCCCCCCCCCCCCATCACTTTTCTAATGGTCCGTCCCTAGGGGGAAACCAATGCTACCACATGAAAGATCACATTATAACTAGTAATTGTTTTGAGTTTTGGAGCAATGAGGAAAATTGCTGTTGAGCTATAAGCATTTGTAATGCAGAAAAATATGAAAGCGAGGCTATAAAGGACTCCGTTGTTTTTCTCATACAAATCTCTCTAATTTCAACTGGATGTAACTTCATTGCTTTATAAGCTACAGCCTTCAACTTTCACAAGTTCACTAATGTCAACATGCTCTTTCACGTGGCAATGTTTATATTTTCTATACATGTGGATAAACTACCGAAACGGGAGATCACATATGCAAATTAGGAGGCGGCCATTATGAAAGTCGTGTATGCACTGGACCTGCGCGAGTTGCAATAAATATTCTATCCATTGCCAAATACCGAACTCTCCTCATTGTGTTTCTTCGCCTGTAAATCGCAGGAATTTTAGAGGAAAATTTTAAAAACCTCACTTTCTCTAAGAAACGAGTGAGAAACAAGTATCGCGCATGTGCAGTGCATGTCCAACAATACTAGCATTAATTACAAAATACAATAACTGCACATGAAAATGCACGCAATCGCCTACACTTCAACCGTTGTCTGCAAAAGTGAAACCCCAAAGTTTTACTCAACCGTTTTTCATTCGGCGTGAACGGAACTCTATACTCATCATATTTTTCGAAAATCTGGTTATGAGAAACAATTAAAGGCGAACAAAGGAAAGAGTAAACACCAAATTTCGGCAGAAAACACTTCTCTACGTCCCGTCGTCACCGCCGTCGCCGTCCTGGTTGGCTAAGTTCTCCTGCCGTTACTTTATAATTCATCAAGTTCGGTGTATGAAATGTTTGCCGTCTTAAATTGGCCCTATAAGTGATTCTTCAGTGCTCCTGACTACACATCATCCAACAAGTTGTTATATGCGCGCTAAACTGTTAATTTAAAAATGCACGTGCATTGCCACACCCACCTTCCTGTAAGAGGATATTTTCTGGCTTCAAGTCAGCATGAATAACATTTTCCCTGTTGAATAAAACAGGCAACCCACAGTATGCATGTAGAAAAACATCTCGTTAGTAGACACTGGCCACAGTAAGGGCAAGCGATGGTAAATTAATGGCTCGTTAAACTTTATATTCGTGTGACTAGAGCAGATTTCGTATGAGTGTGACACACTACGGCATGTTCGTAACCGTGCTGTAACCGTGCTGTGCCGTATTTCTGTGATTTGATTGGATCAGCAGCACAAAAACAATAGGGAAACCATTTCAATATTACGGTATGCCGTGCAGTAACCGTGCTGTAGTCAGTGCTATAGTTTGTCCCACTCATACGAAATCTGCTCTACTGAAACCGGGGCCACTTAGACAACGAGAACTAATCACATTGCAGAACGACAACAAAGTATTCCAACTTACGGTTATTTGATCCAATCAGTGACGAGTACAAGAAAATACTGAGTATTTCGACTTGCTCGAGCCTCGATCCGGTGAAAGGAAAATTTTGTGGACTAGTTTTAAAATCAAAGTCTTTTGAATGAAGAAAATTGCATGAACATGTTAGGATTTGTAAGTTGGAATGCTTTACTTTCGTTTTGTAATGTGTTTAGTTCTCATTGTCAAAGTGGTTACAGTAGTCACACTGTAGTTGTAATGTGTTTAGTTCTCATTGTCTTAGTGGTTACAGTAGTCACACTGTAGTTGTAATGTGTTTAGTTCTCGTTGTCTAAGTGGTTACAGTAGTCACACTGTAGTTGTAATGTGTTTAGTTCTCATTGTCTAAGTGGTTACGGTAGTCACACTGTAGTTGTAATGTGTTTCGTTCTCGTTGTCTTAGTGGTTACGGTAGTCACACTGTAGTTGTAATGTGTTTAGTTCTCATTGTCTAAGTGGTTACGGTAGTCACACTGTAGTTGTAATGTGTTTAGTTCTCATTGTCTAAGTGGTTACAGTAGTCACACTGTAGTTGTAATGTGTTTAGTTCTCATTGTCTAAGTGGTTACGGTAGTCACACTGTAGTTGTAATGTGTTTAGTTCTCATTGTCTTAGTGGTTACAGTAGTCACACTGTAGTTGTAATGTGTTTAGTTCTCATTGTCTAAGTGGTTACAGTAGTAATAATAATAATAATAATTTATGGACTTATATTGCGCAAGTTTCATGTGTATATGATCACTTGCGCATTACATGATATGTAAATAACTTATGTATAGCTTAGCCTAAATAATATAATGTTAAAAATCCATACTAATGTTAATACTAATTTTACGGAAGCTAAACCTATACTAATAGATTAATACTTAATGTTTAAGAACTAATAAAATACTAAAAATGAGTAAAAACTATACATTCTAATATTAAAAAAATTATGTTAAAATAAATTACAGTTAAATGCTTTCCTAAAAAGATAAGTCTTAATTGAACGTTTAAAAGAATCGAGAGACTGTTCATTTCGTAAAGAGTTCGGTAGATCGTTCCACAGTTTAGGAGCAGCAGATACAAAGGCTCTATCGCCAAGTGTAGGCTTAGTTATCACATAAGGTGGTTCTAGTAACAATTCGGTATTAGAACGAAGACAATATCTAGACTTACTCTTAATCTTAATTAGATCAGTAATATATATAGGTGACAGACCATGCAATGCCTTAAAAGTAATAAGTAATAATTTAAAGATAATTCTAAACTTAACTGGAAGCCAATGCAGCTGATATAATATAGGTGTTATATGGTCGAATCTTGGTATCTCACACTGTAGTTGTAATGTGTTTAGTTCTCGTTGTCTTAGTGGTTACGGTAGTCACACTGTAGTTGTAATGTGTTTAGTTCTCATTGTCTAAGTGGTTACAGTAGTCACACTGTAGTTGTAATGTGTTTAGTTCTCGTTGTCTAAGTGGTTACAGTAGTCACACTGTAGTTGTAATGTGTTTAGTTCTCATTGTCTAAGTGGTTACAGTAGTCACACTGTAGTTGTAATGTGTTTAGTTCTCATTGTCTAAGTGGTTACTGTTTTGTACTTTATTCTGCTGAACTGTTTACATTTTGAAACGTTGTAATTTCTGTCAGGCGCGTGCTTCGGGCCGCGCGGGGACTGTGTAATAAGTCGATTTTCCGCCAGGCGTTCCTGGCGGACAGAACGTGGTCAGAACGTGAGTCGGAAGAGTTTTGTTGCTGAAGACAGTTGTCAAAGAGTTTTAAGAGTTTTAACGCCGAAATAAAAGACGATAAAGAAAAAGTTGGTCCTTCGAGCTAGGATAGAAAGAATCTAGACATGCCTGAGGTGAGTGAAGCGGATAAATGCCAGTCAAAGCGGCGAGTAGCGAAGTCAAACGCCACGAAGAAGGCTAATCGTGTTCGTGAGCTGATCGCCGAGAAAGGCAGCGTTTCGAAGATTAGACAACTCGCCAAAGGAATCGAAAATGCAAGAGAAAAAGCCCGGTTTCTAACTAGAGAATTAGAAGACCTAGATCCGACCTCTATTGAGACGGACGGCGCTTGGATGGAAGAGGTCGAAGCAGACGCTATAGAAGCTTTAGGTGAGATCGGGGATTATTTACATGAAGTCGAAGCGAGCAAAACTCAGTCCATCACTACTCCACCCCCCCATAGCAGACGCTGTCGCCAGTTCCTCAGTCACGTCAGGGGAATACAAGGGGGGGTTGAAAGGGGTAGGGGTCCCGACATTTGATGGGAATCCAGACAAGTGGCCATATTTCTGGGGTATATTTGGTTCCCTGGTCGACAAAAACAAAAGCCTGCCAAACCCAATAAAGCTTGCACATCTGAATAATGCCCTAACTGACAAGGTACGGGAGGTGATTGCATGCCTGACAGGGGACCCCGGAGACTATGAGAAAGCAGTTAAGCTGTTGAAAGACCGGTACGGGGAACCACGGGAAGTTGTTGATGCACATTTGCGTAGAATTACTACCTGGGGGATTATTAAAGAGAAAGACCGTGAAGGGTTTGAACGCTTTGCAGACGCCCTACAGGCTGCAGTATTTGCATTAGATCAACCTGAATATGCACATGAGTTAAACGACGCTCGTCAGAACTGGGTTTGCTAATCAATTGGGTCTACAGGGTCCTAAGCAGAACCTGACCGTTGATGCTGTTGGAGGGATCCGTACAACAGTCAAGTCTCAGTGTGTACGCCTACCTTTCGCGCCATCGATAACAAAGGAAACCGTCTCAGCATGGACTATCAAGAACATTTGCGCCCCGGTACAATCTGTCAATTGGTCTGAGATCAAAGAGCGCTATGAGCACTTGCGTGACATACCGCTAGATCCTGTAAACGAGACAACGGTAGACGTCTTGCTCGGTCTAGACGCCGCAGCGCTAATGGCACCCCTAGAAGTAAGGCGGGGAGGCATGTCGGAACCCTTCGCTGAGCTGACGCCACTAGGTTGGGTAGTCGCCGGTCCAGTCCCAACTGGCAGTGGTCCAGTGAAACGTGTCCTGTGTGCGCGGGTATCGGCAGCCGATGAGGACGCGAATTACCAGTTACGCAAGTTCTGGGAAGTCGACAGCTTTGGTGTTCGAGTCGACTGCGTTCCAACCTTCACCAACCGGGAGCAGGCCGCAATAGACATACTCAAGCAGACATGTCGTGAGGTCGACACAGGCTATGAAGTCGGTCATCTGTGGAAACCAGACAGGCCACCACTACCAGACAACTATGACACCGCCATGAAACGCCTTGAGTCCGTAGAACGTCGACTGCAGCGAGAGCCGAAGCTTGCAGACGGCTACTGTAAGGCAATTAATGCATACGCGGAGAAAGGATTTGCGCGTAAACTGTCAATGGAGGAGCGTGCGATGGACGGAGAAGAGTGGTTGCTGCCGCACCACCCAGTTATTTCTTCCCATAAGCCGTTGCCGAGGGTTGTGTTTGACTCAGCCGCACAACACAACAGAGTCTGCCTTAACGACTGCCTTGAGGCGGGTCCTAGTCTGCATAATGATCTACCAGGCATACTACTGCGCTTTCGCGAGAGATCGGTTGCACTCGTGGGAGATGTCGCAGATATATTCTGCCCTGTACGTCTGAGACCGGAGGACTGTAGATACCATCGGTACTTATGGCGTGACCTGAAGACGACGCAACCACCAGACGTGTATGAGATGAACTGTCTGGTGTTTGGGGACAAGTCATCGCCATGTGAAGCGAACTTCGCAGTGATTCGCACCACTGAAGACAACGAGGAGCAGTGGCCAGAAGCAGCTGCAGTTGTGAGACGTGACATCTTCGTCGATGACCTTTACACTTCCTGTGTAAGTGAAGCAGAAGCAGTGACCCTGCGTAAGGATGTCACAGCCCTTGTGGCTAAAGGAGGGTTTCCCATGCGCAAGTGGCTATCCTCGTCGCACGAAGTGTTGCTAACGGTACCTGAAGCAGAACGAGCTGTTCCTACCGAGAGCCTTGAGCTAGGAGAGTTGCCGTCGGGACGAGCCCTAGGTATCAGGTGGGACGCGCAGTCAGATACGCTCGGATTTGCGCTGGCACATCTTGACCGTCCACCAGTTCCAATCACAAAACGTGGAATTCTCAGTCGACTATCTGGCTTGTATGATCCACTTGGGTGGGCGAGTCCGTTCATCGTGCGAGCTAAAGTCATGCTACAGCATACATGGGCACGGGGTCTAGATTGGGACGCTCCTTTACCCCCTGATATGGCAGCTGAATGGGCACAGTGGGAGGAGGAAGTAGCCGCTCTGAAGTCCTTTGCTGTTCCACGCTACGTTTACCGGATGCCTTCAAAGATATGGGTCAAGGAACTGGTGCTGTTCTGTGATGCCTCGGAAGAAGCATATGCCGCAGTCGCCTACATACGCGCAACATCGACTGACAGTGAGATCCTGTGTCATCTACTCATGTCCAAGACACGTTTGATGCCTTTGAAATCTATTTCAATTCCGCGAGGAGAGTTGATGGGTTGTCAACTAGCAGTACGTCTGGCAAAGACTGTTTGCAAGCAGTTAGATTTGGACATGCACGCTGTCACATATTTGTCAGATTCGACTACTGCGCTCTGGTGGATTCATGGAGAGCCGCGTAACCTCCGTCCATTCGTCGCCAACAGGGTCGCTGAAGTGATATCGGAAAGTGATCCTACACAGTGGCATCATGTGAGAACGAAGCTGAACGTCGCAGACATTGCAACTAGAGGAGCTCCAGCTGCCGACTTGCAGGCTGACTTGTGGTGGATTCGAGGACCAGAGTTCTTATGGACTGAGGTGTCAGAATGGCCAATTGATGATGTACCATCGTCCAGCTGTCCGACGGCGGAGATGGAGCTGAAGAAGAAGGTGCTTAGAGCTCAGACACCAGCAAGTCCACCTCTCTATCCTGCAGACTACTCAAGCTGGACAAGACTCCTTCGCGTTACAGCTTGGATACTGCGATTTCGTCATAACTTGCAGAGTCAACAGGAACGTAAGTCTGGTGCTCTAACTGTGGACGAGCTGAAGGAAGCAGAGTTGTATTGGATTAGGTGGGCGCAACAAGACCGCTTTCAAGCCGAGATATCAGCCCTGTCGAAAGGATGTCCCGTCCCGCGTAGAAGCCGCATCGCAGGTCTCGACCCACAGCTAGTAGAGGGAGTTCTACGCGTCGGTGGGCGGATCGATAAGGCAGATATTCCATGGTCAGCGAGACACCCGATCATCTTAGATCATGGACATGACGTCACACGTCTGATTGTGATTGATTATCACAAGAAATTGGTTCACGCCGGAGTGGAGCATGTGTTTAACCTCATCCGAGAGAAGTTTTGGATCCTGCATGGGCGTGCCGAAGTGAAGAATTGCACCCTCAAGTGTCCGCTTTGTCATCGACGTCGAGTTCAACCGATGACTCAGTAAATGAGTGACTTGCCGGCTTCACGTCTCCGAGATGTTAGCACACCTTTCCAGCAAGTCGGGCTAGATTATGCAGGACCGTTCTCAGTCCGGGTTGGTCGCAACACAGTAGAGAAGCGATATATTTGTCTGTTTACGTGTTTGCATATGCGCGGGGTGCACCTCGAAGTCTGCCACGCTTTGGACACAGACTCGTGTATAATGGCACTTCGCCGTTTCCAAGCTCGCCGAGGTAACCCAGTTCGTCTCCTCAGTGACAACGGCACCAATTTTGTGGGAGCCGAACGAGAACTGCGTGAAGCATTAGCCGAACTTGAGCAGGACCGGATCGTCGATGGGCTCGCTGTGCGCGGAGTCCAATGGAGTTTCAACCCGCCCGCCGCGCCGTGGTTTGGTGGAGCATGGGAGGCTCTGGTAAAGTCCACCAAACGTGCCATGAAGGTGATGCTCGGGAATGTTCTGACTGTCGATGAAGTCTTTCTTACAGTAATTGCCGAGATTGAATCACTCCTAAATTCCCGGCCACTCGTCTATGGTGGTAGCAGCAGTTCGCCTACAGATGTCAGTGCTCTCACGCCCAACCACTTCCTTCACGGACGCGCAAGTGCCAACCTCACACCGGGTGAGTTCGTCCAGCGGGATATGTCCCTACGTCGCAGATGGCGTCACAGCCAGTTCCTAGCTGATCAGTTCTGGCGTCGTTGGAGGCAAGGGTACGTACCACATTTGGTCGCACGTAATAATAATAATAAAGACTTTATTTAGCGAGGGTAACACATAATAGCAACGCTAATAAACTTGTGGCCCTCCTAGTAGTTAAAATACAAACAGTGATATAAAAAGCTCTACGTTCTACATATACAATATTAAAATCTAAAAAACTACTAATCTATAACTAGCTAAATTTAAGTATAAAAATGCAAGAATATATAAAACTAGACTAGGCATAAAAATGGACAACAGGAAAAGATAACGGATAAAATTGAATTAAATAACAAAATGATGTATAAATTTTTGCTCACTAAAAATTCGATTCCACATGTTACGTCTAAAAGAATGTAAAGAGTCTTGCTTCCTTAAATCTAATGGTAGAGAGTTCCACAATTTACAACTAGTAACAGCAAATGTTCTACCTCCTTCAGTTTCTCTAGAATAACGGGGACAAATCACATTAATACCAGAGTATCTTGTGTTACGGGCATGTAATTGATTATTAAGCTTGATTTGCTCCATTAAGTAGGATGGAAGGTTGCCATGGATACGCTTATATACAATTGAACATTTACTTATTTTTGACTCTTCATAAAAAGGTAGCAAGCGCAGTTTATTAAACAGTTGCACCGATGGTGAAAGTCGATCTGCAAATAAGATTACTCTTGCAGCTCTTTTCTGTAATTTCAGTACTCTGCCTAAACACTCTTTATCACAAGCTGCCCATATAACGCTTACATAATTCATTACTGGTCGGATCATGGCGTTATAAAAAAGAATTCTTTGTGGCAAAGGTAAATATGACCTTATTTTTCTTAGTAATGCTATGCGTTGGGAAAGTTTCTTACAGAGTTTGTCTACGTGATCGTTAAATGACAAATGACTATCAATCACCAGACCTAATAGGGTAGCACTAGTAACGTTTGCAAGCTTCTTGCCATTAACTGTAATATTCGGATGTTCTTCAATCCTAGAGGCAAGTCGTTTACCGGTAATGAACAAGACTTTCGTTTTATCCTCATTAAGGGGAAGTTTATTAGCCGATGCCCACAGTTGCACTTCAGCAACAGCTGTGTTAAGTGCCCTTTCGAGGTGTACCATAGAACCACAATCGGCAGAAGCTGTCACCGTGGTGTCACCGTGGTGTCACCGTGGTAGCAAGTGGCGCACGATTCAGCGCAACCTTCGCCGAGGAGACCTCGTCATGATCGTTGACGAGAATGCGCCGAGAGGTCAGTGGCGCTTTGGGAGAGTGAGCGCGCCGATTGCTAGTGCCGATGGTCTTATCAGATCTGCTGAAGTCGTCACCAAGTCGGGAACATTGGTCCGTCCCGTAGGGAAGCTGGCTCTGCTAGAAGCGCACAATGAAGAGGAGTGACGTTCCCCCCGAGTCACGTCACGGGCGGGGGTGTTTTGTACTTTATTCTGCTGAACTGTTTACATTTTGAAACGTTGTTAATTTCTGTCAGGCGCGTGCTACGGGCCGCGCGGGGACTGTGTAATAAGTCGATTTTCCGCCAGGCGTTCCTGGAGGACAGAACGTGGTCAGAACGTGAGTCGGAAGAGTTTTGTTGCTGAAGACAATTGTCAAAGAGTTTTAAGAGTTTTAACGCCGAAATAAAAGACGATAAAGAACAGTTACAGTAGTCACACTGTAGTTGTAATGCGTTTAGTTCTCATTGTCTAAGTGGTTACAGTAGTCACACTGTAGTTGTAATGCGTTTAGTTCTCATTGTCTAAGTGGTTACAGTAGTCACACTGTAGTTGTAATGCGTTTAGTTCTCATTGTCTAAGTGGTTACAGTAGTCACACTGTAGTTGTATTGTGTTTAGTTCTCATTGTCTAAGTGGGTACAGTAGTCACACTGTAGTTGTAATGTGTTTAGTTCTCATTGTCTAAGTGGTTACAGTAGTCACACTGTAGTTGTAATGTGTTTAGTTCTCGTTGTCTAAGTGTTTAGTTCTCATTGTCTAAGTGGTTACAGTAGTCACACTGTAGTTGTAATGTGTTTAGTTCTCATTGTCTAAGTGGTTACGGTAGTCACACTGTAGTTGTAATGTGTTTAGTTCCACTTCGGTGAATAATTGTTAAATATCAACTAGATTGAATTGGCTATATTACAACTTCTCTGTACCTCTTGAGGAATTCTAGAACTCCAAGCAACTGAAAAGGAAAGGAAAGAAGAACACTTATATAAGTAAGGTAATGAGACAAAATGGACTAAAATAAATTCATATTCGAACTCGTTTACTCTTTACCGCTGTTTCAGTAAAAAATATTGTTGGCCAGAAGAGTGAAAACTGTAAGCTGAGACCATGGTGAATAATGGGATACGATACGTGAATAATGGGATACGTATTTATTATGTTCTGTCTTAAGACCCTGGGAACGAGGTTGAATACTAATGTTATTTAGTAGAAACCAACCAGTGTTCTAACCCGAATCCTGCTAACTGATTGGCTAAGCTACTCGCTATCTATTATTACTCGGACCACCTAAGCCAACCAGTGTTCTAACCCGAATCCTGCTAACTGATTGGCTAAGCTACTCGCTATCTATTATTACTCAGACGGCCTAAGCAGGTCCAAGTTTTTAAAAATAATTTCCGGCGTCGCAAGTAGGAAATTGTATACTAGGTCCATAACCGTGTTATCCATGTGGGACGGATGAATGAGTTTCTCAGATTACACGGCTATCGCGCTGTGACGTGTAGTTGTCGTCCGCGGATGCAAACTATCAGGCGTAATAGTTCACAACAAAAATTTTGGCGCGCGCTCATTGCCTAAAAGTGATCATGTGACGTGATAGTTGTCGTCCGGATGCAAACTATCAGGCGAAAGTGCCCGCTGAGAGCGGAAGACAATTTTGTGATGAACAATAACAACAAATAGAGTGTGTTTGTCTCGGAACTATCGGCTGATAGTATCCCTTGTAAATTTGGTGTTCTTAAAACTAGCATATCGAACTGCGTTCTCGGGTTTATATTTGTTTTAAGAATATCAAATTTCCGCAGGCAACTATCAGCCGATAGTTCCTCCACGGACATACATGTACTCTATTTGTAAAATAGTGCCAAGTAGCGGACCAATGAGAGCGAACGAAAATTGTGTGGTGATCTATAATGCTTGATGGTTTGCATCCGCGGAAGACAACTACCGCGTCACGTGATCGCTTTTGGCCAATGAGCGTGCGCCACAATTTTGTGGTGAACTATAACGACTAATTGTGCCAAGTGGCGGACCAATAAGAGTGTGCAAAAATATTTGTAGTCTTTTTTAAATGGCGTTCAATTCATCAAAATACAAAGTTAACAACCTTCTTGTTTCAGTTTAAAATTGAACAACGAGTTGGTTTCTACTAAAACAATTAGACTACTCGATCGCTCTCAGTTTCTAAGGCTGATACAAACAATTATCAACCAATAGAACCATGGAACCATCTATACATACGTTGTACATGTGTACATGTTCAATGTATGTATCTATTGATAGTGATCAGGTTTTGATACATGCATTGTTGGTCTTCTTCTGTCTACTCTAGAGAGAAACCTGGAGAAAAAAATAATTACAAACCTGTACAGTGATTCCTTTGATCATTTGAAGCTTTTCTTCCTGAAAAAAAACACAGAAACAAAACGGAGATGACCGATGTACATGTACCAACCAAAGAGAACTTTACAAAAACTACAAAGTAGCAAAGTGTTATTTTCACCTCACCACTCTTGAAAGAAGTTCCATGGTATAAATCCGAGAGCTGGACCTAAATACTTTACCCAAGGAAAACTGAATTTCTAACGGGACCTGAAACCACCATATATAGAGGCTAGTCAAAGTCAGGTCCCGGCTAAACCACAGATCGAATTGGAATTTAGCATGCTGGTTTTTGTTAGGGAGGAAAACCGGAAAGTGAAGTATCTAAGGACTCGCCAATTAAAGCATTGACTGTTTAACATGGCTCCTACACGATTCATTCTTGCTGTGTGTAAAATAGATGTATTATTTATTGCCTTACCTCACTGTCAAACTGAGCGCTCTGTAGGAAGATATAACAAGATAAATATTAAATTACGTGAACATGTTGGATGTATGTAGTTCTACATCTAGGACTCTCATACTCGACACAACTACATCAGCAGAATTCTTGTTTACAGATAGTATGTTATGGAGTAGGGCCCTTGACAGAGAGATCAATAATGGATTTATTATATGGCTAGGTAACTTCACGTCGGCTACGATTGGTCAGTTTGCAGTCAACCTTCCCGTACAGACCTCAAATTGAAGCAAAAGCTGGTTTTGAATACTTTTGAGCCACACATAATAAACATCTTATTAAACTCGCTTGGTCGGTACATACTGTAACTTATGGATCCTCATTTTCCCCCCTTTTGATGGCCCGCATGCTTTGCGGTTGGGCCATAAAGCACAGGAAGAACTTGGTCCATAGCTCACAGTACGGACCTCACGCTCGTTTACATATCAATAAAATAGCAAGCAAAAGTGTCGTTTTGAACTTCCCGTGGCCTCTTCCAAATTAGGAAAATTCCATATTCCATATTTGGAAGAGCTGCCACGACATTCAAAATGGCGGTTTCTAGGCCCCAGACCTCTAAATCGACACTCGTTGTTTGATATGATAATGTTGACAGCAACCTGACAAACTGGGGACTCGTTTTTCAGGCTGAATGTACATATCTCAAAATAAATAATTACAAGTGTATTAAACGGTCTAATCGGTACAAAAGGGAAGTATAACAAGTGTGGTACTGTTGTCACTGAGCATCTCCCCGGTGCATGACAAACATTGTGTCCAATTATCCACTTTAGAAATGGGTAGGGGGATGGAGCGTCAGTTCGGTTTCACAAAGGCGCTTGGGATCGTTACTGGGGATCCCTAATTGCAGAATACAAAGAAACATGGCAAATATCGCAATGAACTGTCCCCAGTAATGATCCCAAGCATCTTTGCAAAACCGAACTCACCCCATCCCTCTAGTGAATTTTCATGTCAGGTTAGTAGATCTATCAGTTTGACAAAGTTCTTGTTCGATGGACAAAGAGTCTAAGTAAGATTCTTAGTGAAATGAGATATTCGGGCAACTTAACTAGCTTCGATTTTCTTTTTCTTCTAGCCCTACTCCAAAATTTGTTATAATTCAAATGATGACAGATTGTAATCTGACGATTATGAGTCAACAAAAAGTGGATATGTCTGGCTCAGAGGCCATGCATGCACTGATCTGTTTCTCAAGTTTTATAAATCAAATAATTTAAAAAAAAAATCACACTACCTGAAAGTAGTGATGAAGAGGTCTTGGTCTGAGCAGTTCAAATACCATGCAGTAATGGCCATCAAACATGAACTTGTTCTGAAATAGACAGTCACAACTAACAGATAAAATACATGTATTTGTCACCTATATGTATTGTATAATATGACTTTTGTACTTTACTTGTGAATAAACAGAGTCCACGACAATGAAGAGATAACACTGCATAGTCATGGAAAAATGATGTGCATTGATGAGTCTTTGATGTTCATTGTATATATGTATATAAGTTTTATAAGGCTACCATACAATAATATATTTCCTTCTTTTACAAAGTGCTCAACTGTAAATGTTATGATAAAAGGAAAACCTGATAAAAAATACTAAATCTACATACAGATCTAAGAATTAATTAATAATACAATATTTAAAAAGCTAAGTTATATTTAAAAATACACCTACAGTGGAACCTCGATATAACGATACCCGATGTAACGATAATCCCGATTTAACGATCAACATTTTTCAGCCCGGCAAACGTTACAGTAAATGTATGTGACATTCACCCGATTTAACGATATCGGATATAACGATATTCTCGATATAACGATCATAATCGAGCGGCCCAAACGTGAAAATGAACTCGATATAACGATAAAATCAATTATGGTGCTACTAAAATGGAATGCCAAGCATTTCAACGGATGTACCGGTGGAAAGAAGAGTAAAGAGCACGTGACAGTCATGGTGGCCTTTAATCAGGATGGTACAGAGATCGATCGAGAAGCTTCCCTTATTGGTGATTGGAAAGTATGCCAAACCTCGGTGCTTCAAGAACATCAATATGGATTTGCTTCCTGTCACCTACCGGTCGCAAAAGAAGTCCTGGATGGACAGTGTTTTGTTCGAAGAGTGGCTACGAAAAGTAGATCGTAAAATGAGAGCGGCAAACCGCCATATCCTGCTGTTTGTGGATAACTGCACGGCCCACGTGGCAGTTACAGGCCTCACAAACACGAAGTTAATCTTCTTCCCGCCAAATTGCACAAGTAAGCTACAGCCGGCAGACCAAGGGATAATCCAAAATCTCAAAGTCCATTACCGTCAGATGATGGTCAGAAAGATGATACAATATATCGACGAGGGAAAGCCCGTCAAAGCGATAGATTTGAAAGATGCTGTCTTCATGGTAGCCAAAGCGCGGGAGAACGTGAGCCTGACAACCATCAAGAACTGTTGGAAAAAGGCGGGTTTTCCAGGTGACGTGTCAGAGCCCACTGATGATCCTTTTGAATCAGATGATGAAGACGAAGGAACCGCGGAAGAACGAGGTTTATGGGAAAGGGTTCTCCAACAACATCCCTCATTGGGGGAAGTACCATTCAGCCATTTCGCAACAGTAGATCAGTATCTTAACACCATATACCGGCCAACTGAAGCTGATGCGACCAGAGAAGCTCTAGAGGCAGTTCAACAAAAGGATGGCAACGAAGTAGAAAAATCAGATTCAGACGACGATTGTGTAGAACTAGAGCCAACGCCTCTAACTCCCCTCGAAGCCAATGAAGCGGTGCAGGCTTTGCGCAATTTCGTTATGACATTTAACGAATCAGGAGCAATGGAAAGATAATTTCTGCGCGCTCTCTCTACAATGGAGGACACCTTTGTAAGAGTTCGATGCAACGGACAGAGGCAGTCAAACCTTGATGAGTACTTCAAGTGAGAAAATGAACTCGAATTTTTCTGATTCTATATTTTTTTAGTTTTGTTGCGCATTAAACCGCCCTAGGACAAATGTACGAGGCCGTAATTTGCAGAACGTTTATCGAGTACATAATGAAACACTTGTACAGACAGTCAGTACTACTGTAGTAAGTACATTAACAAATTGTATGGAAGTTGTTAGAATTGAACAAAATACAATACGGACACTCCCGATATAACGATATTTTTTAGTTTTTCCTGCATTATTGTTAAATCGAGACTTCGTTTATAACGATAATTCGATATAACGATACGATTTGGCCGGTCCCTTGGTGTATCGTTATATCGAGGTTCCACTGTATTTATAAAACTATTTTTAAAACGTTCTGTTTTGTTGATGGCTTTTTGAATTAATTTGAAGCTACTAGCTTTTCACTTGACTGTGTGGTATATACTAATTAAAACAATAATATTTTTATTGCCCAGGTGCACATCCACCACTAGTCACCTCCACTTCAGGAATAACTATTAATTATTCTAACTAATTTTATCCACTGTATTGGGATTTATCCAGTGGATATAGCAAGTTTCCACTTTGAACAGCTGGAGCCAGAGAAGTCTGAGCTGGGACACAAGTCTGCTAAATGAGACTATTGCTGGCCACAGAGATTCAGATAACAAAGACGTGGCAGCCATTTTGGTAAATTGAATCAAACAAGAAATGTTTTGGTTTCATGGTTGATCGAATGAGGAATCTTTTGTTAACATCAACCAAGATGGCGGTGATGACGTTATGTGAAAATGAGCAATAGATACATTTATTACCATTTTCACTGAAGTGTGACCCTGAAAGTTTCAAGGCTTGTTTGGAAAATTGCATTAAGCCGACCATCAATCAAAATTAATTAAGTCTATGCAGTAAAAACTTTGTGTGAGACTAGACAGACTAGACTCCGCATACAGAATACATATACATGTATAAGAGACTAAATAAATTCAAAGATATGTTGTTCACAAAGGAATACCGTACATGTATAAGTTCTAAATAAATTCAAAGTAATGTATCTTAGTTAATATCAATATTATTCTACTGGTAATGGTAGATATATACATGTACATGTATGTAATGTTAAAGGAATGCATTATATTAAGTTCTAAGTACATTCAATGATATTTTGTGAAGGAATACATGTGATTTTATGGTGGTCCCTTCATGTACAGGCAATACATGAATTGCTATCAAAATACAATAGAATTAACACAATACAAAACAACAGAACGAAATACACAATACAATAGAACACAATACAATTTGGTAGTATTAATTCATGTCTGCCTATGTGAAGGGAGAACCGATTTTATTGTATAACTTCTAAATAAATGCAAATTAACAATAATTATATCTTAGTTAATAATATCAATTCTAATAATACTTAATGTTAAAGGAATACATGTGTAAGTTCTAAATAAATTCAAAAATATTTTGTGAAGGAATACATATATTAAGTTCTAAATAAATTCTGACAAAGCTAGATACATGTATTTAGTGTTTTTAAAGATAACAGAATTATAGGCTTGCATGCAGGATGTGTGAAAATGCAGAATGTGTCATTGTACAGTACCAGCAATCTGACTGTCTTGGAGACTTTTAAGGGGTCGGCCCTGTTCAACTGTTCAATGCAATCTGCTTCCTAACAAGAAAAGCAATCAGTCATAATTATAATTAAGTCATAATGAATCTATAAGGCTACCATACAATATATTCCCTTCTTTTACAAAGTGCTCAACTGTAAACATGTTGATAGTACAGTCGAAGCTCTCTGTGCGGAAACTCTCGTAAGTGGACAGCTCCAGTTATGGACGCCTTTAAGTTTCCAAAACCCCATTTGAACTCTCCGGCAGTCAAACTCTGTATTTACACAGTTCCAGTTATGGACACTTTTTCTGATTCCAGAGGGTGTCTGTTTACAGGAGCTTCGACTGTAGTTCCTACAGTTCTCCTACAATATATACATGATTGTATGATTGTATAAAATAATTTGATATTAATACTGAGTGACTTTAAAACCTTAATTAACATGGAAATGCAATTTATGTTCGAAGGCAAGTGAAGCTTCAGACAAAACAAAGTTAAAACTAAGAAAAATCAATGGATTAATTCTCAAATTTGGTTCTTAAAATTCTATTACGTTGTATTAATAATTGCAGCAGAGCAAAATAGCTCGAGTGATTGAGTGCCAATCATGAATGGCCAGGATATGAAGTCATTGGTTCAAATCTCAGTGCTGCATCTTAATGGCTCTAATGTCTCCCAACGATTTATCTTCATAACTGGGCGACAAATTATTAACTACCATAACCTGTTAGCAGTGCTATTTGTGAAGAGAAGGGGATTGTTATCTGCCTGGTACATGTAGACAGTCTGCCCTCCCTTCAAGTACCTGCCATTACCTTTGTTCTACATGCCACGTACAAGCTTAAAATACAGAGTACTATTAAATAGAAATGCAGCCTAAGTAATGATACCCTGGTTCCAGAGGCCCTGTCACTTAAGGAGAACTACAGAGTAGCTAGGAGAATTAACAATGTACATGTGCTACAAATCGAGAAGAGAGAAGAGAAGGACCTCTGGTCTCGGCCATTGAGAATCTCACTTCCATGTTACAACCTTGCTTCTGTGCCTAACATTTCCAAGCAAAATATACAAATTGTGTGATATCAAATGTTGGCGGTCACACCTGGGTATGAGTGTAAGAAACCAATCAAAGTAGAGTCTCAAATGTTGAACCTGATCTCAGCCTGGAAGTGAGATTCTCAACAGCAGAGGGCAGAGGTTCTTTCACTTTGTGCCTTAACTAGAGAGAGAAAGAAGTAAGAACCTCTGCTGCCCATGCAGGGTATAGTGAGTGATCAATACCACAGTAACATTACCTGGGCTCCAAGTGTTGTATAGTTCAAATGCATGATCTTGATTGCAACAGCACAGTTAGAATGGTGATAAAGGTCCTTTATAAAGATGTTCAACAAAAACACTACTTTAGTTTCTTTTTCATGTGACTTTAAAGGGCCTTTAATATTTTTTTTAATCATTATTAAAACCTAATATTGATTCTACGTGTACATGTACATCAAGTGAATTACAATCATGTAGATGAATAAGCAGAATATTGATTGATTTGAGTGTTGCATCTATGTACGTACACGTATGAGTTATAGATGAGGTTTATATTTCCAAAATGCAACTGAATGTGACATCAAACCAGGCATTTTCAATTGTCTTTTATTTCTCCTTGTGAATGAATCTGTTCTCTGATGTACATGTATCAGTAAAATAATTGGTAAAATCACTGATACATTAAACTACAAAATACATTTATTTAATGTTAATAAAAGTTCATTAAACTAAACAAGCATTTTTTTTTTATAATACATGCACAGTCGAATATCCCCTTACTGATACCTCAGACTAATAAGGACACCTCCTTATTATGAACAGCTCTCTCACTCCCGGCAAAATCCCCATACATACATGACTTTTGTACATGTAAAACATAATAGATAATATGGACACCTCTATAATACGAACTGTCACCTCTATAATACAGACACTACATGTATATAGGGTTCTCTGGATTCATTAATTAGCAGTTTGGAAATATATAAACCTACATGTATATAACTCACAGACACGATTAACACTCAAATCAAGAAGTATTCTACTATTGCAATTCAACTATTCACTTAATGTAGAATAGACATCAGTTTTAACAATTTTGAAAAAAAAAAATGTTAGAGCTGGCACTTTATTTAAAGGGTATCAGATAAGTTGGCTGATCAAATACAATGTTTGCTCTCAAATGATTGTTATGCATGTGCCTAAGCCTGTTTCTATGTTTGTCTTCAGTAAATATTATTGTACACTAGATGTCATTTATGCATTGATTTTCCTGTTGATAAAACTCATTTGAATTTCCTGTGCGCTGCCATCTTGGATCTGATAACGTCAGTGTTGCCCCTATTGTCAGAAAACAATTATAACTCTCTTGTTGTGTAACAATAGGGCAACACTGTGACATCATAAAATCCAAGATGGCAGCATGCTGGAAATTCAAATGAGTTTTATCGACAGGAAAATCGGTGCATAAATGACATCAAGTGCAATTTACTGGAGTCAAACACAGAAATAGACTTACATGTAGGCATGCATAACAATCATTTGAGAGCAAACATTGTTTCTCTGCCAAGATTCCCTTTAAGTTCATCATATCAAAGACATACACTTGTTATATACATTGTATACTCAATGCATACAATTGTACAGCAGCTCATATTGCATGCATACCATCAGTATTAAACACAAAGGCAGCAGCTTGAAAATTGCATACAAAAACTTTATATTCATTATGTGGCCTATCCATATGGCAGGCAAATTTTGAGCAACAAAATAACACTTTGAAAGTAAATATTATTTTGTGTACACATGTATATTAAAATAACACTTGCATACATGTACATTACTAGACTTATATTAGCGTGGATTTTGGAACACTAGTCAATTTATTAGTGAACTGTCATGTAGTTATCAAACAAAAAGAATGTTTGTTTAATATTTACAATGTAAGTCATTCATTAATTCATATTCTAATTTACCTCAGCAGCTATCAACACAGATGACTGTCCTGTGCCAATGATCCGAAGAAATTTGTACCTCCCTACTAGGTGTGTAACTGGAATATTTAAAATCATTTGATTATTAGTTTTTTAAATACTTATAAGCCTGCATGGCCTTCACCCACAGGCATCACCCACACACATTGGGTGTCTGCACCTGTAAACCAAAGTGATCAATTCCAGCAATAAAATTCTGTTTTAAACACTGACTCAAAACTATTGTAGCCTGTATCGCATCTGAACTGAACCCTCCTGGTTTCTGGGAAACTACCCACCCACCCCTCCCTTAGATAATTACAACCATGAGTATGTGTAATGTAGTGTAGACAATAGGTGACTCCCTTGTAATTTAGCAATCACTACAAGAATCGAAGGGTTAATAAACCAATTATTATTATTATTAAGTTAACCGGGGTAATTCAGTTTGTACGTGATGCAGGATACAAAATTGGAGCTTGCATTTATGGTATTACTTTGAATCCACTACTTCTACTAAGTTTTGTAAACTAAAAATTACCTTCATCAAGATTGGAAGCTAAGGGTTTGAGATGTTTTCCTTGAGCAAGATAAAATTCATGATTTAACAAATCAAATTGTGAGAATATTAAATGCAGTACAATGTATTTGATTTCAAATAAATTTCCTTACATTTTTACAATTAGGTGTTTTGCTTGTTTGTGGCCCTGTCCCAGTCAAATATGAATTGTCATGTGTAAAGCTCTTGCACAGTATGACAAACATTGTTGATTTCTGACAGGCACCTTTTTATCTCTTTCCCCTTGAAGGTACAGTGTAAGTGGAATAGCAAGATATATCAGGGGGGGGGCAAGAAAAACAAGGAAGATGGGAATGGGAAGGGAGGGGGAGAAAGTAGAGGGGAGGGGTGGTCATCAAAACATTTTGTAGGGGAGGGGTAGGTGGAATTTTTTCTTTTTAAATTCACCCCCCCCCAAAAAAATAAAATTAAAAAAAATAAACCCCCTTTTTTATGAATCCCAATAAAAATCCCTTTTTAGAATCTTGGAGATTTCAAAAATTAATCTAGTTTGATTTAAATTAACCTAGTTTGGTTTAAATTAACCTAGTTTGATTTAAATGAAACTAATATTTTATCATATTTAACCTGTATCATATGTATTATATTTAACAATTAGACTGCAAGCTCAAGGTTTCTATTGGCAGATATATATACATGTACATGTAGTTGGTGAGGGACACTAGTGAGCTAGAGCGAGAAGTCTTAAAGTGTCACTATGATGAAACTTTAAAAATCTGTTTTTTTTTACAGATTATGAAAGATAAACTACTAAATAACAATCATGGTAAATCTTAAGTCGAAATTCGAACGAAAAGTCTGATTATTTTAGCCATATGTTCGAGCTCAGACTGACCACCATTATTCAGACTAGAAATGAGTGATCCTTTGTAACTGGCGGTCTTTTCATGACGTCATCTACTCAACAGCTTCCCGACACAGCGACTAGAAGGCATTTTATAAGTTAGGTTCAAACTTTTTGTACATGCTGTCTAGATGTTTCTATTTTTTTTAAATACCCTTTCCTTCTGCATACTAGACCAGAGTAGCCATATTTTCGCTACTATGACATCATCCACACCATTCTAGCCTGAGTAATGGTGGACGTAAATTTTACGTGTTTACTGAGGTCTATATTTATGTTGCATTAATATATTGTGATCAAATTTTTGGCCAGAAGTATAATTGAAGACCTATATTTTCGAGTTGTTTCACAGGTAGCTCAAGCTTGGAATCTGTTAATATTTAACAGCATTAATTTTGTATGGAATTGTTTAGTTTTCTGACATGTACAACATAAATCTTGAATAAAAATCGACAAAACCTAGTGTCTTCTTGTGGTCCTTAACAACTGTCTGTGCCAATTAAGTTACAGACATAAAATTATACCTAGTTGAGGAACACAAGGAGACTGTATATATTTTTGTCAATTTCGATTCAAGATTTACTAATAATATAATATAATAATATAAGCTTCTATAGCACATATATTTACCGTTCTATGTGCTTTACAATATCATGGATTTTATAAGTATACTAAATGTACATTACAATAATAATTTTAAATGTGTGACTAAACCAAGTACAATCTAATAATAAGGAAGGGGTCATTCCACAGTATTTCAGTTTTTTAAATGTTTTCCAACAGACCTAAAGTGTTCATAGAATTGTAGCTAAGTGATGATAGTTTATTTTAAAATGACTTTTTTTGGTAGCAGGTCGACATTGATGCATAAATTATAATCAATTACAATAAAAGCCAAAATGGCCATTGCGGAGGGGACAAATCAATCACTTATTTATAAATTAAACAAAAAACTGAAATCTTTCAAAAATTACCAGGACATAAACTATTCCTTGTTCCTTTTAAAAAGCAGTTGTTACATGCTGACTCTTTGGTCAGAGTCACATGGTAGACATTGTCCATTTGCTAAATGTCCCCTCCGCAACATTTTCACACCTTAAAGTTTATGTTATTAGTGGTCAAATAGTCAATTATTAGGTACACAGTATGATAACTTCTGATTTATACCTGGAGGTATATTGTACTGCATTGTAAAGTTCCTGGGCTCTCCATTTAAAGGTTTAAATAAGTTCTATTTTACGTTGCGGAGGGGACATTTCTATTGCAGAGGGGACATGTTCTAAGAGGTGAATCTAAAATATATTCAAAATGTGTAAGTAAAATAGTAGTAAGTATAGTTTCTGTATTCATGTCTAATTATAGTAAGTAACCCAAGACACATTTAAAATTTAACAATAAACCGGGCCTTTCATTTAATTTCTAGTAAAACCACAGGTAGTCCTACATTGTAACTACAATGTACATGTACAGTTTAATTTGTATGAGTCTGCTTGTGCTAAATATAAATTACAGCAACTCAACTAAAATCAACTGAAAAATATTTTTAAATGTATGAAACTTTTCACCATCATTTTGGAGATTTTTAATCCATTTTTCCCATTTGCTGTCACTTTTCTCTTTTTCCCATTTGCTGTTGCTTTTCTCCTCTCTGCTAAAACGTCTGCTGACAGCTTTTTTACAATATATCATCTATATGGCTTTGCATAATTCAAGTAATTTCCCATCATTTATTTTAACTTGTACATATTTAACAGTACTTAATATACATGTACTTGCAAAGAATGCTGGTAAATCCTGTACTGAGCAATGTGCAGTAGGAAGCAATGAATTATGGGTAATTACAATGACATGTGCTCTGATTTAATACGGCTTCTCTGTAGGGTTATTTTCATGTCCTTGCTTTGTTGGTGAATTACTATGTCCTCTAATACAGAAAGGAGTAGAATTAAATTAAATAATATAATAATGTATAAGTGTGGACAAAATGTTCCCTCCGCAACGTCCCCTCCACAACAGGTCACAGTCTAAATGAAACCAGTTTTGATAAGAATATAGCATATGCAGCTGCACTTTTTTACCATTAATCTAAAATAGATAAAGTACTCTTTGGCACAAAAAATATATACATTTAAAATTCATTGCAGAATCAGAGAAAATTTCACTTAAACCTGGTAAATCAAGAATAGCAAATTCTCTGAGTCCCATCTGCAACAATAAATTATCTTATTACAGTCTGCCATCAGTACTATGCAGAGAGAATAACAAACATTATAGTACTTACATCTATAATGGTATCTACAATATAAAGGCAAAATTGATCAGCTCTAATTATTTTATATCAAGCTATGGCATGAAAACTGCTTCTGAATGTCCCCTCCGCAACATACATAATACTGTGGAATGACCCGAAGACAATAAGTAATAAATTATGTACATACATGTAGTATGTTGTAACTATATAATATATAAATAAAATAATGATACTTTTCGACTTAAATTGATTGAGACTAGTACATTGTACTTGATCTGATGTTGAAAGGAAGACTGTTCCATAGTTCCGGTGCAGCAACTGAAAAGGCTCGTTGTCCATAAGTTTTAAGTTTCGGAGTTGGACGAACAAGGAGAAATGGATTGGATGATGACCGTAGTGTTCGTTTAGGTGTACGTACATGTATATAATCTTAACTTCGTTTTGTAGGCAAGGGAGTAGTCATTGTAGGCAAGGGAGTAGTCATTATTATTTTATGGATAGAGGGGGTTGGCAAACAGGAGGGGGGGAGGGGGTACATAAAAAGTTTCATCCACCTTTTTAGGGGGGGTCAAGAAAGTTTGAATAACAAGGAAATACAACCAAAATATGGTTGCATGGTCACAATTGGGGAATTGCAGAATGATATAACAAGAAAGTTTGCTATTCACTATAATCTATCACAGAATTGATAGTGAGTAGAGGATCAATCAGAATGCAGAATTTGCAATAGAATACTACTAAGACTAAGTAACAAAATTGTTTCTACTAATATAATCATATTATATTGATGTAAATACAGGTTTTTCTATATCTATGAGTTGTAAGCAAATTGTTTCTGGTGAAACTAACCAGGATGTTGTGGGTGAAATTTTCCATTCTCATCCGTCTGTGTTCCAGGTTCTGTTGAATAAAAATACAAGAACCTATTTGTGGCATCATAATTCGTCCACAGACATTATCAGATCAGAGAAGAGAATGATTCCTTACAGCAAAGCTCAAGGGAAACTGTGAGCTTCGAGGATCAGATAATGTCCGAGGCAAATAGCAGGGCATATTTTGATGCCACAATGTATGTTGTTGTTGTCATCCTTCAAATATTTTCTTTGACACACACTTATATGCTCACAGGGGGTATATTTGGTGATATTTCCTGCTCACAGAGAGAAAATATTGGGCCATGTGACGCATTCAACCAATCACGCGCGAGAAAATATTTGATGGGTTATAATTAGCCAGTAACAAAACGAGCGGGAGACTGGAACTGAGTCATTAAAACTAATTCAATTAATAACTAGTCAAAGTTAGCATTATTTTCCAAAAGAACAGATCAAACTTAGCTAGCCTGGAAAGTTTGGTGAACTTTGGCTCAAAATTGACGATGCTAGAAGGCATCAAATATGTCTATTTTCCCATACAAACTCTCTTATTTTTTAACGTTGTCCCTCCAAACCATATACATTCATTGTAAAATTTTGGAGGGACAAAGAAATTTCAATTGCTTATAATTCAGGCAAGATTCACATGAATCACGTCAAACTAGAGTAATTCTGATAAACTCGGTCCCAGTCCCCTGCTTTGTTACCGGCCAATTATAATTATTATTGCTGATATTTCCCACTCAAGGAGAGAAAATGTTGGATCACATGATACATTCAACCCATCACACGCAAGAGAAACTATTTGATTGGTTATAATAGTGGACAGGTACATGTACATGTGTATACAAGTACACAATTATTAAAAGTTATATATTAGTTAACAAATATATTGTTATTTTGTTGTTACAATGTGAAGAAAATAAAGAAGTGTAGCAGAAGATGCAGTCAACTGGCATGACAATACCAGGAGATGCAGTCCACTGGCGTGACAATAACAGGAGATGCAGTCAACTGGCATGACAATACCAAGAGATGCAGTCAACTGGCATGACAATACCAGGAGATGCAGTCGACTGGCGTGACAATACCAGGAGATGCAGTCGACTGGCGTGACTATACCAGGAGATGCAGTCGACTGGCATGACAATACCAGGAGATGCAGTCGACTGGTGTGACTATAACTGAAGGGGTGAGCGGAAGAAAGACTTAATCAAATTCCAAATTCTCCTTTATCTTCTTTGTTTTGTAATGGAGAATTGAGATCTTGATCCGTAATCACTTAACTCGTTCTTCTGCTCACCCCTTCAATTATACCAGGAGATTTAAATCAATTAACTAATAAAAACATAATGATGTTATAATATTAGATATTTATGTATTCTGCAGAAACAAATTGACAGAATATGATACTTAAGTCACAACAGTAGTAAATGAGATATTAAATTATTCTAACCTAGTTAATTGTACATCTCAAGAGGGTAATCATAATCTTTGAAGGAGCACATTAATTAGAAACATTGTACTTATAGTCTTTTAATGGGAATAAACACATACTTTCAGGGTTGGGATTTAGGTTTACAGTAACAGTATTATTATTATTACATATTACTTGAATCTTCCTTTAAAACACCAGTTTAGTTGACAAGAATCAGGGGTAGAAATTAACTTTGTTTGCCACAAGTAAAAAATACTAAAATAATTAATGTCGTTCATTTTTTTAAGCTAGAAAAATAAGAAACCAAACTAGCAAAACTTAAAATGTCTCAATTAGGTTTTATGTCTTTATTTTACAGGTAACTGTTTCCGACTATCAAACAATCACTAGTAAAATCAATTCATCAACTAGCATTCTGATGGCTTGCTAACACTAATTTCAACCCCTAGGAATTGATATCTTGAAAAACTATAATACAATTGACATGTCAGTCTGGGTATCAAGGTTTCAAATCCCTGCCAGACAAACTGATAAGTCTCAACCCTAAAATAATTGTGCAGTACATGTAGCTAGCCTAGCTAGACTGACCACTCCGTTTGTTACATTTCTATCAATAACTTCACAATTATACTGTCTGTACATAATTATGTCAAAACCCAGTCTCAGCAAGTTATTTCTCATGAACTCGTTAGTCAACCTCATGGCTTTTCTGTGTTACCCAATATCTAACCTTTATTCTACTAGACTCATAATTATTCATGAGGACATCTAGCAACCAGAGGTCACAACTAATGTACCACATTCCATACTTTGAAACTCCTGTCGAATACTCTAATAATTAACGAGCTCAACTACAAGTGAAGTGACATTGCAAGAAAAAACCTGGGGCCAATTCAATAAAACTTTTACAAATGTACATACATGTGTACATTGTACTTTACAAGTCTGGCCATTGTTTATTTGCTGGAAAGCAATGACAAGACTTGTAAAATACACATCCAGTCAAGTGAACACAGGACCCCTAAGGGAAACTCATGGATGGTCAGTGAGCTACATGTATTTTGTGTTGTGGTATTGTGGATGTTGTTGGCAGAGCCTATTATTTTGTTTAGTGTGTGACAAGATTAGTTTTGCTGAATGCCTCTGTAGCAGTTAAAAGTAACATACAGAGAGAACAAAAAAATCATGTGACCAATGATATCATCATTACGACATCACCACCATGGGATTCAAGGGGACCCAATACCTGATGCCTGTCAAACTTTGAACCACCTACTAAAAATCACATGACCAGTGACATCATTGTTACAACGTCACCACTTAGTATCACGAGTCACTGATCATTTTGTTTACATTTGAGATGCCAATATAACATATGGTATTGGCGTTTCAGAATACCAGCCTCTGATTGGCTCTAGTGTGAGCCCTTGAAGTTACATGGGTTCCAGGTCAAGTTCAAAAGTCGTTTGTTCAACAGCAAGATTTCTACAATTTCACCTTCAAAACACTGTAAATTATAAGATAAGAATTATTCAATCCTAAAGGTATATAAGGTTGGCATTGTAGTTTCCGGCAGAAATCTAACACTCTTATCCGCTAAAAGTACAACTTTTGAAGAGATTTCAAAACACGCCGCAAAAGTTTTCTCCACTCAAGCCATGAAACCGTTGCCATAGGTATACTAGGTGCCTTTTGAGAATTGAAATTACGATCAGCATATTAGTTTGGTGCTTCATTCTCTTCTTTCTTTTAACAATTCCCGACTTAACTGTTGAATCGCGATACAAAACTAATTGCGATTTTGAGATGCCAATACCGAATTATAATTATTGCTGGCGTTGGAAGAAAATATATTTTTCGTATTGGGCTTCGTCGCTGCATGACTCCGCCCAATACAAAATATATTTCCTCCCAACTGGCTGGCAATATAATTCGGTATCGCTGTCTCAAAATCGCAATTAGTTTATATTATTGATTCATGGAGACCCAATACCATGTCTGTCAAAGATTGAGCCACCTGGCATTAGGGCCCGTTTACAAGGAGATAGGGTTACCCTAGCACTAGGGTCAAAGATAGCCCGGGTTTACAAGCAAAATGATTCAATATATTATTCATTTGAAAAGCTGTTTCTTATGAAATGTCATACTAATGAATGAAAACATGTGCTACTACAATAATTATTACTCTTCCATTTTTCTTTCATTTTTATCCGGTTCAAACAGATCTGTGGTCCAAGTGATTTTGATTTTACTGATTCTTCGGTAGGTTGTGAGCCGGTAGGCTCGCGGCCGCCAAAATCATTCAAGCATAGAAAACAACATGGCGGACACGAGTAGAGTTCTGGCGGTTTTTGGTGGATTAACGTCGATTCTTCTTTCTGTGGTGCCCTTTATTGCAGCTGTCTAGTATCCTAGAATGTTGTTATGTTACCTACTAATTGCTAGAGAACTTTAGAAACTTGCAATGTGAAATTTGGCTCTAGAATAGAGTTGACCCGGGTAGGCGGGTTACCCTAGCAAACCGTGTACAAGGGCAAAACATAGCCCTAGTGCTAGGGTCACCCTAGCTCTCAGACAGGGTAACCCTTAAGTGCTAGGGTAACCCGGACAGCCGAGTTGAGTTGTCCCGCCTGCTTGTAAACACATCGCTAAAAATAAGAGGAAATGACCCAGCGCTAGGGTAACCCTAGTGGTAGGGTAACCCTAGTGCTAGGGTAACCCTATCTCCTTGTAAACGGGCCCTTAGAAGTGAGGGAGATACAGTACATTTGTACATGCATGTACTAAAAATAATGTGTCCTTCCAAACCTTTATTTTGTTCAGACATATTACAAATGTGTGGATGTCAGACAAAGCTCTCACTTTTTGCAAGATTAAATTTACAGTTATCTTTAGTTATTTTGGTGCATGGTACCTCATGTATGGCAAGCACATTTCAAAATTAGTCTGACATTTGTCAAATTTGGTCAGACAACTGATTGATTATACATTTTGTTGTCCCAATTCAGGTCACCTGACTTATCCCTTGATTAATGTTTTCTTGTTTTTCTGTAAAAGTCCCATGAGGAAATGTATAAATTCCTATACAAAGCACTGAATCATTTAAGCTGTCACATGATCTGAATTGGAACAACAAATGGACTACTCTTCCCAGTAAACTACGACACCCCAAGTTTTTTTATGGCCCCCGTGATGTGAATGGTCTGTACCACGTGATCACTGTTTGGCATACGGCCGGTAGAGATTTTTGTGTGGCAGCGTGAGAAAAGCGACATGTTGTTCTACATTGTAGACAAAGATTGCCTCATTGTAAACAGTAGAATGACACATTGTAGACAAGGTTGACATTTCAAAACCGCAGAACGACTGACATTTTGAGATCTTAAAATATGAACTACCATCTTAAATCTTAAAATATCTCAGATGAATTGGCAAAATATTTCTTCCAGTTACCTTAAAAGTTAAGCCACATTGTGTGGTTCTTCAAATACGTTTAATAATAAACTCCAGAACTCAAAGAAGAGCGAGAAGGAAATTTTTCCCAGCGATTTCTAGACTAGACAAGGCAGTCAAAACTTGTCTACGAAAGACTACAACTGCCACCGACAAGAAATCTACCCGGCGTTATTCACATCACGTGGGCCGTAAAAAAACTTGGGGTGTTGCAGTTTACTGGGAAGAGTAGTACAAACTAAATCGGTCTATGTCCGATGTCTAACTGTTATTTCCAGCTTTGCACTTACTGTGTTGAGGAGAGGAAGGTTTCTTCCCACACAACTGTAATAATAATCCTTTCAGTCCACCAGTAAAGCAAGGTGCAATGAACCTTTGAGGTGGTGTCCTCTGTGGTATATGGAGTCTACCATTACGCCTACACGTATTTAAATAAGTGCATAAAGGTTAATACAGGCTTAAGGGTCTATTCAAAATTAATATTACTTAAGCCAGTTAAGGCCCGTTTTTTGTGCAATTTTTGTGGCGATTTCCACTGCAATTTTGCTCGCCAGCGAAGTTGCACTTTCAACTAGCGGCGATTTTGATGCAATTCGCCACCAAATCGCACTGGTTTCGAGCATGTTCGAAACTTGATGCAACTTGATGCAAATTTGCAGCGAAAAACTTTGCAGTGGGACGAGACAAAAATTGCATCAAAAACCGCCTGTGTATAAAACCACAGGCCTTTGCATTGGGCAGCGGGTCATGACCATATTATATATGGCAATGGCGTGCATGAAGCCATGATTTCATAAAAATATGTAAGTTATATATTTTTTTAAATAGGACCCAAAACAAACAGAGGCTGATCACAGCCAGGATCCCGCTAATTCACAGATCTAATCGGAATTTAACGATTGTATTCTATCACTATTTAGACTATTATAGTATTTACTTGGTTGTGCCTTGTGCATTTGCCATGCATGCAGTCGTACATGTACATATATTTAAATGTTTAACGATCAATACGTAAAATCTTACCGTATTGGTGGTTCAAATGCACTATTTCGTCCTTGAACGTTGTTCATTAATTCCTCCATGCATTGCTTTCGAGCAATCACATTATTTGAGTGAAGATTCTGACTATTTTAAGCGTCACAGTTGTGTTGCAATTGCATTTGACCGCCATTTCTTCTTTACCTCACCAGTCTCCCGACCGAGTAACCCAATTCCCTTATGGGCTGCCTGTGTCACAACGTTAGGAGATAAAACAACAACTTATCATTATTAATTGTCAAATCAACTCAAAACGATGATAATCATTATTCTTAAAACCAGTCAAGGTAAAGATAAACAATTGGCAAATTCCGAACGGCGGTAGACGCGCTTAGTGTAGTGGTTTACGACGGTCGCGGTCTGTACTACCAAGCACCGTCCACCGACACCTGTGAACCCTACTAAGGCTAAGCTCTAGGTGAGTGAAAACCCGTCGTTTACCCGTGAACTCCGGGTTCGGTTTGTGGTTCGGGTTTGTCTTAGAATAATGATTATCATTATTTTAAAGCGATTTGACAAATAATGATAATCATTGTTTACAACCTCGTGACCGGGGTCTTCTCGGTCAGATAAGATGGCGGCTACTCCGAGAGAAGACCCTGGTAAAGGCCGAACTATGACGTATTCTGATTGCATACCTGCCAACTAGACAGTTTTTAGACAGTTTTTTATTTAAATTAAGATATTGTATTTACAAATGTGGCTGGCCCGCAGGTAGCTAGGCGCTATTCTAGGCGGGCCTAGTCTTTCTATTACATAAAAAAAGAAAATATGCACATTTACATAATTTACATAAACTCTCCCGGTTTATGCGAGAGACTCCAGATTTTGGACCTCATCTCCCGGTCTCCCGGATAAAGCCTCAAATCTCCCAGTTTTTAGCCATTTTATGAATTGAGTTTGCCGTTTTTCAGGCTCGAGGGTTAAAAAATAAACAATTTTATTCTGAGTTGTATGTTGCGTTTGTGTTCATTTCGCACGCTAGCGAATGCGCGAAAAGCACCGAGTGACTCTCGATCGATCGCGAGGCATCATGGACATCGTGTGATTGGTTACACACTGACTCGCAGGCAGCGCCATATAAGCCATAATCTGATTTTTCCGAAAGCTTTCGGAAAGTCTTCGGAATCGCATCTCGCTCACTCCGGATTGGGATACTTATGGTTTGTAGGCACGTGTTAAACATTTCCATATTTAGCTTGGCCGCTATATATTGGATGCCCACATCGCGTGATTAAAATCTCCAGGATTTCTGGAGATTTTTAGTCACGTGATTTAGCCTTACCAGGGTAGCCGCCATCTTGGATCTGACCCTACACGAGGTTTATACGTTACTAATGAACAAAACAAGATTAAAGCAACAGGGGTGTACCCGCTCACAATTAGTAAAAGTTTATAAATGAGCGACCACGAACAACACTCCACTGGTATACGTCGGATCAAACAATGATCTAAATGGTTCGCAGATTAAGAAATAAGTAGAATGAAGAATAACCAATACGACGTAGAATTATACGGATTTAATGTAGCACAATATTTCGACTAGCCATAACTAGTCTTCATCAGGTGCTTAGGAGCTTTTACAATGTGACTTGACAATATATAATGGTAAAACGGAAATGACGTAAAAAACATAATATGATAACGAAAGATAACTAACTGTGTGACTGATTAGTAAGTCTCATCGCGTTTGTTAAGGCCATTAGGTTCAAGAGTGTTAGCACGTGTTATGAGATAAGCTTCTCTAGCTTTGCGAATAGCATCACGAGAAGAGAAAATATGTTCTAAAGGAATTAAAAGGATATTAGATGCAGAGTGGTCAGGGTTAGATAGAAAATGTTCAGATGCAGTGGTGGGTTTGGATTTACTGGAAGGTTTGTCAACTGTCCTACGATGTTCGTTGAAGCGGTCTTTAAGTCTACGTTTGGTTTCACCAATGTACTGTTTGTTACATTTAGTATTTAATACACGTCGTATTGGTTATTCTTCATTCTACTTATTTCACAATTAGTGACCATTATTTGATATATGCAGTGCGTAAACTAACAAGTAGAGGCGAACCACCGAAATTGATTAGGACAAGAAATTACAAAAAGTACCAGTCATCCAAATTTAAAGCTGACCTAAATAGGGTCCCTTGGGAGACGCTTAATCAATTTGAAAAACCCGATGAGGCATGGTCTAAATGGATTGAAATGTTCAATTCTGTTTTAGAAAAACACGCACCAATAAAAACAAAACGCGTTCGAAACAAACCAGCGCCTTGGATTACCTCAGATCTCAAAAAATTAATGTATAAAAGAGATACTTTGAAAAAGAGAGCTACCAAAACCGCAATGTCCTCTGATTGGAATGAATTTAAGAAAGTCCGTAATAGTGTGAATCAGAGCATTAAAGTAGCAAAGTCTAATTATTATCAAACACAAATCAAAGATAACTCTGATAACCCAAAAGAGATATGGAAATTATTAAATCAACTCACAAGTAAAAAGTCAGACGGTACACTTATAAATGAAATTAAAACAGATGACGGAATGGTACTAACTGAACCAATAGAAATTGCTGAGCATATGAATGAGTATTTCTCAGAGATCGGTCCTGCACTTGCTGCTGAAAATTGTATGATCTCTGATTCCTACGGGAGCCAGTTTAAATCTTACGTAAATGAGGCAAAGTCTGTCTTTAGTATACAACGGCTTTCAGTAGCTAAAGTTTTGAAACTAATAAAGAAACTTTGCGTTTCTAAAGCAGCTGGCCTGGATAGAATATCCAATAAAGTACTCCGTGACTGTTCTGAAGAGATCTCCGAATCTCTCACAAATTTGTTTAATCTGTCACTTGAAACAAAACAGTTCCCAAGAGAATGGAAGATTGCTCGATTATCACCAATTTTCAAACAAGGCAAAAAAAACGAGGCAGGTAATTACAGACCGATCTCTATTCTCTCAACCATTGCCAGAATATTTGAAAAACTAGTCTGTGGACAGTTTTACAAATATTTACAAGAAAATAATCTTCTAAATAAACACCAATCTGGATTTAGACCCATGCACTCAACTGCAACTGCACTTCTTGACCTAACAAATGAGTGGTATATAAACATTGATAAAGGACAATTAAATGGAGTTGTGTTTTTAGATTTAAAAAAAGCTTTTGACACAGTAGATCATTCCATTCTCCTTGAGAAGTTATCCCTTTATGGGGTAGAGCCCTCCACTCTAAAATGGTTGTCAAATAGAGGTCAGAAGTGTTTAGTAAATGGTGCATTATCCTCTGAGTGTTTGATAAAATGTGGCGTGCCACAGGATCTATTCTGGGTCCGTTACTCTTCTTACTCTATATAAATGATCTACCAAATTGTGTTAGCAACTGTAGGCCACGTCTTTACGCCGATGATACAAGTCTCTCTTTTACGGCTCCAGACGTGAGTAAACTGGAGACCGAAATAAATATGGAACTGACATCTGTAAAGAAATGGCTTATTGCTAACAAACTTTCACTCAATCTTCTTAAAACCGAATTTATGATTATAGGTACAAGACAGAGATTGGATTTTGATTATGATATTGAAATCTCATTGAATAATATTTCTGTAAGAAGAGTGAAGGAAACTAAACACCTCGGTGTATATTTAGATGAAAACCTTCGGTGGCACGCACACATTGATAATATTATTAAAAAGGTATCCTCTGGTCTTGGGATATTGAGGAGAGTAAGGCCCTTTGTACCAAGAGATGCTTTAATAAAAGTCTACATGGCACTGATTCTTCCACCCTTAGAATATTGCTCTATTGTTTGGGATAACCTTGGATTGGGTCTTGCCAATAAGTTACAGACTCTCCAAAATCGTGCTGCAAGAATAATAACTAAATCTGATTACACAATTAGGTCAACAGACATTCGTAAGGAATTGTGTTGGGAATCATTAAAAGAAAGAAGGCTAAAAACAAGGGATATTATGATGTATAAGACAGTAAATAACCTAGCGCCCAGCTATCTTTCTGATCTTTTTATAAAAGAATCCCAACACTGTAGCTATAACTTACGTCATTCAAATGCAAACCTTCATATCCCAAGACCTCGAACAGAAGCACTAAAAATAAGTTTTTCTTACAGTGGAGCCAAAATTTGGAACTCTTTGCCCAGTTTTACAAAAGAGGCAAACAGTTTAACCATATTTCGAACGGAGCTCCAAAATATTGATATTTGTGGACTCATGGACTGTTTATAATATATTTTTAATGTATATATTTAACATAAGTTTTGTAATTATATTATTAGTCCAAATACTATTAACTTATTGTAACGGTTCTCTTGGAAACCAAGTATAACTTGAAGAGATTCCGTGTTTTAAATAAAGATTCATTCATTCATTCATTCAAAGAAATGATCACCCGTGCCTGTACGGTACTAAACAACTATTGATACATGAATATTTCTGCAAACCCGCACGCACTCCCCATCTACTATTTGTATATCAAGACAAGATGAAAGGCTGATTGTACGGTTACTGGGAAATATATATAATTACTACCGAGATATTTCGGTTGGCACGGCCAACCTTCCTCAGGGTACACAAGTATTGGCAAGAAACCGTTAATTACAAATTTTGAAAACATGAATGTGAGACTAGGAAATAAAATTAGTACAAGTGATGAGTGGCCGTGATAGAAAACTAAGATAAATACAATTTTATAGTAGAGACTGAGTAGTATAAAATTACATTTCTTCCTTTCTATCCATGCCTTTAGGTTCTAATGTTACATTACAGCACATTACTATTTGTAGCATTTTTCACCGAATGTTATGCACCAGTCAATTGTAACCCCCACCCCCCTCACCTCGGGAATGGTAGGGACGTTGCCAGTGGGACGTTGCCATACTTTGCAATTCCCCGGCCTACCCCCCTGGGACAGAATACACGGGAAAAGCCCCCACCCCGTGGGGTAACAATTTGGCAACATTTCAAAAACTACACCAGAAGTCCATATAAACCGGAAGTGTCCATCTGGCCCTTCAGTTTACAGAGTGGTCTATTTTTAGAAATGCTAATCTCAAATTTCGCGGGGGGAAACAATGGCGGACATTATGTCAGACTATTTATCAAAATATACTCTACCAATACGAAGCCAACAGTATATTAATTGGCTAGCTACTAAATTAGGTTACCGGTAATTTATTTCGGTCCATCTTCATGGTTGCCACCCATCAGGAAAAACAAATTTCCCTGACATTTCCCTGACTTTTCACTGACCATAATAAGACTGTCCGACATTTCCTCGTCCAAAACACAAGTCATTATCAAAGTCCTCGCAGACGCTTTGAGGCACAAAGGCCTAAAAATCCCTTACTTTTTCCTGACTTTGACAAGAAATTTAGAATTTCTCTGACCATGCAGATGGAAATTTCCCTGACTTTTCCAAAACCTTGAAAACAAACATTTTCCCTCACTTTCCCTTACTTGTGGCAACCCTGATCTGAATGAATGTTCACTGATCTTCTAATTGATCCAGCCATATGAGAAAAACCCACGATCGAGCCAAAAATCGCACTGTTTCTTGTGATATGAGTCGACTACTTTCAGTCCATTATTGGTAAATAGACCAGTCTTCTCGGGGAAACCTTTCCATGTCGAGTTCTTAACCGAGCCACTCTCGATAAAACTCCCAAGTTCCCTCCTCAATTGCGCCATGAAGATCTTGTCTCTCTCTGAAGGCACGTACACAAGCTCTTTGGGGAAGCCAAAGAAGGCCTGGATGTCCCACATGTGAAAGGCATACGGACTGGCTTTGGCTCCTGGGAAGGGTAAAAGGACCGGTTTGCTTGGCCACGCGGTTACAATATAACGGTAAACTTGGCTGCCAAAACCATAGGATGCATTTCGGGCAAACACGTCATTTGGGCATGTCTCTCTGATGTCAGTAGCAATGGTAGAATAATGAAACTGAGGCGACTGTTTACGATCCAAGTTGTAGTACATCTTGAATACTTCATCGACCTCTGAGGAATTCATAAATGGAATGAGCTTTCTGCGGGTGTAATTTTCAAATCTCTCCAAGGTTGAATTAGAAAAGTCTTTGCCAGGGTAAAAGTCGACTGTTTCTTGTGCGGTTGTACCAATAATGACAGGGACATCATTAGCACGACCTCTCGCCATTGCGTTGAGTGGAGGCGATGCTACAACGTACCCATCAACCGTAGCAAGAGCGCCGTCGAAGTGACCCAGCGTCGGAAGATCGGTAAGGTCCTCCATCGCCCAGTAAGGATAAACGGTCCATGGAATCGAACCTACCACTTTCTCAGCCGTTAGCCCGTACATACATTTTCGTATGGCATCCAAGTCTCCTGCTGTGCATTTCGCGTTTCGTAAGAAGATTTCGTTATCTATTGCAGCATCGGCTGACGATTTGTTGAAGACTGGCGAAGCACTCATAAGAATCGCGCCATGGAAAAGCCCTTTGGCGAGTGGTGACGCCAAAAGACCGATCTCTGACGTTCTACCGGAGCTCTGTCCAAGCAGCGTAACCCGTCCAGGATCACCACCAAAGCGTTCAATATTATTGTGGACCCAATTCAAGGCCATGATTTGATCCATAAAGCCATAGTTGCCAGACGTATTCGTTGGCGAAGCATCAGCGAGAGCATCGAGTGCAAGAAAGCCGAAGGCATTGAGCCTGTAGTTGATGCTCACGCCAACAATACTGAGCTCATTGACGAGTTCTGGTGCTGGATGAATCCCTCTGTCATGCCCTGAACCAAAAAGCAAAAAACCACCATGGATATAAACAAGAACAGGACGTTTCTTCTCTGGTTTCAACTCCGGAGTCCAAACATTCAGCACGAGACAATCCTCTTTCCCAACTGTGTTACTCGCTCCAAATTCCAACTGGAAGCAATAGTTACCAAATTTGGAGGCATTAAACGTGTCGGTCCAACACTCTCCCTCTCTGCATGGTTGGGGTGGCTTCCATCGCATGTTCCCGGATGGAGGTTTGGCGTAAGGAATTCCTTTGAACACAAAGGCGTTGTCTTGTTTGATACCTTGCACCTGTCCTCCATCTATCTGGACAATTGTTTGCTCTTTGCTCCTCGGCTTGTCGGGCGATTTTTTAGTAGGCGACTGCGCCAGTAAACCAGCTACCAAAGCAACGATAGCTATAACCACGAGTACAGCAGCAACAATCACGATTCTCTTCTTTGTACAGAGACCAGAAGACTGTGTGGAAAATGAGAAATAGCGTTAAATTAAAAGTTTAAACAGGGAACAATTAGTACATTTTAGCAGTGGTAAAAAAAATAGAGAAATCAAAAGTATAAATACTTTGGGCATGTACATTAGAATTCCTCAGAATTACTGCAGATAGAGCTAATTTCACACGTGTCGAAAGACCAAATACAAATTACCCACAGCCAGCCAATCATAGGAGCGAGTAATCACAAGTTATTCATAAATGGCTTCTCTGTGAGCCAATGGCAAACCAAAGCAAAACCAATCTGCGTTTGGTCTGATTGGCTGGTTTATTTTCTCAGCCAATAGGAGCTGATCTTAGTAAACGCAAAACCAAAACAATTTCCGACATGTCATGTGAAAACTGCTCTAAAGTAGACTGATCTTCAAACGGTCCCGAGGTCGCAGATAGCAGAGATAAGTAGAGCCGAGAATGCTGAAATGTCTAGAGTAAATGAAGTGCTGCACAAAATAATCAAAGCTATCAGTAATGTGACCAAAATAGTATTATGATGTCAAATCCCATTGAGTCTTAGCATTCCTTCATGTTGATGTGGTAGAACGCATATATTTAATTTTTATACATATGTTATTTCCTATGTCAGTATAATCAATTTAAAATGAAGGCTGAATAGCCCACTTCCGCGATATGCTTTACTTGTCGCGCACAAAGGTTTCAATACGAGGCTACGTACTAAATTAAATTTATTCTTTTATCTGTGAAAAGACTAAATTCAATTTAGCACGGAGCCTCGTATTGAAACCTTTGTGCGTGACAAGTAAAGCATATCGCGGAAGTGAGCTATTAATATATCACAATAATTAATATTTCACAACAGCCAATTTACGTACTAAATGAACATTCTCGGGTATAGCAGATATAATCAGTTTCATAATAATAACTGGGAGTGGCTCTTTTGGGTGTTTTTTTTATCATGTTTTTTTGGGTTGGGCTACCTGTGGTGCGCGGTCAAAATGGGGTGGGCAAGGAGAGAGGGGAGAGTAAAAAAAGCCAGAACAACTTCTCAACACACAGGTAACATTTCATGATTTTATTGACCATTTTACTACAGTTTCAGGTTTTTCTAAAAATTCTGATACATTCCTTGTAAAAATCATTACCTTCACGTTCTGAACAACAGGATTTGACAAAACCACGGCTTATTTGTATAATTTGTTAGACATGTTGCCGAGACAAACTATCTGCAAAACTAGTGTTTCCTGAATTTGAGCATAACGGTTGAGACGAGGGGACACAATCGCTACATAGGAAACATTGCGGGGACATATCTCATGTAATTGTTGTCATTTTGCCCGGCTGCTACATATTCCATCGTGTATACAGAACGTGTCTCCTCGTGTGATCGGCTTTGCAACATGTTTCTGCAACAGAATCCAAAGCAATTACAACGAACCAATCACGAACTAAAGTGAATACCGATTGGTTTCACTGGCACGAGAAAGCAACCAATCAGGAGGAAAAGTAAACGCAATCGTGGATTGATGGCGTGACGGACCAAAACCACGTTTGGTTTTACTCTTGAATTTGATTCGCTGACTGATTACAAAACATTTTCTCAGCCAATAGCAAAGCTAAGTAAACGCAAAACCAAATGAAAGCAATCACCGAAAACTTTCGACACTCAATTGAAACCTGCTCTATTGGAACCAATGACAGATAAAACACTCAACCCAGTTGTTTTTCAGCCTTGAAATCACAAAAGCTCACTATGAGTTACCACTCTTTTTGCTATTATTTAACAAAAGCTTGAACTAAGGGCAACTGAATGGCTCCTAAAATATTTTAGAACTTGAAATGGATACGATAAACGGGTCATTTGTTTTTACATTTATTCTGTTTTCAGGACCACTCGAAGGTGGGCGGAGAACCTCAACAGGCTGAAAGCCCTTCTATGGAGGTCTCCGAGGGCCTACGATTTATCGTCCTTATCCGAGAAGACGTGAAGGTCTAACCGTTTACTGTAATTTATGTGAAGGCAGCGCCTTCTACTCAGTCATTTTAAGACCCTGAGTGTTGGTCCGGCCGGGGTTTGAACCCGCCACCTCCCGCGGTAAGCCTCCCGGTTAGCTCAGGGTCGAATGATAATTGACAAGAACACATTTTACAATAATTTTTAAACAAGATGTGACTTGAATGAAGTTTAAACATTCCAAATACATTGATGATCTTTATATTCAATATTACAATCCAACGTCCTTCGTTTGAGAAAAAAATCCTTTCAGGCAAATAAAGAACATATATATCTTAATTGGAAACAAAATTTCAGTTCAACAACACTGACTGAAATAAATAATTATCAATTATTATTAAATGCATGCAAGATTAATTGGCACAGAACCAATCTTTAAGCACAGTATTCTGTTGAACTACACTGCATAGGTACAGGACTACATTTAGTACTCCAACTAGTATATACTCATGCTGGGGCAACTTGTTTTCTTTTATGTGCATGACCCCTCCATCTGCTGTGAACATGCCAGTGGTTTCTTTATTGGCTTCTTTACCTTCAAAGTATGCCACAGGCACCTGAATCTCTGGGGTCATGTAGCAGCGATAATAAGCAATTATTGGATGAGGTTGAGCATGATAGCGAAAACTATCAAGACAGAGGTCTGTGTTATCAGCCAAAGCCAAAGTCTTGAAAATTTTCGCTATCATGCGAAAACCGAATTCAATAATATGTTATTGTTTTATTTTTGATTGTTTTATTATATATTTTTATGCTTACGTTTTAGCAAAAGAAAAAGCTATCGAAAACGAAGCTAAATGAAACGCTGTATAAAATTGGTTTCTTTATGATTAAATTTCTGATTCAAGATGTTTTTTTTCTTATTCGAGCTAAAATTGCATATATTTTACAAGTTTATGAGAAAGGAATGACTAGAAACATAGCTGAATACTTAAAATAGCTCAAAATAACGAAATAATTGCGCTCCTTTCTAGCATAAAATTATCGTATTCTCTTATCATTGAGGTCTAATGCGTAGTCCACACGAGCAAGTTTTCCTTGACAAGTTGCCTTGTTCAATAACTGGCACGCCAGTTTTTGAACAAAGAGACTTGTCAAGGAAAAACTTGTCATTTTTCGTCGTCTACACGGGCAAATAAAACTTGTCAAGGAAAACTTGCTCGTGTGGACTACGCTTAAGTATTATCTGCTAGCAGATAATATTGTACGCATGCGCACTTAGTGCCATAGCTAGCAATCTCGTACCCAGACCCCATTTGTTTCTTACTGCGCATGCTCGACGAAAATAATAGGGCTCTGGAATAATCCGATTCCGGAAGTCCGCGAATCACGGACTTCCGTTGAATCTGCGCATGCTTATCATTACGTCACCCTCGATTCTCTCTCAGCGCCTCAGGCCTCGGTTTTGCTTTGGATTTGGACGTTCACCCGGTATCTTGATAGTGATATTTTGCTTGCTAGTGTCAGGGCAAGCCTTGGGGAGTCTCTTTCATCTTCTGCCGTTTGTAGTTTCGATTTTAAGGCTTTATTTTCATGCATCAGGATCGTGTTTTTTATCGTGTGATGGACATCACACGATTCCTGAGTAAACAAGAGGATTCATGGGGATCGAAAACTCGCTGAAATCGCCTTACCTGAGCCAGATGACACACAAACAGCAACTGAATACACCGTAGAAGCAAGTCAAGGCATTTTTACTTACGATTCTCTCGTATTTTTATAGCTCCTTGAAAGCTGGAGTTCGTTACATTCCCATACAAACGCTTATATTTAAGCGATCAGCGCCTGTTCACAACTTTACGAAATCGGAAATCGCCACTTCTGTCTATAGAGCACTTACGAACATTGTTGTTAATATGGGAATGTAGAGTATTACCTATCTGTTACGGTAAATCCCGCGGCTATATCCAGTTGAGTTCGATTTTCGAATTCTGAGAATATTCATGTACTGTGTGTGCGATGTATGTTGACGATGAAGTGATACGAACTCCCGAGTGGATACAAGCAAATATCTAAGAATCCCTGAAGATTTTTAGCAGCATCCATTTAGGTAAAATCCAACGGTTTTTAGCGTTTAGATAACCCGGCCCCATATTTCCGATGCCTATGTCCAAATAAATCAACCCTCCAGAAATGCTTTATGTTTGACTTCCGGTGAAATTGCATTGTTCAGAACAGCCAATCAGAATACACAAAAATCGGATTATTCCAGAGCCCTATTATTTTCGTCGAGCATGCGCAGTAAGAAACAAATGGGGTCTGGGTACGAGATTGCATAGCTAGTTATCGAGAATTAGTTGCGTGTTCTCAGCCAATCAGAATCGAGATGTGAGTAAAATGTATAATAAAATCACTTTATGTGCACACCACGTGACATGAACATGTAGCAGGGGCCGCAATCACATTCTGTACAAACGAAATGGAAAAAATCCAAAAGTCAAATAGCAAAAATAGGCAGCAAAATCGTCAAAGAACACAGATAAAATCGTCGGCTGCCGGTGCCTATTGAAACCACTGACATGCATTGACAAAGTAAGTAAGTAAGTGACTTTATTTAAGTATCAAATGTATTTAGCTTTGCAGCTAACTGTGGACACTAGTCCTACGATTTCACGTCCTTAACCGAGAAGACGTGAATTTCTAACAGGTTTACTGTATTATGTAAAGGCAGCACCTACTCAGTTATTTTAAGACCCTGAGTGTCGGTCAAGCCAGGGTTTGAACCCGTGACCGTCTGCTCGATATACCAGCGCGTAATCGTAACCACTGAGCTAACTGGGAGACGGTTATACTAGTTACAGGACAAAGTTATACTAACTAGACTGTATAGGTGCATCTTTTTATGCATGATTTAAAATGCATTATGGCATTACTTCATCATGTCAAGACATATTAATCAAAAACATACTTTACAAAACAACAATACTTCTAGTCTTGTCTAGCTAAACTATGGCAAATTAAATACTGACAAAGGGAAAGTAAAATATATTTACCTTCTGTTGGTAAGACTAAGACTTATAACCACAGTGTAGAAAAAAATTCTAGCAAAAAAAACTTATAATTTTTAGGTAAGAAACAATTACCTCAAATGCAAATGTTGCTACATAATATATACTTTAGTTTGGAACTTGGTATTTCTCAAGGAGGATTGGAAGGCCTTCCCATGAACACTTGCGCTTGGAAATTTGTCAAGAAGGCAAGACACTTGAAGTTTCCCGCGAGTTTTCTAATTTCCAACTAAATGTTTCCTTGAAGTTTTTTAGTAACTGGCTAGTAGCCTGAATTTCAGCCGTCTCCTCTGGCCTGAATTTCAGCCGTCTCCTCTGGTTCGTTCCTCCCGAGAGAGACGTCTGAATCCAATAGCCGATAATGCCGTCCAGTGACGTCACTACCAGAAAACCTGGTAGTGATTTTTGATTGGTTCATATTCTATAATTTCGCATAATTATCATAACAAGAGCCCATCTGGGCTTTCACTCGGGCCACATGAGATTGAAGATGAAATACACTTTCATTTGAAATCCTCTTAGTAATAACCAAAGGGAATAATTATTAGCAGTCTTTAGGATTGGCCGGTAGCGCGGTGACTTTCATTCTCTGCTCCCCTAGTGACGTCAAGGCGGATTAACAATTGAATTTGTGCAAATAAAACTGTCACGGCGGTAAGAGTTCGTGAGAAATATTTATTTGAGATTATGCCGACCAAAATAAAAGCCTTACCTATATTATATATCTCCATCCCATTTGCTTCTCAAGTGCCTCTTATGTTGTGAAAGCCTTTCCGAAGCAACAAATCGTGATATTATATTTGGAGCCCGGGATTTGGAGGCAAAGTACAGTTGATCTTTGTCTTTCCGTTGATTCGCGATCTGCCGTTCGAATCGACACAGCTACGAGATATTACCTATGTAAATGATGCAACAGAAAAGTAGAAAAACATGAAAGGATAATGGAGAATTTTCGAAGAAATACGAAGACTCTTTTACGGGAAAGAACAGTTCCGTGAAGAGAGTAGCGACATTCTTTACCACTGCGAGTGTCAACAAATAATCGATTGTCAACAAACCCGCGGACGCGATGCGATAAAATGTACATGTTTACAGGTTAGTCGGCCGGTTATTGTGCAGGACACTTTCAATCCATTTCCAGATGTTTTCCTTACGAATTCAAGGTCTTTGCCAATGACAATCACTCCACTGAAACTCTACGATCAACAATCGCGAGTCCAAAGTGAATCCTGTCGTCTTCTCGGTTGATAATTACTCGGGCTGCCTGTGGCAGCGCCGAGTCTTAAAATGCAAGTCGTTATTTATTTATTTTTAATTGGTGTCAGACGGCTTCTGCGCATGCGTTAAAGGTCAAATTCGAACCAATCGGATTGCACTGTGCTGGTCACGCAAACAAAGGTTAGATTTCCTCAGGCGCGCTCAGATAAGAAAGTTCTCAATTTCAAATAGTCATTGTCAGAAATCTATTCCATCGTGGGCAATGATGCAATACAACCTAAATTTGGGTCAGGTCCATGTTTTACGACAGAATAACCAGAGTCTTTCTACTGGATTCGGAGAGCTCGAGACATTATACAAGTCTGCTAATATGGGGAAAACTGAAACAAAAAATGAACTTTTACAGCAGAAACCCTCATATTTGAGCCAAGCGGAATATTTACATGATCCGCTAAGATTTTTACAAATCTAATTAGTTAAGCAGATGTACGCAGTGTATGCCAACTGAAATGCTGTGCTCGTTTTGTGGTTACGGCTCAGTGGGGCAACTACACGAACAAGAAGCATGAACTGCCAGCAAAGAGAGAGGAATTGATCGGAGACGTTAAATTACGTTACTGTGAAGAGGATCAAAATTCAAGTTCTTTGAGACTGTCTTCTGCCGTGACTCGTGAGAGAAATTGGAAAAGATCTAGCTGTTTCATTCAGACACTGGCAAATTTATTGAAAGCTACGGGCTTACTTTATGAGATTATTATTCATTGTGGAATGAAAGGAAACAGGTTAGCTGAAAGTTAAGTTCGAGGTAGGCTTCGACTTTCATTCCGATTCAGTGCATATGTGCACGAAGGTGGAATGCTTTCAGCAACAGTAACAATAGAACCAAAACGAAAGATTCAGTTACGTAAGTACTGTAAGTAAACTCTTTTAGATTTGAATACATTTCCTCTCAGTTTGTCTGTTAATGTACTTTTTCTTCTAATTATCGCTTTATTTAACATCTCTGTGATTTAGAGTATGCGTACCTCAGAATAAATTATTTGAAAGGTCAACTGAACTGCCCAAATGTTTTTTGTAAAACAGTCTGTGAATTTGAGAAGCGGACTTAGAAGAGCTTTCTAATTAGGAATTACATGTTTTTCTAGCTATGAAATTTATGTTTCATTTCACATTTATTCATACAGTTTTAGCCGGACATTTCCCCGAGTTTTTGATCTATTTTCAATCAAATTCAAATGAAAGTGTATTTCATCTTCAAATTATCTCATGTGGCCCGAGTGAAAGGCCAGATGGGCTCTTTTCTACTTTCAACACACAGTCGCTAAACTGTACGAAATCTCCAAGAATAAATCCCTAATATCCAAACTAACGGGGAAAACTGAAAGAGGAAATCCTTGTGAGAAATCGACGTACATATGAAGCTATATAAGTTATCATCGACTATATGGGAGTCAAACATCGAGCTGCTATGAAACCGCTTGTGACAGTTTGTTTACGCACTTTCATGACAAACGAACGTTTCTACTTTCGACACAACGGTCGCTAAACTGTACGAAATCTCCAAGGATATATCCCTAATGTCCAAACTAAAGGGAAAAACTGAAAGAGGAAATCATTGTGACCAATCGACATAAATATGAAGCTTCAGAAGTAATTATTGAATACATGAGAACCCATAGAGAAAACCGATAATAATGAACACGGTATTAGTAGTTTCACCGACATTTGTGGCGTAACTGAACTCGCACTACAGCATAGCTTGAAATACTGTACGAAAACTCCCGTTTAAAAATTTCCTGATGCCGAAAGGACCGTAGCATTTAAACAAGATATCCTTCTGACCAATCGACATACATATTAAGCTGTGAAAGTATGTTTCCATTCCATAACAGCCGATAGTGCAAACTAGTAAACTGCCACTAGTAAATTGACCTTGCGAGTACTGAACTTTCTAGCGTCAAATGCATGTGTTACGTTTCCAAACTTTAGGACAAGAAATCTTCCATAGAATGTTCTATTTTATTTACAGCTGAGAACTGTATTATTAAACATAAGAAATAAAACAATGGTGCCATTTGAAGAATTATATCATGTCAAAAGTGCAAACGAAGAAATATATATCTACGGACGCGAGCAGCTCGATCGTTTCACTTTGGTCAAACTCGGACTGTTTACGACTGGAACCTGCAGTTTTATCGGACCTGCAGACTAAATTGTAAACGTGTGGCCGTGTTCAGGCTAGTAAATCTAGCTAGCTAACCACAGGAGGTAGCGAGCTTCTTTAGTCTGAACAGTTTTTCTGCTCTGGGCCGGGTTGTTCAAAGCCCGATTAGTGTTAATCCTGGATTAACTCTGCACAGAACCTATTGGTTGTCATGGAAATTAACCCTGGATTAGCACTAATCGGGCTTTGAACAACCCGGCCCTGGTGATTAGCTAGCTAGTGGTCGGTGGAATACTTTGAAGTTCCAGGCTACCTAGCGAGGTAGCTTGAATAGAATCTAGCGCGCTAAAAGCCCATCGATGACAACTACCGGGTGTATTGTACGTCAATTGAGCCATCATGGATAACGAGGATCGCCAAACACCAGTCAGTAGCAGTTTTTCGCACAGTTTTAATATTTTGGTTGAAATTTCAATTGAGCACTTTGGCGGTCAATTATTTGCGATTACGAAACACTTGCGCCAAGGGCAGTTATAGACCACATTTCTATCTTTTAGAGAGGGTCTGAATGGGGGGGTCTACATGTCAGTTGTCAGTTAAAATGTTGGCCATTTGTCAGTTGTCAGTTAGCCCTAGTTAATCATTACTAGAGAAAATTTACAATGCTTGACCCACAAAAACCAAATTTGTCAGTTGTCAGTTATTTTTCGGTTGTCAGCTGTCAGTAAAAAAATCGTCATTTGTCAGTTGTCAGTTATTTTTAAGGCTGTTTGTCAGTAGTCAGTTAACCCCATTCATGCCCTCTTTAGAGATAGAAACAAACCAGAAGAGGGAAAAACAAAAAGTAAAACCTACTAAGTTACTAGGTCTGAACAGTACTAATTTATTAACTAGCTGCGAGTTGCTGAAAGATATCTCAAGACTCTAGCTAGCTGCACGATAGTAGTCTGAACATACATACACACATGAATAAGTAGTGTTTTCAATAAAAGATCAACTACTTTAATTTACATACGAGAAAACAAAAATATTAAATTACATACATGTATATATATACTAGGGGAGCAGAGAATGAAAGTCACCGCGCTACCGGCCAATCCTAAAGACTGCTAATAATTCTTCCCTTTGGTTATTACTAAGAGGATTTCAAATGAAAGTGTATTTCATCTTCAATCTCATGTGGCCCGAGTGAAAGCCCAGATGGGCTCTTGTTATGATAATTATGCGAAATTATAGAATATGAACCAATCAAAAATCACTACCAGGTTTTCTGGTAGTGACGTCACTGGACGGCATTATCGGCTATTGGATTCAGACGTTTCTCTCGGGAGGAACGAACCAGAGGAGACGGCTGAAATTCAGGCTATAACTCTAGAAACTAGAGATGGATTCAACAAAGTCAGAAATATACTTTCTAACTTTATTACTCGCTAAACATCTTCAATTTTTGAACTTTTCATACAATCTGAGCACAGTATCGGACACTTTTCTCGAGAGGTTGTTTGGAAAACATTTCCCGCGAACTCATGTCGTAAATCTTACCCTGAAAGAAGTTAACTACAAACCTTTTGGATGACTAACCTTACCTGGACATTAGCATGAGCAGTGACATAAATAAATTAAGTGTCTAATTTGTGCAAAGGGCTCCAAAGGGCTCCAAGTTTAAGAGGTTTACAAAGCCGTTGAAAATGCGTATTGTTTACGGTGTGTCGATACCATTCACAAAATGTCGCGCTCACTGGATATACAGTACTAACGCCGATATTTCGTGAAGCATTTCGCGAAAAGTACGAGTGGTATTTATTGTTCAACAATTAATCAGTAATTATACCAAAAAACCAGACGATTATTTGTTAAAACGAACCATTTCGAAATGTTCATATGCGAAAACATATAAGCTTTATACTTCAGTAGATAAATAAGAAGGTAATGGTTTTCAACATATAAAATACCATATTCGAGATTTTCATACCATTTTTCAAACGAAGCATTTGAAGTTACAGTAGGCCGTAGGGCTTGTGCCCAAAATATGTATCAGATCTTTTTGATCGTCATGACAACGGCCATAACTTAAGAAACTCAGATTTCTCGATTCCTCGATTTAATACTGTAACGTACGGGAAACATTCAATTGAGTACTTTGGACCAAATTAAATAAGGAAGTTAGATCTCAAACGAGTTTGAAGAGTTTTAGAAAATTAATTAGGAGCAAATACTTATCAACATTAGTTGATAATCACTGTAGAGCGGACTGCGCTTTATGTAGACGTTTGTTACACTGTAAAATGTAACATTTAAAATATTTTAGCAAAGGATTGGTGATTAGCAATAAGGGTTTTTAAATAAACAGCTTAACATGTAACCAGGAAACAAAGATAAAATTATTGCAAGGGAATCTTCAACTTCAGAGTTTATAATTAGTTCTTGTAGTTAAAGTGCACGTAACCCCTTTTGCAATTTTTACACATATGAATCTTTGAAAGGATTTGATAACTTCTGCGAAGAATTTTTTGGCTTACAGAGAATATTCTATGTTCTAGGCTTGTTTGAAATGGTGAAAGTCGCTCCGAATAATGCATTAATGAGGTGGCGTAAGATCCAGAATCGACCCAGGCTTTTTCTTACGCGGTCATGGGTCAGGAAAGGTCAAATTTTGGAGCGACTTTAGAATACCCTGTCACTTTTGAAGGCACGACCTAAAAAACGATGGAACCCGCTAATCAGTCGACTGCGTGAATGCGGACCACAGTGCCAGTCTTTTATGGTAGCTAAAAAAGTGACAGGGTATTCTAAAGTCTAGCCGAAGAGGGAGCCTCACCTCCAGGTTTGATTCCAGCATGAAAAACTTCATTTCCACACCAAGAAAAAAGTAAGACATGGCTTTTTGCTTTTGATTTTTCACCTTTCAAAAATGCTAAACAAATATCAGTTTAAGTTTTCATTTTCGGTAGTTATATTCCTTGAAAAGAACTCTTGTTGTTCGCATTCGGCTTCTGATTTCTGCTACGTCATAGTATGGAATTTTCTGCCTCGCTCCCCAGACGTCTCTTTCGCGAGTGGGGAGCGATAAGAGTCGGCTGGTGTCCCAGGCTAGGTATCACATCGATATTGACGAAATAGTTGATTGTTTTACCAATGTAAAGAAAACGATTTTTAATTTGTTTAAAAAAAATTAAGTGTTACATGTTATAAACAATAGTTTTATAATTAATATTCTGTTTTCAGAAAGCCAACAATAAAACCTAGTTGTAATCGAATGCCTTTGGCAGAGCAGGTTTGTGTTCATTTAATTTTGTTTATGTTAGAAGAGGGGTGACACTAATGATATTGTGTGGGACTTTTGTGCAATTCTGTAAGAGAGGTGGTTGGTGTATGAAATGAAGAGCCTGCATGTGGACTTTCTCACCCAAGCTTTGTGTTTGCTTTACACATTTTATGCAGATCAAACAAAGAAGCAGTACCTTTGGTCTTGTTGATTTTCCTGCAAAATAGTAAACTAACTTGATTCTCTTCCCTATTGACTCAGTGTCTGTTTGCTGTTTTTGAATATCTGGACCGACACCTGGTTATACAGATTACTTGTTGAGAAATGCAGACTTCATGCAAACACAATAATTTCTCTTGATCTCTATTCTCCCCAAGCAAAAGCAAAGTCAGACAAATATAGCAAACTATGAGAATAAATACAAATGTAAACTATATAGTTTTCATCTATACTTTCTCATTATTTGAGACTATAAGTGTTTTAAACGTGTTTATTTTTACTGTAGAAAAGTATAAAATAATAAGTTGGATCCATACACAAATGAGCATATGGAAAACTTGAAAAATGTATACTCTTCAGCACCATCACTTCTCTTGATCTTTATTCTCCACCAAAAACAAGAACACATATGTAGTATGTACTTTAAATCTATGAAATGTGAATATTAAAAATAAGTTAACATTATTTTCTTAATATATGCAAAACTTTCTGTAAAATTTAATTAGAGGTAAATCATGTATGAATGTGTTGATGTTGTAACTCACATTTTGAGTTTAGAAGGGTAATATTGCAGGTGTTGATTAATTAAATAGCTGATTCAGTTTATATGGGTTTGATAATGTATTTGGGAAAGGAAACTTAGCTCAGTGATAAAAGACGTAAAATCGTAGGTCTCCCGTCGGCCTCAAGTTTATCAGTCTCTCACTTAGACTGTCACGAGTTACCAACATTAAATAAAGTACTAGCTTTACTTTTGTTTACTTTATGGCTTAAGGGAGACTAATTTCAATGAGGTTTCATTCATAATACTAACATTAACAATCAGATACAGTTAAATTTTAGACTGATATAAAATTATAATACTATCAATAAAAATTACTAATATGATTATAATCAATTACATATTTGAATCTGAATCTTAAATTCAGAAATAATTGACCATCTCAGAGCATCCCTGAGCTTTAGGTAATAGCAGACTTCCTAGCCATTTAAAAAGGGGTCTGTTTAATACAGAATGCACACTTTCCATTTTTGTTAAACCTTGATTTTAAATGAACATGCATGATCATAATCAGATATTCTTAGCATTTATATCATTATTATAATAGAACTATTATGAATTAATTATTTCTTTACTTACTGTGACACTGTCTGATTGTTAATATTATTATAAAATGAAAGTCATTGGAAACAAGTGCTTCATTCCAACATACTTTCTCCTAAATAATATATAAAACACAAGCACGACATACACATGATTCACAGTACCTTTAAATAATTTCACATAAATTCATACAAATTTCATTAAAAAAAATTTTCACTTATTATTATTGACATGTTTCTTAGATTAGCCCTTCACATAATTTCAGAAAATAATCTTCACTTAAAAATTATTCACACAAGTCATAAAATAAGTATACTACAGATGCACAGAAAATGGGGCCATACAGAAAATGACCACTAATATTAATTATCAGGGGTTTCAAAATAACCTGGCTACGACCAGAGCTCCAGCACTAGCATGCATCTATACATTGCACTTAGCCTGAAATAGCTGTATACATGTATAGCTATCTACACATACTATGATATTTGTATTTTATACATACATTTATTACTAAAGGCAAATCCATAGCTACTTTCAAAGTCCAAGCCACAAAAGTACACTGAAAATTAATTCTGTGTATATAAACTCCAAAACGAGGCTCATGAAAAAAGGGAGCTCCAAAGGAGGATATTCATGTCTTCCCATGATGCTCTGCTCGCTGTTCTTCGACTCGTGACAAAAAGTAAACATGGCGGCCGATGGAGAGAGTCCAATCCACGCACATTTTTGTCGTGGCTTTCAAGGACATAGAGTGAACTATGGTACGTATTAACATACAGAGTATTTGTTCACATATTTTATGACGTGACTGTAATAATTTTAAGGGGCACATGTTTCCTCGGAACCTGTTCTGACACGTTTATAGTGGGAAGGGTCTTCACGCTCACTCTAAAAACTGGTTTCTTTAAATCAAGCAAAAGTTTGCTTAAATCAATGTCCTCTGGCAAGCACCAAAAATATTGTTTTGAATTTTAAAACAAGACTGTTTAAAACTTAAATTAAGCAAATAAGTGCTTAAAACAAGCTCCAGTTGTAAAACCCTGAAATGCTTGAATTAAGCAAGCACTTAAAACAAGCTCCAGTTGTAAAACCCTGAAATGCTTGAATTAAGCAAGTGCTTAAAACAAGCTCCAGTTGTAAAACCCTGAAATGCTTGAATTAAGACAAGCCTCTCGTTTTGCATTTTGAAATAGGACTGTTTAAAACTTGAATTAAGCAATTAACAAGCGCTTAAAACAAGCTCCTGTTGTAAAACCCTGAAATGCTTGAATTTAAACCGAGTCTTGCTTTGCACTGATTTTAAACAAGGATGGTGTTTGATCGCTAGTCGGGTTTTTAGTCACCGCTGTAAGATAGAAAGATCAACAAAGTCTTTACAAATATTCTCTCCTTTTTTTAATTCCAGATTTCAACTTCATTATTATACAATAAAATGGTACTTTGCAGTCACATTCTTATAAACACTTTTAAGACTTGTACATGTATGACCATATTCCCGCCATATAATATTCCAGTTTAAGAGCAGATTGATCGATTATTAAACAATAATATTGGACTAATGTTAAGAACACTCGGCTAAATTTAAGGCACAAATAACCGTAGTTGATCACCTAACCCCAGGCACTCACTTATAAGCTGCACCCCTAACTTTGACAACCTCACTAACTCAAATTTGAAGTCTGAAAACGTTTTGGAAAAGTATCACTTGTTTTTAGCGCGCGATTTCTCTTCAAAACCAAGTCAAGTTTCGAGCAACATTTGCTCACCTTTCTGGATCTCAAATCCCCTCAGATTATCTATGATAACTTGAAGATGTCCTAGGTTCCAGTTGTAAGACATTTACAGTTCATAAACCTGACAAAAACACTGAAAAATCGAAGCTAAATGGCATGGAAATCCTTCTCCGTCAGGTTTTGGCCGTTGGGTTGAATGCAGACTGCTGACCACAAGATTTGAAGGCTCCAATATGGCGGACAACGGGGAAAAGGTCCATGGTTTATGTTTTCGCGAGTTTTGAAGCAAATTTTGAAAAGTTTTTGGAAAGTATTTGGCTTTAAGCCGCATCTCTAACTTTGGGAACATTTTTTCTTCACAGTTTTGTGCCAAAATGATGCGGCTTAAAAGTGATCATAATTAACCTCAATTTTTTTTTTTAATAATGGATCATTAATATTTTATTGATCTAAAGGTTACTAAAATTGTGTTGTTTACTTTTAAATTACATGGACTTATATTCACACCTGCATGTATACTGTTTATAATTGGACACAGTTTTCTCTATGAAAATGTGATCAAAGCAAATTTAGTGATGATAAGTATTATAAATATTGCTTAGAGAAATAAACTTCACAGTTGATTTTTTCTTGCATTCATAAATGATTTGCATTGCAATGCTGTATATAGGTATTTCAATAATTACACATATAAATACACTTCAAATAAAATTAATAAACTTAGTCATCAATATGCATAACTAAATGTATTTAACTGTATATACTCGAAAGCCCTGCTTATACATGCATCCTTATAAAAACTAGAATGATTTTCTTAAAAGCAAAGGTTTTTTAAGAATCAACTCTCAAAGTGGATAGTGAATCAAGGGAATGAACTCTTAAATTAATTGTAATTTAAGTAATTTTGAAACAAGTAATTGCTAAAAAAACAACTGCTTAAAACAATATTCTTAGGCTGAAAACAATATTCAAAACAATTTTGTGAGCTGAAATTAAGTATGCTGTTTCTTAATTTAAGGAACCATTTTCTTGTTTTAAAAAAGCAAATTTTAGAGTGGCTTGAAGTGGCTTTTCGTGACGGGCTAATTGAAGTGGTGTGCAGGGAATTGCTTTTATCTAATCTATTATTGGAGTTTTTAACATTACATATTAACAGAAATACCATTTAAACCCTTCATGTCACGTAAACTGTGAAGAGACCCTAATTAAGAAACCCACGTTTTATTGACCCGTGAGCACGAACAAAATGATGAAAATGCCTTGTTATAAATGAAACTTGTGTAAAGAATGCAAAGGTATCCCAGCTCGTTGTTACACATTCATGAAGTATTATTTGGCTAATCCAACGTTTATTTCAAATCGAAGGATCATAAAGATTGCCAAACCATAGGCGACAATATATAACAGATAGTCCGTTTTGCATTCTAATGAACAGAGTGCTTCGTCTTTTCAAATGCCAATAAGAGTTGTAATTTTCGTTTTGTGAACATTTTCCGTACGTTTTAGATATTTCCTGTATTACTGAGTAAGGTTACTAATGTGTGTAATTGTCCTGTTTAGGAAAAATAAAGCCTGCAAAAACCAGAGGAGAAGAAAGTTCTACGAGCAAAAAGAGACAAGAGCAATGTTGATTTATTCATAAGTTAAAAAATCAAAATTAATTAATAAACATATCACCGATGTATTTCTGGGGATTTCTGATTTATAAGCTTATCTCACAGCTACCATTTCATGTATTGGTCCCTTTTGTTGTGTACCCAGGCCCAACCTTTAGTAAATGGCAATTAGTAAACAAAAGTTTTTCTTTCATCTTCACCAACTTGTCACCTACATATATGCAGACATATTTTTTCACTCTTGTAAATTTGAAATAAAAAAGTAACGTCTTCTTACCCGAGCTCTTAATTAGTTTCCAATATGCACACCTCATTGTGTTATGGACCAATCAGATTTTACCTTCCATATCCTGGAAAGTGACGTAATGTTACATTTAAAGTGCCCCTCAACCCTTTTGCAATTTTTATATATATGAAACTTTTAAAGGTTTTGAGTACTTCTGCGAAGAAATGTTTGGCTTACAGAGGATACTCTATGTTCTAGGCTTGTTTGAAATGGTGAAAATGTGACCTCTCCTGACCCATTACCGTGTAAGAAAAAGCCTGGGTCGATTCCCTATCTAACGTCACCTCATTAATGCATTATTGTCCATGACGCCTTAATTTCTATCATAACAGCATCGATATATAGAGAATATACACAGTCTGTGAGATTTTAGTAAAGAAAACAGCTATTTTAGACAAAATGCTAAATATTTATTCAAGTTATTGCAAAAGGGTTGAGGGGCACTTTAAAAGGAATTTGCCATTGACCAATCATAGGAGAGTGTTCACTGGCATGCCAATTCACTAAAATTCTTTCATTGGGTGGTGGGCAGAAAAATAAAACAAATGTGCTGACATCATACTTGCATATTGGAAACTAATTAAGTGCTCGGCTAAGCAGACATTACTTTTTTCTTCGGATTTATGGGTGAAAAAATAGGCCAACATAGCAGGCTACTTATCACCATCATCATGTAATATTTCATGTGCACCTTGAATGATTAGTATACAACTGCCTAAAGTCTAAAGCTCTACTAATAAAGCTCAAATTGACCTGCACATATATGCTATGTCCTAAACAGTACCCCCCTCGCCCCAAAGGGCAATTTAATAGAGTCCTGACTTAGATGTACCCATATATTTTGTGTTCATCTTGAATGTGTAGACTGCTTGCTAAAGAACTGGCACAACATCTACATATACTTTCATTACTGGGCAATGCTTATGCATCAAATCCAGCTATGTTGCAGGTGCTTTGTAACTGCATGAGCTTGCTTTTTCCCCACAAAATCTGTAATCTATTTGTACTATCCATTCCAGCAATAACTTTCAGTAGAACTTCCATACAAGTTATAATTTCCAATGTATATACTAGTTCAACACACCAATAATATAAAAATAAAATAAAATGGAGACCTAGATCATACAATAGTATTAGTATTATTTCATGAATTGGGAATGCATGTGGTGCATAGTTGTGGTGCTCTGTGTTCCAGCCTTAGTTTTGCTAGTCATTTTTACTTTATCTATGATAACCAGGTAGGGAAAGAGTGTTCAAAGAGTTTCAATTGGTCATAACATTCAGATTTAATTAATTATTGAAGTGCCATAAATAATATTGTAAATAGGATATCAGACATGCAGAGATACTGATACTGAGTGTTTGCCTTGATAACTCACGGAGTGAGCACAGTACATGTAATTATATGAATGAATGCTATTTATCACAATGAGAATTCTGTATCTCCAAGCAGCCATACGTAAAGTGTGTTGAAAACCATATAGTGCATGAGCATTTGATTTCTAGTTAGGAACAAATGAGACTCATTAGGCTTAATTTGTGACTGTAATATGTGTTTCATAACGTTTGAAACTCAAACGAATTATGGCACAATGCTTTATTTTGGAGGACATTTATTTGAAAGTTTCCAAATAATAACAATACCGATGCATGCATGCAATGCACACAGGTTGAGAGAGAGAGCGCCTTCATATTGTCTATTGTCAAAGTCATGACGTGCTTCACATCGAGGTAACAAGAAGTTGAATCAGACAAAATATGTTTTGTTCTGTGAAGTACGGTGGCTGGTAAGTGCCATGTATTTTGCAACGTTTACTTAGTCAGTAACTGGCAATTGCCACTTAGCCTGTAACTGGCAATTGCCACTTAGCCGGTAACAGGCAATATTGCCACTTAGCTGGTAACTGGCAATTGCCACTTAGCCCGTAACTGGCAATATTGCCACTTAGCCCGTAACTGGCAATTGCCACTTAGCCGGTAACTGGCAATATTGCCACTTAGCCGGTAACTGGCAAGTTGCCACTTAGCCCGTAACTGGCAATTGCCACTTAGCCCGTAACTGGCAATTGCCACTTAGCCCGTAACTGGCAATTCGACTTTTCGGCGTCAGGTTTCACGTGCGTTCCACATCACTCCAAGTGTAAACATACCGCGAAAGTTCGACGTCGAGTCAGGCCTATTTGTACGAGTAATTCACGCGAGAGCGGTGAAATGGTGGTCAATTGTCAGAACTGACAGAATAACAGACTCATTTCTGCACCTATTTGGACCCAATAAAACTCGTTTGAACCTCTTCGCCCGGGGGGGGGACTCCCTTATGTGAGAGGTACATGGATGCTCGTCGTACCTTTTAGGGGTCAAAATCAGGAGTTTGGTACCACTTAGGGTATCCACGATCAAACACAGACATTTGTATGTAAAGCGGTACCTTTTAGGGGTTGGGTGTCAATAGCAATAAAAGGCATCGAAAGTTTAAAATGTTGGCATGTTTTTATTGGTACCTTTTAGGGGTTAAAATAAGCTTAAGCCACGCCCATTTTAGTACCTCTTAGGGGTCAAATCGAAAATGTCCGACGAGCTTCCCTACCCCTTTTATATGGGAGTCCACCCCCCGGGCCTCTTCGTATGTGTTCTCATGCACTGATAGCCACTAGCGGAAAATTTTGCGGCCCTACCTAAAGATAAGTTTTTAAACACGAAAAATCAAAATAGATAAGGCATGTTCTCAAAATCCGATTCCTCGCAAAGACATAAGGCTGCATGCATGCATTTATTATGTATACTACGGGGGGGCCAGGGGGGGGGGGGGGTTATTTTTTTCAGATTATGTCATTTTGTAGACTCCCCCCAGTAAAGCTTATTATTTTAGCATTTCCCCTTCAATCTTTAAAAAAATACATACATCCCCTTCCAACAATAAATACAATTTGAACCGTGCATATACGCTGTTTGCAAAGCAGCGTTATCAGCAGCATAATTTTACTGTCATTTCGGGGGCAGGGAAACTCAGTTCAGTATACTATATGGTATACGTATACATATATGTAGAGAAACTAAGAATAACCTACTCAATTACTGTTATTCTCCTGGGTATTCTCCTGCATTTTAATAGTGTATTGAGCCATTCTATATAAAATTACCATTTTAAGTGTAGTTCTTAGTTTGACACACATAAAAATTAACAGCCCCCTCCCCCCAAACCTATAATGTTTAAAATCAGTTAGCGTGTTGGTGTTCCTCTCCTGGCGACCCATACCCCCCGTTGGAGAATCCCCTTAGGTTACAGACGCTTAGTGCGTTGCGTAACACCACCGGTCACATCCCTAGAACATCGTGCCTTTACTTTAGGAAGTTTAAGAAGGGAAAATTACCAAATTTCACTAACCTTCGGTCATTAAAGCACAATCATTTCTGTTAAATTATAGTGTATAGGATTATAATGTATAGGACCAAAATTCCCCGCTAGTCTATGAGAACACATACCGAAGAGTTCAAACGAGTATTTATTGGGTTCAAATAGGTACAGAAATGGGTCTTTTCTGTTATTCTGACCATCACCGCTCTCGCGTGAATTATTCAATGTCTCGCCTGACTCAATGTCCGAAATTTCGCGGCGACAGAACATGTGTTCTGGTTTTGAATTATTTCGAATTTAAAGACTTTTCGTTAAGCTAAACTTTCCCGCTAACCTTTTGAAAACACATACCGACGAGGTTCCAACGAGTAATTTATTGGGTCCAAATCGGTTATAGGCCTGACTCGACGTCCGAACTTTAATTTCGCGGTATGTTTACACTTGAGTCACGTGAAACGCACGTGAAATCTGATGCCGAAAAGGCGAATTGCCAGTTACCGGCTAAGTGGCAATTGCCAGTTACCAGCTAAATGGCAATATTGCCAGTTACCGGCTAAGTGGCACTATTGCCAGTTACCGGCTAAGTGGCACTATTGCCAGTTACGGGCTAAGTGGCAATATTGCCAGTTACGGGCTAAGTGGCAATTGCCAGTTACCAGCTAAATGGCACTATTGCCAGTTACCGGCTAAGTGGCAGTTGCCAGTTACCGGCTAAGTGGCAATTGCCAGTTACTGACTAAGTAAACGTTGCAAAACACATGGCACTTACTAGCCACGTGAAGTGATATCTCTGCCGTACGCAAGAAACTAAAAATATTTTTAAATGAAGCTACTAGTAATTTAGTTCTCTGTTGTAAATCATGCACTTCGCGAAGGAAATGGAGGCTCAGCTCGAATAACCGTTAAGGTTACCGGATACCTTCAGGGTGCGTTTCCAGTCTAAATTATGTAGCGCCTCGAGAAAACATCGTAGATAAATCATTCATGTATCATTTTAAAGCTTATAAAATTGGCTACAAGAATACAAACAAAGTTTTGAGTTCTTTGAAAATCTCGAATTTTCCGCCATCCCGTTTCTCCGAACTAGTGAGATGGCTTTCAGAAGTTCCGTTTGCTTTGTCGTATTTCAGAGGAATCGTATTACAAAACCGTGTCGGGGAATTTCAAAATTCGATTTAGTTCAAAAGTTATCATGCTTTCCGTGAAAAGGCGAAAAATAATCCGAGTAGATATGCGGGATACGTCGTCAAGAGCTCAGTCTCATTTTAGAATTTCCCAATTCCCCGACACGTTTTGCAGCTGAGATATCAATTGACATTTTGTGAAAATTTCGCACAAATGGAATAAATTCCTCTTGAGTGGGAGCTTTTTTAAAACTCTATCAGTTTTGATTGAAAATCGAAAGCGAGAAAATAGCACTTCAAAAAAGCTAGCTGTCTGTCGTGCGTGAATCTGAAGCCCCGCCTCTCCAACAATTAGCAAGCTCTTGGCCAATCATTTCTCATCACAGTTCAACTATCTGTCAAGATTTCCCGCCAATGTTGATTTCCGATCAAAGCAACGCGCCGCATCGAGAAAATGTTTTTTTCTTTTGTGTGACTTGAAAAATGGTAGCGGTAAGAGTCAGCTGGTTTCATGGGAAAGACAAAAAGACCTCGAGGGGCAAAGCCAAGGTGAACACCTATAGAGATCACGCCTTGAATGCCAGCATAGTTAGTAGAGGAGACAGCGATTTGCAGGCGTCTGAAACAGCACGGCAATAGCGAGATCGTGGTTCAACCACAGGGAACCCAAGCTCTGTTTGTGTTTTAAATTATAAGGGTTTGTATGGGATTTTTAACGAGTATTTGGTTGTATTTGTTAAGCCAGAAATACTGAAATAAAATCAATGAAAACTGAAGTCTTTATCTGTTCTTCATTGGGCTCTGTATGATGATATGCCAGATTGGACAGCATGAATCAGGATGATGCAGGATGATGCAGGATGATGCAGGATGATGCAGGATGATGCAGGATGATGCAGGATGATGCAGGATGATGCAGGATGATGCAGGATGATGCAGGATGATGCACGGTGATGCACGGTGATGCACGATGATGCAGAATCATGCACGATGATGTAGGATGAAAGAGGAGGATGCGTGAGCTGGAGAGGTCGAGGGATAAAATATCAACAGAATTCGCTGAAATTTCATACAGAGCCCAATGAAGAACAGATAAAGACTTCAGGTAAGTTTTCATTGATTTTATTTCAGTATTTCTGGCTTATGGTTAGGGCATTCTGCTTGCTTTTTGTAAGATATAAGGCCAACATCCGATGGAATTGTGGAATCGTGTGTGGAAAAACGTTTCTCGATAAACGTAACTGACTGAATTTAATATGTGCCGATTTCCCACACCGTCGTTATGGGCGAGTGAGCACTTGTCATGTGTTTATTGATCTCCTGTCAATCAAAAATAACATTTTACTTCCGGTTAAAAACTTCCTTTTGGTATTTCTCCGTCAATATATATATTTTTTAACGGAGTTTTTGGTATATGAGACACTACTACTAAAACTACATTTCTGTGTGAAAAAACATTTTTCCATCTTTTTCGTTTTGAAGGTATCCGGTAACCTTAACTCTACATACGGTCCTCTACGCTACACATCAGTGTTAGCTGGTTCTTGAATAGAAAGGTAGACGCTTCATTCAAAGTCCTTATAGTTATAGCTTTAAATCGACTGTACTGTGTTGTCACTTCTGGAAAACACTGATCGAAACGGCCGACATTACTGGAGATAAACACAAGAAAACTAGGGTTAAATGTTTAAATAATGTCTGTAGATCACAACAGTAACAAAGCAATCATACGTAAAGTGTGGATTTACTAAGGAAACGAATAATACAGCACTTTATACCTTAATATGCCATGACAGCATGTGTTCTCAAAGGCAATATCAAGAGGGATTGGCATATTAACGAAAATACGTCATTATGTAAATTTAGTACTTTAGTTAACTTATATTATTCATTAATATATCCTTTCTTTACCTATGGCTTACTTGCATGGGGAAGTACATACGCTACTACACTTAATAAATTAATCATTATTCAAAAGAAATCATTACGTATTATTACCTTTTCTCAATTTGATGCACATACAAGCCCCCTCTTTACAAAGTTGAATATTTTAAAATTGCAAGATTTGGTTTTTATTTGCATACTGCTCTTTTCATGTTTGACTTTTACAACAATAATCTTCCAACTATGTTCAAAGATTTTTTCATTCCAATCAAAAAAGTACATACTTATAATCCTGGAATTCAATTTGTGAAGACATTAAGACACTACATTCTAGAAAGTTATTTAAATCAAGTCTTACTAAACAGTTTTTGAATCAATATTAGTGCTCTCCTTATCATATTAAATTATACAATATAGATCTTCCTTTCAGCTTGTACGTGTATCTGTCTGATTTAAATGTAAATAGTGACTGACCTATACTTGTATAATGTGTGTGTGTTCGTGTTTTCTTGTCTGACCAATAATACTCATATATAATTTACTACATTTTTGGGGTGCCAGACTCGATTAGTTTAATTTAAGCTACTTCTGGCATCCCAGCACTCTAATTTTAGCAAACTGTTTTTCACTGTAAATTCCTATTTGTTAAAAGAGTGTGAATAAAAAAATGTTGTTGTTGTTGTTGTTGTTGTTGCAACTTCTTGTCAAAAGAAAGCTTCACGGGGGGCAAAACGGTTGATAATATGTTTTGCTTGCAATGCATGATGGGAAGACATGAATATCCTCCTTTGGGAGCTCCACGTTTTTCAAACAAATTAACAATTAATTTTATTATATGTAATTGCTTATGGATTCTTGTACAAATTATGTAGATTTGTAACCATTAGGCAAATGAAAAAGAGAGAGATACGTGTAAACAGTTTCAACTGTTAGAATATAGGTTTCACTTTTGTGGGAAATTATATTGCACCCGCACCCTGTGTTAATTATGTCACCTAGTGGCCGTGCGAATTAGTTCATAGTGTTCGAATGGCCTGTCCTTGGGCAGGGAGTTTTCTCGATCTACTAAAATTTCTTTTTGTGCCTAAAGAAATAAGAAATCAACTTATATAATCAACCTATATAATCAACCTATAATCTATATTAATATGTGTAGTATTTATAGAACTTTGCGCGTGCTTGGCGAGATTTCAGACTTTTTCTTCACCGAACGTACCCTGGTTCCAGAGGGGCTCAGGTACGAATATACGGTAATGTGCCGCGATCGAAAGAGTTTCGATTCCCCGAAGGAGTTTTGTTTTGCGTGACGACCGTTGAGCCCCTCTGGCCACTCGAATAGCCAGCCTCAATCTCGTGCCCATAGCCTCGCTTTTATGTTTACAAGTCCAGTCAAACTGGTTTTCGACTTAGCAGTTAATTTGCATGTGCAGTCGTGTGTGATTCAAAACATAAAACATGCCGTTGTCTGGATTTGTGGAGATAAAGGAAAATTCTCCACGATTTACTTCGTCGGGTTTGATGTTTGGATCCCCCAATGATCATGCTTTGATTCGTCGTTGTTCTAGCTCTGTTATGTTGGAGTAAATCACGGCATATAGAGGGCAAACCACCAGTACAATAATATTTGCTCGTTTTGGATAATCGAACGCGAAGGAAGAAGCAAATACCAGGTATGAGTTGGAAAGTCAGCGATTTTCCTTAGACAGTAGGCCGTACTGAGAAGACTCACGCCGCTTCAAGAACATGAACAGACTTCATCTCGTTTATTTCGAGGCTAACTCATTGTTCAGCACTGTGAAACATTAACGTTTGTGTATAATCTGTCAAGACTCGTGAACCGGTTTGTAACATGATCTCAAGATGAAAGCCAATCAAACTGTTCCTTTGATACGAATGCCTCAGTTTCCATGGCCACAACTCAATCAACCAATCAGGTACGAGGTACAGATTCTGTACTGGAAGAAACGAAAATCTCAACTCGGGCGGCCAGAGGCTCGTCGCTGATTTCAGCTGGTCTCGCTTCGCTCGCCCCGACAATTTCGAGCCTCTGGTATCCAGGGTACACCGAACGCGGCAGCTGTTGGAATTCTCTTTGCAAACGAAAACAACCATGCACGAGAAGAATATCAAACTGAAGTGTAGCCAAAAGAAGGAGGGAAAACACAAAAAAAAAACAAAAAAATGAGCGACTCGGTCATTTGACTCGGACTATACACATTGACTCGGACTCGGATTTGACTCGGTCAACCGGTGATGTTATAAACCTACAAAAAATAAGGCCGTAACAAGGGAAAGCGGGACAGAAACATAAATTGTAATACAAAAAGCCGATAATATGTAAAATGCGTGAGTATACCTGCGGGACGCGGATTTTTAATTATTACCATATCGGCATAAATATTACTAAAATCCAGGCGTATGATTTTGATTTTGTATTATAACTGTTGGACAGCTAAGCGCAAAAGAACATCTTCTTGGCTGAGAGATGGCAAAGCATCCCTTACATATTTTTGTTTGACATAAATATTTCTCACCCTCGATCTTTTTTCCTGCGAAAGAAGCCTACTTTCAGTTTCACCCTCTTCATTCTTGCTTTCCGCCATTTTGTATCGCTGTGTAACAGAGTTCACCGGTTGACCGAGTCAAATCCGAGTCCGAGTCAAGTCCGAGTCCGAGTCAAATGACCGAGTCACTCTTTTTCTTTTTTTCCCTCTTTTTTTCCCTCCTTCTTTTGGCTTCACGTCTTTTGGCTTCACGTCAGTTTGGTATTCTTCTCGTGCATGGTCGTTTTCGTTTGCAAAGCCTTTCAAAGAGAATTCCAACAGCTGCCGCGTTCGGTGAAGAAAAAGTCTTAAATCTCGCCAAGCGTGCGCAAAGTTCTATAAATACACTATACACATAGGCACAAAAAAGAACATTTTAGTAGATCGAGAAAACTCCCTGCCCAAGGACAGGCCGAGATTCGAACACTCGAGCCGATGAACTGATTCGCACGGGTCCCGACTTGAAATGTTCCGTATTTTGCATGCAATCCCGGTACGCGGTATACCGGCCGGGATATATATCCGACCTTGTTTTGAAAACAATTTAAAAGGGGCATTCAGGGGTTTTTTTTCAATAAAGGGGGCAATCAGGGTTTTGGAGCTCGGATTGGGTCAAACAGGGTCAGGGTTTGAGCCTCTTGGCCTCACATACATACCCATTTTGCATGTAAGTACCCCCCCCCCCCCCCCCCCCCCGGGCATGTAAGGCAGTTGTTTACTTGTGAACTCTAGCCCTAGGTGAGCGAGCTCTGGTCATTTACTGACACTAATCTACTCTCGGAGACGGTTAGTTTTTCTTTAAATTTCCGGTTAAGTTTATGTACAATTTCAACAATTGATATGCGACCTCGTCTGCTGATGTATTAAAAATAATCGAGTTTCGTGTTCTCACGGACGAGCTGGAACGAGCCTCAACTTAAGTAAACGGAGGCAGAAACGGGGGAGGCTGAAAGCTATTTAGCATCTTTAGGAAAGATTGATCCCGAACGAGATGTCTAAATCCCCGAACGAGCGATGTCTAACCACGCGCTCGCTGTTTCTCGCGAGAATACGTAAAGGAAACCGTGTGGCATTGGATAAACAAATCAGCAGATGAAGTGCATAGATAAGTACTGAAGTACGGGAACCTCAGTGCTTGCATGTGGGCAGGCGATCAAAATGCGGCAACAGAATGTCTTTTTTTGACATAGTAGCTAAAAAAAACTAACTGCCTAAAAAATACTGAACCCCGACCCTGACTGCACCCAAATTATACTCAAATCCTGACCCTGATCTGCCCAAATCAGGCCAAAACCCTGACCCTACGTATACCTGCCCAAACGGAGCTCAAACCCCTGACCCACCCGGGCGGCACATACATAATACGTCACAAACAGGAGTACCCCCCCCCCCCCCGGGCTTACATGTACTTGTAAACGACCGTGACTCAGTCATTGGACTCGGACTCGGATCTGACTCGGACTCGGACTTGACTCGGTCTACGGATTTACTCCTGTGTAACACACGGCAGCCCACCCGCGCTTTTGAACATCGTACGATAATTGGCAGGGGGAGGGGGGAGGGGGGGGAAGGGGGTGGAGAATGTTAACCCCTCCTCGGACAATAAGTATGGTGATCCTTTGTCTCTTTTCCCTATATAGCAACCCTTTCTCCAGTTGCCTATGGCCCTCCATTTTTGGGGGTTAAAAAAAACATGCCCGAACAAAAATCCAGAAGATATACATGGGGGTTTGCCAAGTACAGTGTCACATCAAATGACTGTTCACAAGGCTTCTCGTTGTTTTTTCTCTCGTTCCTTCCTACGTGCTCGTGTCGTTTATACTGCAAGGCGGGCAATACCTTTATGTAGGACGACACGAATTTTTACCAAAAATACAATAGGAATACGATACAATACAATTCAATACAACAATAGAACGCAACACAATACAATACAATACAATAGAATGCAATTTGGTAGAAATTCGTGTCGTCCTACATGATCGAAGGGATGGAGAGTTGGGAGTGTTCATATTTATGGCTTGGGGGGAGGTCGGTCGGTAAAATTATGGGGGGGGGGGGGGGGGGGGAGTTTTAAGTGCTTTTGTAGGGGGTCATCAAAGTTTTGACGTACCTGTCATGTAAAATGTAATGAAATTGTTGTTGTAATGCCAAGCCCAATTTTTAGTCTCCAGAATACAAGAAACCAGTGTTTTAACTAGAAAAGAGCACATAATGTCAGCTGTATGTGTCTTTCTATGCACAGGCCCATTCAAACATAATATAACGAATATAACTAGCCGGGACTCAATGAAAAGTAATCTAGGCGTACTCCGGGTCCCTAAAGTTGCTGTAATTTAGGCGATGGATTAAAATTGGAGAAATTTTGTGATTTCAGACAACTTAAGGCGACTTAAGAAAAATGAAGTTATCATGTAAATTAGACTTTTAGTTGATTATACCTGTCAGCAACTATAAGACGACTTTTGGAGGCTTAAAGCGACTTAATGCGATTCAAGGCGACTTTAAGCAACTTTAGGACCCCGGCGATTAGGCCTTAATCTCTCGCTAGACTACATCTGTCCATTTGCCCTGACGAAGGGCTAGCGCTCGAAACGTCAGCTGCTACTCGCTTTCCACGGCGGTTAGCATACCTCAATCGACTTTAGTTGATTATATACCAGTCTACAGCTGTCATTGACGCCAGCTCTCACTGTGCATGTTGTGGTAGACTGCGTCGCATTCCAAACTGAACCCTGGTTAAGACTTAACCAGGTTCAGTTCGGATGCGACGCAGGCTAATATTGTGCCAGTCTAATGACCTTTCCTAGAGCTAAGTATCCAGTTTTGATATGTTCGATTTGACGTTGTGTATTCTTGCCGACTCCAAGCGCTTTCTGATAATATTTTCAATTTCTTATTCCTGTATTTCTACAGTTTTTCGAACGATGATTTCCTCTTTAAATAACATAATGGATCTCGTTCAGAAACGCGAGTAAGAAGAGCACTAAATTAATTTATATGTATATTATACTACTATACTCTTGAAATAGGGCAAGCTACTTATTGTTCGTGTATCAGTGTATAGCTCGTTCCTGGCAGTTGCTCCTCGAAAAGAGTTTTAAAAAGTTGGTTTTTGATTTGTCAGCCGCATAAACAGTTTCTGTATACATATATTAGACGCTAGCTACGTCATAGCGTGTGTTGGGGTAGTGCCATCAGTGCAAAATGGCGGAAAGCTCGTATTGAAACCTCAGTGTGCGTGACAAGTAAAGCATATCGCGGAAGTCACCTATTAATAGATCACAATAATTAATATTTCACAACAGGCATTTTACGTACTAAATGAACATTCTCGGGTATAGCAGATATAATCAGTTTCATAATAATAATAATCAATAAACTTTATTTAAAGAGGGTTTAATTTAGCCTGCGAGCGGCTCTTGTTGTTGTTTTGTCTCGTTTTTGGGTTGGTCTATACCTGTGGTGCGCGGTCAAAATGGGGCTGGCAAGGGAGAAGGGAGAGTAAAAAAATCCAGCAACAACTTCTCAACACATAGGTAAAATTTCATGATTTTATTGACCATTTTTACTAGTTTTTTTAAAAATTCCCATGCATTCTTGCATTCCAGAGTCAAACTATCTGCAAAACTAGTGTTTCATGAACTGAGCATAACGGTTGAGACGAGGAGACAAAATCGCTACATAGGAAACATTGCGGGGACATATCTCAGTAATTGTTGTGATTTTGCCCGGCTGCTACATATTCCATCGTGTATACAGAACGTGTCTCCTTGTCACGTGATCGGCTTTGCAAAATGTCCTGCAACAGAATCTATATTTGGAGCCAATGACAGATCAAACCAGTTGTTTTTCAGCCTTGAAATCACAAAAGACACGTTCAACACTCACTACAGGTTACCACTCTTTTTGCTATTATTTAACAAAAGCTTGAACTAAGGGCAACTGAATGGCTCCTGAAACGCAGGTATTTTTAACGGGTAACTGGTAACGGGGAGTTTTTCATCCAAAACACTGGCCTAAAATGGTTTCAAGACAATTAAAAACACAAAGGAAACAACGTGGAAGCGAAAAGCTACGTTTATTTGTACATTGTCCTCCATTGTACAGCAATTGAAAGGATTTATAAAACCCCATACATATCTCTATTTTCGTACACAAACCCATAGATTGGCTACCTGTGTATATACTATACCCGTGAGTCAGTGTATGACCGGTTTGAGCTATTTTTAGAACATGTTTCCCGGTAAACTGCCTCTGACTTTGCTGCGATCGTGCATATGCTTGCCGTAATTGACCTATATCATTATGACGTCACGGCTTGTTTATGAAGGGGACAGAATCGACATGAACAATAGAATTTGAACTAAATCTGCTCTGCTGAGCAAAATTTAACTTCGAATTGTCTGGTTTCCAGATATCAGCTGTATCAATGTTTATCCCACAATATTTACCATATTTTGTGGCTGTTACGCTATTCTACGTTCTACAAAATGCATTTGATAGCGATTTCCTTTGTGTTGTTGCTGTTTTGTC